>CM055206.1:8197682-8665182 GCA_029224185.1 Karalla daura
CTTCTTTGGCAGCGAATGGAGATCTTTACAAAAATCTTGGCCTTTAGAGAAATCTCATTAGCATTTTTCACTATACCCTGACTTTTAAGAGACTCCGGTAATGAATCGACGGAGGGAGATGATGAATCTCCCGTGTCCTCTCGTCTTTAAAACGCTTACCGACATGGATACTGTGGTCTGCAGCTCCCCGAGGTCAGAGGCATGTAGTTAAGCTGGTTGTAATGACTCTCACATGCGTCTGCGGCCACTCGGTGGATGCCTGTATGTAGTGCTGCATGCAGAGCACGAGGCTGTGGAAGCTCTGGGTGGCTTTCCTCAGCGTGGAGCGCTGGCAGGAGAGGGTCCCCGGGCCGACAGCGCGTTTGGACATTTGTTGGCCCTCCGGGTGGTGGTTCTCAGCACCGCACCTCTGAAATATAACAGGAAGGACGCGAGCAGCCAGGCGCACTCAGCCTCCAAGGAGACGGGGCTGCAGGCCCGGGGGGAGGGGAGGGAGGGGGGGGGGGATTCTGCCATTCCTCTCTGCATCTGACACATGGATGTATTACAAGACCTGGACACTAAACGCGGCAGCCCCCCATTCATTCCTATGGATTCTGCTGGCCTGGCACATACGACTCTGTTCTGCTTCATTGAGCTTGTGTAGTAGTCACTCCCACCATGCAACCAGAAAAGTAGAAAGTCCATGACTTACAAATATGCAACACAAAGATTAGCGATTAGCTGTGTTTGCAGCCAAGGGCGGCAGAACCTGGAACGGAAAATGAATTCAAGAAAAGGGTGAGAGACTTTGAAGTCTAATGTCTAATGAAACGTTTCACCAGGTCAGAAGGAATAAACACGTCAAACCTGTTGAGCATCCACAGAGGTGAATGCTGATAAGACGGCCTTTCTACCATCTACCATCTCTGGGGCGTGTCTGCCATCTCATTCAGAAAAGATTTTCCAGCTTGTCAGACTCTTGGCTCAACCTGACCCCCCCCCCCCCTCCTCCTCCTCCCCCTCCTCACCCCCCCCCCCCCGCAGCGTCTTCCTCTCTGGTCAGGGCCGCCTGGATTTTTTCCAGCTGCCGATGTGTAATTCGATGTTGTCTTTGTCGCCTCAGCGTGAGAGTGTGCCGCCCCGGCTGCATAATGCCAGCTTTTCCAGCTCCCCCCGCCGCTATGTGTGTCACTCTCGAGTTTACCCCCTTCTAAAAATAACGAGGCGGGCCAGAGGTGGCCCTGGCCTGTCTGCAGCGACTGTCCAACCCTACTGTACCGGGGGCCCTAACGCTTCCATATGATCTGTCGCACAAGCTCGGGGGTTCACTCCAGTCGGCAGACGTGATGTTGATCCATAATGGATTTATATTGATTTGTAGTGCTTGACGCGTGAGGATCCAGATCTGATGAATGGCAGTTTTCAGTGTGGGACCGCTTCGGGACAGCCTCTAATCACATTTGCCTTCCCGCGGCACAGCTGCTCATCGACCGACCACCTGGTCGTGCTCCGTGCGTGTGAGTCGCTCGGAGGTCTAATTCACTCACTTAGGTCACTAATTTCTGGGTCTTCCCACACCTTTTGAGGACACTGACCTTAATGGAGGACTCTCCCTCCTGAGGCGGCGCAGATGGGAGTGAATCCGCGACCTGCTGGCCCGGCCAGGATGGGCTGCAGTCGGTACAGTCAGCGTCTCGTTGCGTGAATCGCAGGTGTGGAGGCGCTGACCTTTAGGGGATTAGCCATCACAAACGTGCCTTTTTGCTATACAGTGGGCATAATGATCAGCCAGATAAAGCAGGATTTGTCAGCCGTGCTTTGTTATTCAGTGGTATTGTATTTCATCCTATCACATCTCAGTCTTGTCCATTCCTGTTTTTTGCAAAGTTTAAGCCAAACCTTATTTGATACATCTATTATCCAGATGTAGCTCCTCCCTCTCTTTCTTTACTTCACTAATAAGACTCTTCCACCCCTCTCTCTTTCCCTGCAGATCACACACCAACATCTTCCGGACTCTTCCGCCCAGCGACAACCCTGACTTTGACCCAGAGGAGGACGAACCCACTCTGGAGGCTTCCTGGCCTCACATCCAAGTAAGGACCGGGTGTATGCAGCCGGCTGCGTTCGCCTTTTGCCTCGGGACGTGCGGTGCACGTCTCAAACGCCGACCTGTCCTCTCTTCCAGCTGGTCTACGAGTTTCTCCTGCGCTTCCTGGAGAACCCGGACTTCAGCCCAGCATCGCGAAGCGCTACATCGATCAGAAGTTTGTTCTGCAGGTATGCGTCTCCGCAAACTCCTCACGCTGTAAAAGCATTAAACTGCGGCGCCTCTGATTGGCTGCTGCAAATAGTTCATCGGATGCCTTGAATTTTTGAAGGTGCCGAGCTTCCAGACATTAATCACAAGCACGCTGCGGTGTGATTAGCCGGATGAGTCAAAGCGATCGGTTCACTGTAGCGTGGCTGCATCCTCCTCCTCCTCCTCCTCCTCCTCCTCCCAGTACCCACCCACTACAGGAATGCCTCGCTGCCTTTGTGAGGCCGCAGAGCAGCAGCGGCGGCTCACAGGGAACCACAGGGGCCAGGAATGTCGGCCGGGCCACATCCGAGGTGCCTGGGGCCCGACTTTTCCATGATGCTGGCGGGGGTCGTGGGGGAGCTTTAAATAGCCGCCTGCTGTTTGCTCTCCTCCAGGTCGAGAGAGGAGAGGGCCGCGGCCGGCCCGTAGGATGGGAGGAAGTGGAGGAGGCTTTGGGGAGCCAATGAAAAGCAGGGGGAAAAAGGGAGGCCTGTAGGTTTGTTGAAGTCCAGTTATCATAATACGCAGGGCTCAGGTTAGGAGATCCTCTCATGCATGTTCATTGGGGGAGGTCAAACGCTGCCAGGAGGCGCGGTGGGCTTTTTGTTGCTCGAGCCGAGTTTGATATGGGAGGAAACGTTTTTGCATGGCACCCATTTAAAAAGACAAGACCTGGAACTGGAAGCAAAAGTAAATAATCTATTCTAAAAATATGATGATTATGAAGAAGAAACATTCAGACGTGGGTATAAATGAACCAACAGTCCAACATGGAGGGAGGACTGGATGGTGGGGTAAAGGTATAATGAGACCTACATCCTGTTCTAACACTGCACATACCTGGAATATGTGTTAGTTTGTTGTGATTGAACCACAATCCTGCAGTGTAATTCTGTGCTATTGCTGCAACCAATACTAGAAAGATTCAAGAAACACATTAAAGAGTTGCAGAGGTGAAGAAACCTCTTGGACAAGAGGTGCAACATCTTCATGAGTCTAAAACATTCCAGTCGCCATGATTTACAACTCCTTGGTTTGCAGTGAACAAGTGATGTAAGGGCTCCCACACCTCTTGTTTAATGGGATCTTTCTTATTCACATATGGCTGGGAGCTAGCACCTGTCTGATATGTATAATGTAAATTACCTTGCACCAATGGACAAGCCAGGGAGGGTCAGGAGAGATTGCGTGTGTGGATTTTGGGTGGGAAAGATGGTGCATGTGCTCATTTATGTATAAGAAACAAAGGGCTGTGGGGGTGATCTTTGTTATGCGACCCCTGGACGCACATTATAGAAAAGATACAAAATCACAGGGGCAGAAGCTGCGCACCCCTACTATCTTACCATCTCATTCTAGTTCTATCTGCCTTACAACAGCCTGGAGTCTTTGTTGCGTATCCCGGAGCCAGAAAGTCGCCTCCCTGGTGCGATCAAGTAGTGCAGAAAACAGCTGCTGCTGAAAACAGCCCTCAACATGGGAAAACAACCATATGTGGAGCTAAGAGCACAGGACATGTGGTCCCACACGTGGTCGGGTGTATTTTAGGAATTTTTTTTCTCTTTTTTCCTTGAAACGAGGGGGGGGGGGGGTCGACTGGTAAAATGCTAGAACCCGCCTGTTGTCGCTGCTCAGCCCCTCTCTTCCAGTAGCAAGTGCTCAGGTCCACGCCAGCTGTTGATTGTTTTACACTGGTCCGTCTCAGCGTTAAATGTTTGCAGGAGAGCGCTGGCTGGCTCAGCCTGGCCCAGAGCCGGGCTCAGACGGCGCGTCTGTCTGTGCAGCACGTTTGTCTCTGCGGCAACAATGTCGGGTTGACACCCCCGAATTCACTGACGTCGGAATTCACTGACGTCGGAAATGAGCGAGATCGTCTCTAAGATAGCCGTTCATATCGTCCCTATATCGAGACGGGCCGCGGCGGCAGCCGTGGCTATTCAGGGACACGCACCCGTCCGACTCATGAGAAAACTCTGCAGCCCGTTCTGATGGAGCATCGACACATCCGCCCTCGCACGCCGCATGCCCCGAGTCCTCTCGTGGGAGCTGTGGTTTCATAATGAAGCCGATGTCCGTGTCCCGCTAGCATCGATCAGCCGCGGCGCAGCGGAGGGGTCAACGCAGGTTGACAGAAGGAGTTTCGTAGAAATGTTGCGGCCTCGTCTGCCTGCACGTCAGATCAAACCAAGCTTTACTCGCACGAGCACTTTTCATGTCGCTCCACAGGCACAGTGACTTCCAGTGGCAGGCAGCGGAAACATTAAAAGCTGTCCGAAAACCGACATTACTTTCTAATGAGGAAACAAAGTAGGAAGTGTTCAAAAATCTATGAAAGACTTGTAAAAGCTACTTCCTAAAATAAAATAGATGAGACAGTTAAGAGGTGCAATAAGTAGATATGAATAGACAGATTTTTAAGGAAATGCTGAAATGAATAGATAAGTAGATAAATAAATGCAGGTGCTTAATAAAGGCTGAATGCCATTTACTACATGCATCTTTCAGGAGGCAATCAGTGCTGTGCTGTCCAGGCCGAGTCTCCTAAATGTCAGAAACCATAAAAAAAGTAAAGCTCCCAGAGCCCGAGGCAGAAATGCCTTCAGAACGTCTCCAACTCGTCCGAGACAGAAAAACGGCCAAACCCTATTTGAGAGACTGCGAGCGGAAATTGAAAGGCTCCCTTCTGGAGGTCCTTGGGCTTAAAGACGGGGGCCGCGTGGGCCGGGCCCTCGGCCGGGCGTGCTGGGGGAGGGAGGCGGTGGCGCCGGGGCCTGTGAACGCTGCTCTGAACCCGCCGCCACCGGCTGCCTGCGCCCTCCACAGCTCAACCACGGTGACTCATCGAATGTGGCTGCAAATAGCAAACAGCCGCTGTACGCTGTATGTAATGCAGCCAGCATCCAGGCACACGTACTGTACTGCATGCTCGTTACGCAACATGCCGGCGAGGTGAGGCTGGCATCTCTCACCGAACTGCACTGTTCCCGGGCCGCAGCGGGCTTCTTATCATGGAGGAATCGGACCTCACATGACTGAGACAGAGCGATGAGTGAGTCAGCAGGAAACCAGAGAATCTGTCCTCGGCTCAGCGAGTGATCGGTTGACCGATAGGTTACGTCATCTGTTGGTTTCGCAATGATGATCAGGGAAAAGGGGGGGGTGGGCTCAGCCTAAAACAACGCGCCTCAGAGCCGTACAATTAGGTGAAAGTCTGCGTCCCATATGGAAGTGTTGTGGCTGATGTGTGCGGTGTGAACGTGCGTGTCCCCGACAGCTGCTGGAGCTGTTTGACAGCGAGGACCCGAGGGAGCGGGACTTCCTGAAGACCATCCTGCACCGCATCTACGGGAAGTTCCTGGGGTTGCGGGCCTTCATCAGGAAGCAGATCAACAACATCTTCCTGCGGTGAGCAACTTTTTGCCCGCCCCCCCCCTCACCCCTTTTTTTCTCATTTCGCCTCCCTGAAGTCTTACAGAGATTTAAAATGTCAAAACATCAAAAATGAACTTTATCCTATAATAACCATTATCCTACCGGCTTTATACTCAACAGGGAATACACCCTGCACATCACTTTGATGATATCCAGTTTTTCTGTCACAGACACCAAAGAAACCAGAAATTAGTCACCTTTAAGAGGCTGAGATCTTGAGAACTTTCTTAAAAAACATGTTTGAAGACCCCTGGTCTGACCTCGGAGAGTTGAACCCAGGTCCTTCTTGCTGTGAGGAGCCGAGCTACCCAACACACTCTGTCGAGAAGTCCTCAGCAAGGCTGGAGAGCGTGTCTGCTGCAGAAACCTTCCTAGAGGCTGGCAGCCCTTTCGAGGAACTCGGGGGAGCCGAACGCGCCCTTCAGGCCGAGGAGAACTAAATTTAGTCCCCCACGCAGACGCCACAGCTGCCAGCGGGTCCAGCCCGAGCCGCGGGGCCGTCTTCATCAACGGGCTCGCCTCGAAGGATTTCGCCCTCTCGATTTTCTCTAAATGTCATACAACAAATCGATTCATCCCACCCCCCCCAACCCCCCCAACCCCCCCCCCCCCCCCACCACCCCTAAAGCCAAGAGGAAGAAAGCCTGAGAGGGAGGCGCTGTGGGCGCGTGGCAGGGGGGGAAAACAGGGGCCACTCGATGTCGTTTCCACCAGGCGAGGTGGCGGAGCGGGTGCACCCACTTTGGCCATCTGTCACCGGCACAAAAATAGCGCCGCAGTTGTCGGCCCCCGTCTCCGTGCGCCGCAGCCCGCTCGAACTGGGTTAGCGGGCAGAGGAGGCGGAGGATGCACGCATCGGCGCCTTGCATAAGAGCGGGCCGGGCCAGGCCCCCGGCCCCTGGCTCGCTCTGAGTCCGCCCCGCCTGCGTGTGTCTCTCTCTGGCCGTCAGGGGCTCTTCTCACCAGCTCCCCTGCTCCTCAGATTGAGCCCTGATTGAGAAAAGTCTTCGGTCATGTGAGGCGCGGCGTGCGTGATGTGGGGTCAGAGTGACCAACGCGTCCGTGTGCTTCACGATTGCAGGTTCATCTATGAAACCGAGCGCTTCAACGGGGTGGCCGAGCTGCTGGAGATCCTGGGAAGGTGAGCGCACACGCATGCAGTTCTTCTTTCCATGCTCTCATACTGCAGAAAGCTAGTTTCCAGCAGGATCGCCACTATAAGGTGCATTTCCAACAGATCTATTTATTCCCTCTCTTTTGTTTCGGATCAGATTGTTTGTATTTTGCTGTCCTTTTCTGTCTTTATATCCCAGGCCCTCAGGCCTCTCTCTCACCTGTCGCATTGGCTTTACCAACACTGCAGTGAAACTCTCTCTCTCTCTCTCTCTCTTCTCTCTCTCTCTCTCTCTCTCTCTCTCTCCTCTCTCTCTCTCTCTCTCTCTCTCCTCTCTCTCTCTCTCTCTCTCTCTCCTCCCTCTCTCTCCCTCTCTCTCCCCCTCTCCTCTCTCTCTCTCTCTCTCCCTCTCTCTCTCTCTCCTCTCCCCTATCTCTCCCTCTCTCTGGTAATCCGCCGGGACGTTTCCGCCCTGACCCCATTGTCGTTGTTCTGTTTACAGTATCATCAACGGGTTCGCGCTGCCCCTGAAGGCCGAGCACAAGCAGTTCCTCATGAAGGTGCTCATCCCGCTGCACACGGCCAAAGCCCTGACCGTGTTCACGCACAGGTAGGCCAGACTCTGTCCCCGGGTGTGCAGGTGTAGACGTCCCCCTGGGGACGGAGGCAAGGCTAGGGAGCCAGTCTCTGTGTTCTAGCGCCTCCCGGTGGTGGAGATGCAGAAATGCAGCAGGTTGAGTGAATTGTTTCAGGTCAGACTGGATTGCAGGTGTTCACCCTGTGTTTGTATCCAGACAGAGGAATCTGAGAAGTTCTGTGAAATGCTGCCTTATGTTGTGTGCATTTACTTTCTTAACCTTCTTGTTTCCCTCAGCTGGCGTACTGTGTGGTCCAGTTCCTGGAGAAGGATCCTACACTCACTGAACCGGTACTTTCTCCTTTCTTTCTTTATTATTTTTTCTTCTTTTTCTGAACCGTTCCTCCCACTCAAAGCAGCAGAGCCCGGAGCTCTAAATTAGCCTGCCACTGCAGAGGAATATCTAGTGGGTGCCAACGGCCGCCCACTCAACAGACAGGCTTCTTTTTTTAAGACTTGAGCGAAAAAAAAAAAAAAAGAAATCTCACAAACTCTCTGTGCGCATGCAGGTGATCCGCGGGCTGCTCAAGTTCTGGCCCAAAACCTGCAGCCAGAAGGAGGTACGTGCTCCATGAATACACCCCGTGCCCATGGGCCCATGACTCCCAACACGCAGTGATGCAGCTCTGGGTCTGCCTCTGTCTCCCGCTGCCATTAGGTGATGTTCCTGGGCGAAATCGAGGAGATCCTGGATGTCATCGAGCCCACGCAGTTCAAAAAGATCCAGGAGCCCTTGTTCAAGCAGATCTCCAGATGTGTGGGCAACCCACACTTCCAGGTACGCGCCTGAATATGTCCGCTGTCCTCACATCGTCTCATATTTGTGTAGGAGCGTCACACGTCGTCTATTCAATGCTAATAGCAGTGAGTATGGATTCTGAGAAGTGGCCTGAAGTAGGACCGTGTCCCCTGTTGCGACACGTTTCAACCCTTTTCAGAGACTTCACACCTGCTGCAATCTGCATAATGCGTCCCGCCATTGTGTGATCTTCGTGAATTCGATCTGAGTGATTGTTCCGGGCAGATTTTAATCCCGTGCGGTTCAGCCGACACCCCCTAAACGCCTCTTCATTATAATCATTATGGTCGTCCCCGGCAGGCTGCCCTGCCGTCACTCATCTGTCCATTAGAGTAACGTGACGCGGCCGTCACGTTGGCACACCTGTGAGATGTTTATTTTTTAAATGATTTTTTTCCCTCCCCTCTCCTCCCATTGTACGCGTCCTGGCAGGTAGCAGAGCGGGCTCTGTACTTGTGGAATAACGAGTACATCCTCAGCCTCATCGAGGAGAACATCGACAAGATCCTGCCCATCATGTTCGGGAGCCTGTACCGGATCTCCAAAGAGCACTGGAATCCGTACGTCCTCTCGTTAAACACGCACACAGAAACACGGAAACACGTGCGTGCATGCATCGCCATGGTTACGCCCCGCTCTCTGTAAAGAAAACACCTCGTCTAAGGGATGGAGAGGAAGGTCCTCTGGTGGGGCCGTGCTTTTTCACAGCTCCAGTGATTCATGTGCGGCTCGAGGACCTATTGAGCCGCGGACACTAGAGGCCCGTGCCGGGTGTCAACAGCATGCAGCTGTGAGTGGCCGCCTCGTGGCCTAACGTAATTACTGTGTGTGTGTGTGTGTGTGTGTGTGTGTGTGTGTGTGTGTGTGTGTGTGTGTGTGTGTGGACAAATAAACAAAGCAGAGCAGCCCGTGAGCGCGACCCCAGTGAGGCGTACAGGCTTTTCGAGGATTTCTTCTCTCTCCATTTTTGATCAATGACCTGATGCTGTTTAAGAATGCCGAAAATGTATCGTGACCGTGCCTAGGAAAGTATGTTAATACTTACAATAAGGTTTCCCCCCTTTGCACACACGCACACACGCACACACACACACACACACACACACACACACACACACACACACACACACACACGCAGAGCAAGTCACAAGAATATTGATTTTGTCCAGCCTAAACAAAGGAGTTAGAGTCTGCAGTGCTGGGCGCTCAGTGTGTGAAAGCATCATTATCTGTGTTTTGGCAGTAACAGATGGAGCGCAGCTAGAAGACAATTGGCCCGGCATTGTCTAGCTATGCGGCCTGTTTGGTTTGAATAAAGCCACGTTTTGGGGAGAGTTGTTTCGGCCGCTGAGTCGTCTCCGTAACGTCTCCTCTGCTGTGCCGCAGGACGATCGTGGCGCTGGTCTACAACGTGCTGAAGACGCTGATGGAGATGAACTGCACCCTGTTCGACGAGCTCACCTCCTCCTACAAAGCGGACCGCCAGCGGTCGGTACCTTCCACTCCCTGACCAGCCAACTAACCAGCCATGACACGTGAACTATAGACATGGATAGTAATACCAAGGTTGGCGGCTTGTTCTCAAGTCTCTGCAGTTGCTCAGAGTGCTGCCCCCTATCACCATGGTCAGTGACGCTGACCATTTCCACTCAGAGTTCTCCATTTGTTGGTTTATAATGAAATCCGTAAAGCCTCTGTGCATCAAACCTGTGTAGCATTAAATCTAACGCTTCCTGTGGCTTTTCTCCATGCTTCTCTCGTTCCCTCACACAGCTCAAAAACACACGTTGAGGTCGAATGGAGACTCTAAAATTCATTCTAGGTCTGAGTGTGAATGGTGTGTGTGTGTGTGTGTGTGTGTGTGTGTGTGTGTGTGTGTGCTGGATAGATCGCTGTCCTGCCATGTGTATTTGCCTCCTTGCCCCACCCCCCCCCCCACCCCCACCCCCCCCCCCCCTTGTGAGCAGTCCATTCGATGCACGAATGCACTTCCTGCCAGTCTACTTGTCTGGAACAATAGTTGGAACCAAAAACCTTGGCTTGCTATTTGGTGCTAAGCCTGGGGCAAAGCCAGGTAACTCCTGTAGGATGAATCGACCTTTCCAGACACACACACACACACACACACCCTGTCATGTGGACACAGGCTCTGTATACACATCGCTGTCCTGTGCTGTATGGTGGAGACGGTCATTTAATCCACCATCTGACAGAAAGTTCACACACTGCCAGCTCCTGTTTTCTGATGACGCTCTTTGTGTGGAAGCTTGTTTTTTTTACCAAACATCGTCAAAGCATCTGACTCCTTTCAGTCCTTCATATTTAATTATGTTCCGATCAAGAGATTGCGTCTCTTGTTTGGAGTCAGTTAATACTTCTTCAGACTTTAATCTCCGGATTTATAGATCAGGTGGATAACCACTGATGAGAAGAGAGTGGGCTGTGTTACGACCGGGGCCTGGGATGGGCCTGTGTGTATGTGTGTGTGTGTGTGTGGAGAACGCTTGTGAAGCCTGTGAAACTGTTGCCCTGCAGGGAGAAGAAGAAGGAGCAGGAGAGGGACGAGCTGTGGATGAAGCTGGAGGAGCTGAGGCTCCACAGGAGCTCCCTGGTCCAGAACAACAGCCACGGGCTGCCCGGCGTCCAGAACAACAACAACAACAACAACAATAACAACAACAGTAGTAATAGTAATAACAATAACAATACTATTAATCTGAATGATAATGACGGCCAGGACAAGAGCGTTGATGCTGCAGCAGCCGACACGGCAGACAGCGGCCACCCCGACCCCGACCCCGGCGCCGGCCCGGCCCCCGGTGAGAGCACCTCATGTGCCAAATGACAGCGGACGCAGGTTTTTATCCCCCAACGGTTTGAAGTGGTGTTCAGGACTGTCAGGAGCGGCTTGACGGAGACAGAGAAACACAAGTGACACCTCAGCAGTATATAAGATCAACTTAGAGTGACTTAGAAAGCCAGCATTTCTTTGGCAGAATATATATATATATCTTAAGTGTGTGTATATGTATATATATATATATACATGTGTATATATACACGCTTAAGACTATTTTTGGATGTTACAGTGTGGCCGCAGTATATTGTTTATTTGTCTGATCAAAGATGTATCCTTTCACGTTTAGTTTCTTATCTGAAAATGATTTTTTGTTTTTTTTGGTTTGTTATACTCATTGTATGATACATGGGAGGGGAGAAAATAATAATGACTTGAATTTAATGTTTCCAATTGTGCTGCACTTAGACAAGCTGAATAGCTATTTAAAGATGTCTATTTTTTAAATGTGCTTTTCCTCGTTGCTGCCAACACTCTGGTGCAAACCTTAAGGAAGAAGGGAACTTTGAGAGTATTTTCTTGAGGGGGAGGGAGGGAGGGGGGGGGGGGGCAGGGGGCAGGGGGCAGACGGGACCAGACCCATAGCCACGGCTCTAGTATCAGCCCTCGGTGGTAGAGAATTGGAGGCGCGTGGCCAAAATGTAAAAAAAAAAAAGAAGAAAAGACGATAAACCCATAGGAAGAATAATCTCCAAAATGAGATCACCTCTCTGCGACCCATGAGATTATTGCCACCTTTCAGGTGTTTCTAGTGGTATTATTATTATTATTATTATTTTTTATCCAGGTGAAACCGTGAAGCTGATGGTTGTAACACATGACCTGGGTTGTAAAAGATTATTTACACAAAAGTATTTGAGAATAGGGCTTCATAAGAATGACTCGACATTCAGCCTTAATGGAATTAAAGGAACGTCTTGACATTTTGGGACACTTGCTCATCCGCTCCGTTCGGGGGGCATCAGACGGGAAGACGGATCTGCCCTATAAATAACATATTGCAGCCAGCAGCTGCTTAGCTTAGCCTGGTTTAGCTTAGCATCAGCGAGCCATTTATTTAGCCTGTTGTATCATGACCAAAGTTAGTGTGAAAGTCCTATTACAAACCACTGAACATTTGTTGTTGGCTTTTGAAAACTAAACATCTGAATCCGGACGCTATTTCACCGTCTCACTCAAACCATTCGGATTTGTTAAGTTCTGCTTTGAGCGGTTTGAGCCGCCTAACAGTTTCCCTCTATTTCAAGTCTCTAAGCTAAAAATTTGCTATGCTATGCTATGCTATGCTATGCTACACTATGCTAAGCTAACAGGTAGTGGCTTCTTATTTACACCGGACTGTCCTTTAAAAAAAAAAAAAGCGGTAGACCTCTAGAGAGAAAATAACATATGAGACGTACAGTACTATATTTTTCCAGAGTATTGAGAAGGCAAATTATTTTTGAATGTAACATTTCGCGGGTGGATCACGATGCAGGATGCGCCTGAGTGTATATATTTGTTGAGTGCGTATGTGTGTACATGTTAGTCTGGAGGCTACTTAAAGGGAAATGCCACTCATTTTAAGGTTTTTGTGTACAGTACATTCTTCCCCGCGGTGTAGGAATGACTTCCTGTCAGAGCTGAGAAAAAGCAAAGACTTCGACACTTGTCTTACCACTCCTCTGGTATTTTACAGTGCACAACAGGCTGATTTTGTGTATTGTTTTTTTTTATATATATCCAAACAAAGCTCATTATGAAGTAGTGACATCAATACTATTAATGCTAAACACCAGAAAATGCCACAGGATTGTTTTTTTTTTCTTTGTTTATTTGTTTTTTTTTCCAGGCAAACCTTACCACCAATCCACACTTTTATTATAGCCTCGCTTTGATTTTCCGTTTTCTGACGTCGGGAGTTGATAGACACGTTTTGTGAGTTTAATTGCGACTGCCACAGATCACGGGAATGCCGTTCCCCCCCGACCCGAGCGTCCACCGTCGTACTCCTGAGAGTCTGTCCTGTTTAGGTCCAGTCTTCTTCTGATGCCTTCTCTGTCTGTACTGCATTCCAACCTCTGTGACGTTTAGAACAGAAACTGCGTGGGGAACCTGTTTTGTAATCACAGATCTTATTTAGGTTTCACCATCCAAATAAAGTTGACTTTATCTTTTTACTCAAAGCCCAAAACACCTGTGTTTTATTTACCCGTCCCCTCTCTCTCTCTCTCTCTACTCTATCTCTCTCTTGAAATCTGTGGTTGTAGTACAACACTGAGGTCAACAGATGGTGCAAAGACAATTATTTTTTCTCTGAATGAACTTCCTGGGCCCCAGCAAAGAAAACCTGGTTAAATCAGCATAAAATCCTTATTTTACGTTTTACGAAACTATTACTTTGATATTGCATTGAGGTTGAGATCTTTTCTGCAACACAGAACTAACAAAACACGAGTTAATGAGCCGTTAAAGTTTATTTCTCCTTCTCAAATGCAGTGTGTTGGAATAAATATTGAGAGTAAAAGCAACAATACAACAATGTTAGAATACACTGTTTTGGAGAAGTATTCCAACACAGTTGTGTTGTGTGTGTTGTGTTAAACAGTCAGTTTAGTAATAAAGAATAGAGTGGACATAAACTCAGTGGAAACGGCAATCAAACCTGGTATAAGTCAGTATTTAGACAGATGTGACAAATAAGGAAATGGTTTTCATTGATTAATGTGTTCTTATATAAATCCTGGGGCCAAATAGTTTCTTTGTCTTGAACTGAATGGAAATCTATTTTATTCCATTCTATTTATTTTATTCCAAAGTCCCACTAAACTGCTAAAATGGTGCAACGGTGTGCTGGCCTGGGTCAAACCAATGATTAAGCAGTAATTGCAAAAACATCCTCCTGGCTGGACCAAGGCTATTTCCGTTTGTAGTTTATACATCTGCTCGAGTTTCCTCCACGCTTCCCACTGTCCAGAACAAACATGTTCAGGCTGATTGTCGACTTGCACCTCGGTGTGAGTATGTCCTGTTATTGACTAGTGACCCCATGCTAGGAGAGGCTCCTGCAGACCTGCAGAACACCATTTAGGTAATTTTATGAAAGAACTGAGTCCCAGTAATGATGAGTGCTCAGGTCAGGGTATCCTTGCTTCCAGGATCACTGAAAAACAACTGTGATAAACAGACAACTGTGATAAAGACTCAGAGGGAGCAAAAACAAGTACCTCAGGAAAATGTTGCATATTTACCTCGTATGATCCTCACCTGTTCTATGGTGATTTACACAATTTTCCTTTTTCCTTACTGTTGACTGAATCTTTCAGACTGTGAGTAACCAATTAAAAAGCCTGTTAAAAAGGCTCTGGAAACAATCGGCAATCAATTTTCTTTGTCAAAAAATGTCCAGATGTGTGTTGTCTTTTCCAATCTGCCACAGATGTACTAAAGCCTCTCCTGTGGTCATAGAAGTGCTGTGTGTGGAGGCTTAGCAGGAGATAGGATGTGCAATTATGTGGATGGGCTGTGCACCGTACGGGTCACGAGGTTGAGCAGAGACACATGCACATATTTGCCAATAGAGCAGTGCAGACATTTCTCACCTGTGCATACGAACCGGGGGTATCGGTCACATGTCTCAGGGAACATAACATCCAGCACCGGCGAGGCTGAGGATTTTTGCAGCCTGTCAGCTCGTGCCTTAAGTTACCATGGCGACGCATCCGCCTGCATAAAAGTGAGCCCCTGTGCTGACACACACACATCCAATGCAGGAGCCGCAAATCAAGGATTCCAGCTGCTGCAAAACACAGGACGCAAGCTCCAACCAATGTCTCTGAACTCCTCTGACGACAACCGGACCAGCTCTGCCTTCACCTCCAAACTGACCCCAACTGCAGACATATGTGTGGGACTGGCCATACTCTGCGTCGGTATGTTCAATTTTGTATTTTTTTTTTACTGTCGTAGTGTTATTAATTTTTCCATTTTGGGCCACTTTGAGTGTTTCAGGAAAATGTCACGATCTAATTCTTCTGTTGTTTTCCTACTGAAACTTGTTGGAAAATGCACTTTAATGCTGTGATTTTGACACAGAAATGTGCAGAAAACGTGCTGCTGGGAAAAAGAGATTTGCTGTGTTTAAGCATTTCTGAGCAGGGAGTAGAGAGTGGCAAGAGCCCATAATTATGTTATTTCTAATAACAGCGTGCATGAGAGCAGCGGGGGATGTTTCAATAATGTGGCTGCAAATGGCAATTTTCCAGGAGGTGACTTTTAAGTGTGGGACTTGTTTTTATGCCTTTTGTGTCTGTATTCACACCGAAAAGAGGTGTGAGAGACAGCATTGTAAGTCTTTGCTACCTGTGCCTGTTGCCTCTGTAGTCCCTGTCTTCTTCTTCTTCCTCTTCTTCCTCTTCTTCTTCTTCTTCTAACATGATTATTTTGTTGTGGAAGCAGCTGAAAAAACATTCACGCGAAATGTCAACCATTGTGTTAAAATTCTTTGCCAATCTGATGCGGTCTTAATTTGTGTTAAATCCTTCTTTAAGTAGTTGTCAGAGAGTGTCTCGAGCACAGTAAATACATCACAAACTTTAGGACACTTCCTCAATCCACACAAGTGGATTGTCATGCACATTAATTCAGTTGTTAAATTCATGATTTTCTCAAAAATTGTGGAAAAAACAAACACACAAAAAAAGGCTAAATACAAGAACCAGTCATGAAGTGAAGAGTTTGAGATGCACTATTTCTCTGGATGACAAACCATGACAAACAAAGAGGAAGTGGCTGAGGTCGAGGCTAATCCCATAATTGATACCCAAATCTCTAAAAATACTCCCCTTTCCCACCTGTATGAGTAATGTTTGCTAAAGCTTCATAGATCATCTTTTCCTGAAAACCACTCAATTATCTTTAATCAAACTTGACCTGAAATCCTTTAATATAAATCCTTTATTAATCTAGGGGGCTCAAACAGGTGGACAGGGCTATGCAGTTGTCCGTCTTCTATGCCTCACACCATTGTATAGGCTATGCTTTAAAAGTCACTTAAAACTGCAAAGATCTTTGTTGTTGTTCTCACCTGTAAAAATCACAGGATTTTAAATGTGTCCAACCTCCCTCTATATGTTGCATTTCTGTCAGAGCAGAGAGCTATCATCTCTTTTACTCTTAAATGTGATCGACGTACCGAAATATAAAGAAAATCATATCCACAGTGAGCTGACTGTGTGTCATATCAACACAGACTCGTATTTCCTTGTGTAGTAAATAGAGTCTGTGCCCACTTGAGGGCAGCAGGAACAAACTATTATATCAAATATTTCTCAGGTACGACACGTCACATTATTACATTCTGAACAAAATGCCCCTTTTCCACCACGCGTAGATTTATTTATAAAACACCTAACACTTGATGAAAGGTCACGGTATTGTACAATTTAAAAACCAAAGTGTCTTTTCAGTTCCATGAGTAAGTGTGTTAAGAGCTGTAAGAGCTCTTAAAGAAATAATGTCGATGTCATGCAGCTTGGTCATGCAGACGTTTGTCTTCAACACGGTTGCTTTTACGGTTATTTTATTATAGTTACTAAGAAAATGTAATGTTTACAAGCAATTCACACTAATGCCGTCTGTATAGAACATTTTCATGCAGATTTAGACCTTAATAATATAAATGGATTCTACTGAATTTCATTCTTCATCCGTTGCTGTAGAAATTCAACTCAAATACAAGAGTGAATCATCGATTCACAATTTCACCTTAGGTAGTCAGATATTTACCCTCTCCTCTTAGCTCTGGCTTTGATGTCCTCCACAAACAACAAAAAAAACAGTAAAAATCTTCATCCAACAATGTCCCCCCCCTCCCCCCTTCGCCTCTGTCCAGTCCTGCTCTCTGTTCTGGGCAATGGGCTCGTGCTGGTGATCTGTTACCGGCGCAGGAACAAGATGGTGGGCTCTGAGCTGCTGTGCGTCAACCTGGCCGTGGTGGACTTCCTGTGCTGCATCTTCTTCTACCCGCTGTCCATCATGTCCTCCTTCCACCACGCCTGGCTGGGGGAAAACATCACCTGCGTGTACTACGGCCTCGGCTGCTACATCTTCGGCCTGTGCGGCATGTTCACCATCACCGCCATCAGCATCATCCGCTACCTGAAGACGTGCTACAACCTGCTGTACTGTGAGTGCGGGGCGTCTGTGAGGGGCTGGGTTTGGATGATGCTTAAAGGTCACCACCAGAGTGGTGGTTCATACATGGCTCATACACTTAAGTAGTTTTAACCACCTGCGATGTGCACTTTCAAGTGCTTTTAGGCACAACTTATAAACTTAAGACTTCTCCTTTTAAATCACAATGAACAAGGCCATTATTCTATAAACAACATTATTCTTTTTACAATAACAGAAAGGATGAGAAACAAAAACAAAACTCAACATCATAGAACACAGAAGTTTTATCTGACACCGTTATTGCTTTCTAATCAGTATAAATCGATTGGTGGTTGATTTGAACCAGGTTTGATTCCCAGTATGAAGCCTGGAAAAGTATGTCTGGGTGGGTTTTCTCTGGCCTTCTTCACCTTGGTTCCCGTGGTCCTCATCATGGTGTCCCAGTGCCGGATCCTCTACAAGGTGTCCCGCTTCTCCTACTCGCTGTCTGCCAAGGGCATCCGCAACAACCTGCGGCACGCTGAGAGACGCCTGTCCATGGTGAGCCAACACGGGTCAAAAACCTCAAGTTGAGGTGTGAGGAATACGGGAAATGTAGCTCAGTGCTTTACAAAAAGACTGAATCTGGACATTAAGACAAGGGTGGAGCTCAAATCAGACATTAGAATAGGATAAAAGAAGGTAAGGTAAACTATTGCTTAAGTGTTTCATTACTATTTCACAATAATAGTAATAATAATAAGATTAAAAGATTATGATGGCTATGAGAGTAGTTCAGACAAAAAGAATGCTGCAACGTCCCATTTTAATGTGTGTAAAACTGCATTTGAGAAGTCTTACAACCAGAATAAATATTTTCAACATTTCAACATTTTTCTTTTACTTCTATCCCTAAAAAAAAGTCAGTAGTATTAGTAGTAGTCAGTCAGTATTTCCAGCACTGCCCTAACAAGCTGAAAGCATGGGGACAGCTTTAGCAAATATGACAAGAAAAAAGTGGAGCTTTAACTACTCCAGATATCTTCTGGTCTAAAGTAAGGCCCAAAGTAAAGCCTTTACTTGAAATACCATCAACATCCACTAAGGCTGCCTCCAAATTACTTCAATCCACACTCAGCCAAAAAATGTCATTTTTGATCATTACATTTTTTTTTCTACAAGTCAGAGCGTGATCTGGTGGTCGATTTGCAAGTACATAGTAGAGCTTTAAAAAACCAGAATAATTACAGGCATGTCTATTTGCTTGACATTGACAACCCATCACGATGTCACGGAGGGTTGGGGCTTGCTCCTCTTCACCCCCGGCCTCTCATCCAAATGTGGTTTCATGTTTAAGTAACCTACAAGGACGTAATGTTTGATTCGTTGAGTTTCTGCTCCATCCTCTTGCAGATGTTTTTCTGCATCAGCCTGGGCTTCATCATCGCTTGGGCCCCGTACGCCATCGTCTCCTTCCTCTTCATTTTCTACAAGGAGCACCGCTACATGGCGCCCCAGGGCTTTGTCTTCCCCGCCCTGTTCGCCAAAAGCTCCCACATCTACAACCCCTTCATCTACTTCTACTTTAACAAGACTTTCCAGCAGGAGCTCCGGCGCCTCCTCCTCTCTCTCTGGCCCAAGGTGGGAGGCAACAGGGTGGGGGTCCACCTGGCGTCGGGCCTGCAGGTCGGACCCCATCCCATACACATCCAACTGCAAGAGAGAGGCTGCATCGAGAAGAAGGATTTCTGCATGTCCAAGGAGAGGACTCACAGCAAGAGCAAGAGCAAGAGCAAGAGCAAGAGCAAGAGCAAGAGCAAGAGCAAGAGCAGGAGTATGAGCCAAGGCAAGGGCCAAGGCAAAGTGGTGAAGAGCTACAGCAACCCGACCCAGTGCAAGCAGGTGTATGTCTGCTGGGGCTCTCTGTCCAAAATCATACCCGCTCACGCAGATGAAAACCATGCTAAATCCTCCCAGGCCCTCTCTATATAAACTCACTGGGTCCACAGGTGGAAGAGTTTTAAGGCTCATGAGTGGTAGGTGGAAAGCCGGACTGGTTTAGTGTCAGCGTTGAAGCTGCCGATACACCAGTCCGTCTGTGTGAGCACGCCCCGCTGTGGCGAGAGAGACAGCCGAGCTGTCGGGCGAGGCTTTCAATCTCAACCCTCGCCCGCGGTCACAAGCTCTGGGTAGCGACAGACAGGATGAGACTGTGGAGTGGACTCCTGGAGATCAGGTGAGAGGAGCTCAGAGAAGAGCTGCCGCTCCACTGAGACGAGCCAGCTGAGGTGATTTTGACGTCAAAATGCCAAGATATAGGATTGAAAGGATTGAGAGAACTACAAAAAGGCAGATCCTTTACTGTTCTAATGAGGGCTCTAGGAAACGAGTCGGCATCCAGCATTAAACATCGCACTTAAATCCAAGAGTGTACAGTCCCAGCTCAAATGTTTCTACCATCCTGCAGACATTAAATCCAGGAAATGACATGAAAACTGTGGTCCAGAGCCATATGTGTTCGCAATGTTCAACTTATCCACTGCAACAGGAAACAGTCGGTTATCATCAGGTCAGTAGTAAGTCGTTAGTGGCAGTTTAATCGATGTGTTACACAGCAAACAGCTCTGTTGGGTTTTTTTTTCTAGCCAAACCGATGCTGTGAATCAATATGGCTCCATAACCAGGACTGCCCGTCACTGAAATTGAAAAATAGCTGAAGATGAAGGTGAAGATGATGCAGATGTATCCGGTGTCCTGATGCTGTTTCTTGATCACTCGATACTGTGACTTCTTTGTTCGAGCCACTCTTTTGTCTCAAAAAATGCAGCAATGGTCATTTTTTCCAGCAGCAGCCTTTTTTTTTTTTTTACATGCAGCAGTTTTACACGAAGAGACAGGAACGCCTGGTGTTTTACCGGGTTATGTGCTTTTAAAGCAGATCCGGCTGAAAGCTATAATAGCATTAATTCTGTAATTGTACTGGTACAGTGTGTGTTATGTACATATGTGAGGTGTTTGCACCGGTTCGACCCCATGTTGCAGTATTTTTGGTTGCTGTCGCTGGTGTTAACGTCCACAGTGAAGCTTAAATGCATACAACATACGTTTCCTCGTACTGTATCTTTAATGTGTTCAAAATAAAATGGAGAATATTGTATTTTTCTAAACAGGAGTCTAATCTGTTATGAATCGTTTAAATACGTGTGTATGGACTTGTGCATATCAATAAAACATTGACGGTATCCAGTCTTGAGAAATTAATAATAAACTGTGCAAGAATAACACATCTCTGTGGTGGTTAAATGGGAACGTCTCCGCGTGCTAATGTTTCGTTTCATGTCCATAGCGATGTGGAATTAGGTACATTTCCTCACAGATGACGATCTGTTTCATCCAATTCCTTAATCCCCTGTGTGATTGATTTAACTGCCTCATGCATGTTAATGACAGTCGCATTGAATTGTCAGACTCTCCAAACTTTTTAAAGAGCTCTTGCAGAGAGTGCTTTTATGAAGGGATGAAAAACCTTCACTGAATTGTAATAACTATAATAATTGTAATAACTATAATAATGTCCTTTCTTTCACTAATGCTTCATCAATCTCTTAGTCTTTTTTATAGTCTTTTATTAATTCAAAGCAGCTCCAGCAATTATTGAAACGAGAGCTATGCTAACTCTCTTCTATATCTTCACCTCTACACAGAGGACACAGCACACACGCACACACACACACACACACACACACACACACACACACACACACTCTGCTTGACTGTGAAACATTTTTCACTATATGCAGTGCTCGTGGGCATCTGACCGAAACAAAAAAAAAAAGAAAAGACTTCCTGAGAGTGACGTTCAGGATGATTTATGTAGTGAAATGACACTAACACTAACAAAGTGGCCACAGCACGTCCCCACACACACACACACACACACACACACACACACACACACACACACACACACACACACACACACACACCAGGAACATGACAGGATCAAAAACGCAAGCTCAACAAAGAGCATGACATTTCAGCTTCTTCAAACTTAAGCCCAGGATTAAACCCTGGGTCTGTGATACTGCGTCCTCTGAAAGGTCTGTCAAGATGCGCAGTGATTTGGTTTGTGAGCCTCTGTGTACGTGTGTGTGTGTGTGTGTGTGTGTGTGTGCTGCAGATTACATAACCTCTCAACAATGGACAGCATTGATGCTATGGCATCTTTCCGATCCAGTCCAAAGCCTGACTAGAGTTGGTCACATATCACGGCATCAGTTTGCAGCAGGAGTGAGATATAAAAAGAAAAGCAAGACGGTGAGTAACGGCACTCTAAGCAGTGAGCACGCTGCTCCGTTCTCAATCATATCAGTGTGTGGCCGCTTAATAACCCCCGTCAAGCACCAGTCAAGCATAATGTCCAGGAAATAATAACAAAAGAATGTCCCATTAAGTCTCTAAAAGTACAATCGGAAACAATCACAAAAATGACCTCTCCATTGCTGGCTCCATGCAGAGATTTTGATGGCTGAAGAGAGCTGGTACAGGGCTACAGCAGCCATTTTTATTTGCTCGAATGCCCCCCTGCTGACAACTTATTGCTGCACTCTGATTAGTTCACATCGCTGCAGACGGCGTCGCCATGTTGGGGTTAAGTCGATGATAATTCTATTGGCCCACTGCCCATTGGGGCCCACAACCTCCTACTGTAGTAGGCTCTGTGACTAAATTATGATGCATAGTCATAAGAGAGCTGCAGCATCATAGAGAGATAAGATGATGGGCCCCATGAAACAAAAATCTGGACACGAGAGAAGACTTGAGGCCAGAGCAGGAGTATATTATAGCTATATATTGCCTATTTTTCTCCAAGACAGGGCCTTTGCTAGGAATTCTGGGCCCCCTGAAACAATACTGGTATGGGCCCCTCTACCGCAGGTTTACCCTATGATCATTGCCACTTTTTTATGTCGTATTTTTCCATATATTATGATGTTTTTTCCTCTTTTTTGTTCTGTTTTCCTGTGGTATAGGGGTCCACGCTGATATTCTCTCAGGGGTCCCAGAATTCCTGGTGCCCTGGTTGCAGATGTGGTGAAATTAAGCTATGCATAAGGGTCAAAGAGGTTTTTCCATTTGTCTTGCTGCACCTGTGGTCACCGCAGATTCAGGTTTCATTGGTTTTAAATCCCTCTTTGTTTTTCTCTTACATCCTCACTGGTCCACCCACCCAGATCTTCCCAACCTGCTCATACCTCCTCATACCCTTGATTTTTGGTTAGATTTCAGTCAGGTCTGTTTCCCCCTCGCATGTCAAGCTTGTCATGTTCAATTTCACTTTTTCTTATGAGCTAAATGTCTTATTATTCCCACTAAAGCTGTTTGATTTTAGTGGTGTTTTTGTCTGTCTATGTTTGTTGGTTTGCTGGATTATACAGAAAACATTCTCAAGCTGTGAGGCTGTTTCTTCTGCTATCAAGCTGCAAATCCAAGGGTTATTTACTTTCTTTTTTGTAGTTACTTTATCAGAAAATTGTTTTCTGTTGTAGCCACTTCCGTTTGCAACTTGAAATATAATGAAATATAATAGACATTGTCATAGAAAGATTACAGCTACATTGCACACACAATAAAAACGTTCCAGGAGGTGGTTTCTGTCGGTGAAGAAAATATCAACCGAACTGCAAAAAAAAAGTTGTTTTCCAAACGGAGAGTAGAAATTGGAAAGTCTATAGATGGCAGCTTTCAGGGGCCTCCTTCTCGAGCCACATTAGACTTTGATATGTGAATATATATAAATATTTTTAATCAAACTAGATTTCTTGGCAAACTAATAAGGACTGATGATTTGTTCTATGATAATATGCCATCATAGAGGCAATTTTTCTGCTGAAAACCTGTTGCAAACAAATCTTTGTATATGGGGACAATGTATGAGCAAATACTAACACATAATCAAATGGGTGAACTGTGTCTGAGTTCTGCCTCTCTTCATACTGTTGGCTGTGGAAACAGAAGGCACGTTTGTTAGTGGCTCGTGATTGTTTGCTCTGGTAAAAGACCCAAATTTGTCCCTTAATGCACTTTGTTCCACTTTTTAGACAAACCACAGATCTCTGTCTCATGTCTCGTCTCGTCTCTTTGTCTAGTGTTTATCTGGGTCCAGGTCACGAGAGCAGCAGTTTCAGCAGCGTATCTCAGACACAGACGTAGGTTCTGTCTTGACAGAGCAGCAGTGGTTCTATTTTGAGCCTCTCCAGGATGTTTGAGCTCTAAGGTTGAGCTCAGACACCCCAGGAAGAAAACTCATTGCAGTCTCTCTCTCATTCTCATCCCAGCCGATTCAAGCTCTGTCGTGAATGGTCCCAGTGTGAACTGGAGGTCACTGTTCAATGAGGCCACTGGGACCATTAGGACTGGATCCCAAGGCCACAGAACCGGCACTGTGACTCCAACAAATCAGAGACTTGGCCTGAGACTCCTGGAACAACTCTCGCAAAGGACGCCTTGATGGAAAAGCTCATCAGCCTTCTCCACCCCCACTAAGCACATGTGGACTCACTGGACAACGTCCCATACCTCTTACAGGGTACCTGTGATGGTACTGACCTGGTTGAACCTTTGACAACTGAACAAAAACCCATTTATCCTGCAGAATCCAAGCTTTGACTGACAGGTGTATTATTTTCTCTTGCTCCGTGGTTGAACCAACACCAGAGGGGCTGGGAAGTGTGATATAGTTGATATGCAGCCTTTGGTCCGCCTTCCCCATGAAAATTAAGAAAACCTACCACTCCAGTCTCACCCTATGGACTCTGGACTTTGCACTGACATTGCTACACCTTTTTTTTGCCTTTATTCAACCAGGTTTGTCCTACTGAGATGAAAATGTAATTTGACTCAGGCTCAACTCTGAGATGGGAAACTGGGTTACCAGTTTCAGAATGGCAGGTTTCAATAATTTCTTTCAACTCAGTGTATGCTGACCTTGAGTTAAGCGCATGCACCATCATCCATCACCAACGGAGCCCTGATACAACAATTCACCATGGCAACACGTGAGAAGAAGAGGTCAGTGTGATTTACTCTGTTAGAGTGGGACATTTTAATGCGGCCTTACAGTGAATTTGAAGACATCTTCAGAAAAAGGAGCAACACGGCTGAAGCCCCAAAGGAGAGGCAGTCGGCATGGGAGAAAATTGCTGCTCGAGTCAATGTGTAAAATAAATGAGTACTCTCATGTTAATCTGTAAATACTGTTTCAGCGTGGATTATCCCAAATATCATGATATTGGTGATATGAGGACAGATGAAGTATCTATTCAATGGACTGCCTGTAAGTAGCTGATGTGTAACTCCCTGCATTTCCTCTTCGTCTACGTGATCGTCAAGAAATGGATGAGCCATGGTTGAAAAAAGTAGCCAGTAGATTTTTATGATAGAGCTAGAGTTAGAGAAAACCTAATTAATTAAAGGGAATTTCAGTTTCTACAATAGGCTGCACATGAATCCAAAGAAGCATACACAGAGATGTTACAACATCATATACAGAAATGAATATGAATAACCAGAAGCATGAGATGAAAGTCTTTCTACATCTTGACCTTGCTCTTGTTATTTTCTGCCAGCCATGAAAAGACATTCAACGATGAACAGTCAGTGAATCCACCATAAGTGAGCTGTTAAGTTACTTTACTGTCAGGTATAACGTACTTCTTTCTCGCCTGACCCTTCCTATTCTACAGACAACAGTAGTTGTTACCCTAACCTGTAGCATTTGTGAGTTATGGGCCTTGACAGATAGATGTGCTATTAACCTTCCCCATCCACATTTTCTTGCTGGTTCAGGGGTTTCAACCTTCAGGTTGAAAGCTCTCATCCTTAACCCCTAAGGCCACCACAACCCTCAATTGTTGTGCGGTGCCTAACAGTCTGATACAGGATTCGTGTATAGACAGTGTGGACAGTGTGGGAGTGGGGAGAAGGAGGGAGCCCCTGTTTTTTTGTTTTTTTTTCCGGAGGCCCCAGCTGTCACGGCATCTCACCCTCGTTAGCCTGGAAATGGGGACGAGGCTGCAGGACACACTGCGATCTCATTATGGGAGGAAGCTGCTGCCCCACTGGAGCGGAACAGGCCAGAAGAGGACAGAAAGAGGGAAGGGATCCTGGTTGTTTTTTGTTTTTTTTGGACTGCAGGTCCAGGTTGGGCACAACCCCCCCTCTGCCCCCCTCTGCCCCCTCACTCCCTCTCCCTCTCTCTCTCTCTCTCTCTCTCTCTCTCTCTCTCTCTCTCTGTGTTTTGTGTGCCAGCCAGGGCCTCCTTTGTTGTGACCCTCATTAGCACCAGTACGAAGACACTGTTCAGCGGGACAGGCGGCGTCATTCTGCAGAGCCCTGAAACTGGGACGCAAAATACGTCTGCCCCGACTTGTGGGACAAAAAGTGCCAACACAGACCACGCTGACTACAGCAGCCCAGCGCAGTGCAGCGGGGACCTGGAGACACCGACATGGATCCTCCAGACTGCGATCTTGCAGTGATGAGGAGAGGAAGCTACGACGATAATGCAGCTTCCCTTCGCCCGGTGAGTATCGATCCACCATCCGAAGCCAAAGGTGATAAAGATCCTGTTGGGGATGACCCCTGGCTGTGAAGCGCCACGAGGGGCTCCCTTTAATTGTTCCAGGCTCGTGAGTCCTGTCATCAGGTTTCAGTCTTTAAGACGGAGAAACTTGAAGGTTATTAAAAGGGTGATTGAGAAGAGTTCAAATAATTTCAAGGGTGTGTCAGTGGAAATCCAATCACCAAAGGGCCCGATTGGAGGAAGAGTCAGCAGGACGTCAGGAGGAGGGATGAGTCGGGTCAGGGTTACACGTGTAAAATAAGATCTTTAACCCCTGCAGGTGCCTCTGAGTTAAATCTGCTTTAAAACTTAAAAGTGAGAAGCGAGAAACAGCAGCAACCCTTTTTGTCCTGGAGACTCTCCTTCTTTCATGGTCCTTATGCTGCTTCACACTTGTACTGGTACTAAAACTACCACAGTACTCGTTGTTATGTTGAGGAGCTATCTGTGAAACATGAAAAACATGGAGGGTAGATGTGGTGCCTTGTGCAAAGAAGTGTCTAATATGATTGACAGTTGATAATTAGTAGTGTCATATTCGGGGGAGCTAAAGTCATTGGAAGAGACGTATTAACCTTCAAAGCCCTTCCTGTATTTGCTTGTCTACTTTGACTAGCACCAGTCCACTCTGAAGTGTGAGACTGTGCAGCAGAATAAAACCCTCCCCGACAACAGCGTGAAGCCGTTATACTGCCATCTCTGAAGATGATGGGCCATGTCAGCCCAGCGCACTCTGGATACCGACGTCTGCCAGACCTCGTCAACATCTGAGCGATTTCCTGGTGTTACGGTTGAGATCCGTCTCCACGCTGAATGAAAAAGTAATGATTAAAAAGAAAAAAATGCCCCCCCCACTCCCCTTTATCTTCCGTCGCCAAGCCCAAGTGTGGCGCACAGAGGTCACAGAACAGAAAACTTCCTTCTGAACCCTCTCTGTGTTGGCTCTACTGCCAGTTTTATGGAGGCCTGACAAACAATCATCCTGCTAATGGGGGTGCCCTCTGGGTTATTATGGAGAGCTCTGACAAAGGACCTATTCACTTGTTGAGGTTTGAAGATTTGCTAATGAGGCTTTTCATTATTTAGTTGACGCGTAATCAAGTTTTAACTGCCAGCCCCACTTCCTTGAAAATGATTGAAAATGTCTTTCAATCAAAGTTGTCATTATAGCAACAACGGTTAAATCATCATGTGATTTATTTATTTGTTATTGCAGTTTCAAGCCCACAAACAGCAGAATCAGCATGAGATATATCTATCTATCTATCTATCTATCTATCTATCTATCTATCTATCTATCTATCTATCTATCTATCTATCTATCTATCTATCTATCTATCTATCTATCTATCTATCTATCTATCTATCTATCTATCTATCTATCTATCTATCTATCTGTCTATCTGTCTATCTGTCTATCTGTCTATATGTCTGTCTATTGGTTGTTGTTGTTGTTGCTACGTTCAAGTGGAAAAAAGTATGACATGAAAATTGCACATTTAAGCTACAATGCAATACAAAAAGTACTTTGGTGTTGAAGATTTTCTCAGCCAGTGATTTCAAAGATGAACAGCGAGCACCGCTGATAATCGTCATGGCGATGAGGACTGTTTTCCGGGAACTGCAGGTTGAGCCGCTCTTTCGTCTGGCCCTTTCATTTTTGAGCAATAGGATGTCCATAACATAGGATAATAGAGTTTGGTGTTGATGATGATGAATATGTTTTTCCTTTTGGTTTCACATAAAGAAAGTGAAGAGCGAGCGACTGGAGTCACACGTGAATGCTTCGGCGTATGTCGATGTGCCAGGGGCCAGGCTGAGATGCTTTGTGTTGTGTTTTTTTCTTTTGTTTGGTTTGTTTTGCTGTTTCTCCTCCCCGTCCCCAGCTCTGCCAAACCTTGGTTGTTCGACAATTAGCGGTGACAAAAAGATGGAAAATCTGTTTGTTTTCTCTCTGCTGAGGAAACAAAACAGAGGCAAGATGTGTGCGACCTGCTCTCGCTGTGTGGGTCAGGGCTGGAGAAAGAAAAGGTTGTGCGTTAACCGGGACACTGCGGTGGTTTCTAGACATCAATACCTGTGACATCAATATGCATGAAGGATGATTTCCAGGAACCACTTCAGCATATGAGTTTGAGTGCGTAACATGACACATGTTGACACTTGATGGTTAGTCAGGCAGTGGCCTTTTTGCTGCAGTTTAATCACTTTTCAAAGCTTCAAGTTTGAAAATTGCAATTTTCAATTATACCCATAAAATTAGTGGAAGTCTCGGATGTCAAATGGATGTCAAATCTCTTTTCTTTCAAACATCTTTGTATGTCTCTTTTTTTTGCCTAAGTGGCAGATATTGTGTTTTATGAATTTCTTCATTCCTTACTGTCATTCATTTCAACTAAATGTGTTTTTAGTGCTTTCTCACGCTAGAAACAAGGAGGTTGCACAGATGACAGACAGATGGGTTTTTTTTTTCAAGATCACACCATGATTTAGTACAACGTCATTGAGCACCTTCCTTTCATTCATTTTCATACAACCTGCAGCCCATCGTGAGACTCGGTGGCGAACAGGAACAACAGTTTTTGATCCCAGTCCAAATCCCTACAGAAATTAGTCTTTTTTATTGACAATTTAAAAGGAAAGGGCACTTAATACCCTTTGGTGTACTCTTATCAAAGCCCAAATACTTTCAGAAGCATTTTTTCAACACTACAAGTGTCTCTATGCTAAACTGGGCAGAAGCTATAAAAATAAAGCCTAAAGAAACAGCTCTGGCTTGGCTTAAATAAACCCCGAAAAATTAAGATTTTTACAAGTTTACAAAGGCATTATATGCTCATAATCTGGCTGTTTTAAGCTTTACAAAGGCTTGTGTGTCTATTGAAACTATTAAAATGTTAATTTCTCAATGGTTTCTATGACTTTGAACATACTAAACTAATGTTGAGTCTTCCTTTGGCACTGACGGGAGACGAATGTTTCATCAACAGACTGCTGCCAGTTAACAGGTGTGTACAGAAGTGTGAAACCATGGGTGGGAGCAAGTGTGAAAGGGATACATGGTGCACCAAGCTCACACTGGACGCAGGAAAAATGAATGAAAGATGCCATCTGAATAAATCAATGGATGAGTAATTCAACTCTGTTTTCTCTCAGCACTTCAGGCACCTGGCTCACAGACGGCGCTCCGCTCCATCTTTGGTCTTCGGGAAAGCTCTGGGGATGCCGTGGTCTCCTATCAGGTGTGTACAGCTCTGCTCTGAACATTTTCATTACACTGGACCAGAGTCCGGGCAGACATCCCCTACCTACCTACCTACCTACCTACCTACCGACTCATCCACCGACTGATTGACCGACCGTCCGACCTACCTACCTACCTACCTACCTACCTACCTACCTACCTACCTACCTACCTACCTACCTACCTACCTACCTACCTACCTACCTACCTACCTACCTACCTACCTACCTACCTACCTACCTACCTACCTACTTATCTACCACCCCACCTACCTACCTACCACCCCACCTACCTAGCTACCATCCCACATACCCACCTACCTACCTCCATCCATCCATCCATAAAGCAGCAGTAGTGCATGTGTGTGCGTGGGTGCTCGGATGAAAAGCTGCTTCATATATTCTGATTCTGATGAATTAATTGATAGAATTTCTGTGCCATCTGTGATCAACTTAGATTTGCTGTGATACCACACAACAGGGAGGGTAAACAGCAGCTAAAGAAAGAATAAAAAAAAAACACATTTTCCAAGCTAAAACCTTCCTTTGAAGTCTGGAAATGTCAGAGACGTCAAACCTGAGTCATTTCAGCGTAGATGGTTAAACCAAGATGATTTTATACGAACAATAATTTCCATCACATGGTTACAGGTTGTAGCAGCTTGTGTGCAGCCAGACGTCAGTGTGCGTTTAACCCTGCAGCTTGATTACCAGTTTTCTTTGTAACCGTTGACACTCAGCGCAGATGTGTGCCATCTGGAAATGAAAAGAAAGGCACAGGTGCTCACAGTGGGGTTGGTCCGCTGTGACGTATTTTTGATGCTCTATTTTCTTTCTTCTTTGGTTCAACATTTGACAGCAGGCGGCATGGCCCAGCAAAAAAAAAAAGAAATATGTTCACAGGATATTATACACGATGTTGTCAGGGCTTTGGTTAAATCAAAGACAACTACAAATAGAAATGTATCCTATGTGTCCATCTGGATGCATGTTTACTTCTTTTGATTGGAAATGCTGTATATGTCTGACTTTAAGCCGGTCTTCTTAAACCTCGAATTCGTGGCTGAAAAGATGTTTTGGGGTTGGGGATCGGGGGGTAATACAAGTAGATTTATTTGCAGCAGTTTCATCAATTGGGCAAAGTGTCTCATTTGAGCCCGCAGAGAGTGAGATTGTTTGTTAAACGATGTTTCAAAGAAGAGGAGAAAAAATGAAACAGGCCATCCATTTAGATTATCAGAATACTTTGAATGAGTCTCAAATACATTTAGCCTCCTTTCTTGGCTTGCAGCTTCCAAATTGCGGTAATTTTCCTTTGTGTGGCCTGACAGTGAATTGAGTATCTTTGTGCAACAACCTTGTGCCTAAAGAGATGGTGGCAGTCAGTGTCCGTCATCTCCTGGCAGTTTCTTCACAAAAGACTTCATCCTTGAATCAAGAAAAAAACTGAATCACTGAGCTATGACGTGGTGGGTTTTGTGTACAATGCTGTCTCCATACAGACAAAAAGGTCCTCAGTTTGAGCAGATTTTTTCTCTCTGTCTCTCTAGGTTTTTTTCATGTTCAGGTCGATTGTAGACTTTGAATGACTTCTAGGTGCTAGTGTGAGGGTGTTTTTCAGTGCGGCCTCCCGCCTATAGATGGCAGCACGCAGGAGCACAGTCAGGTCGTCCGCTGTCATCACAGGGGAACGCTTGCTTTACCAACTAGAGGAAGAAAAAAAAACACATTTCCCCTCCCCACGTGGTAAATCGTGAAGGGGTGTGAGCAGGCCACAAACACAGATGTCCCTGCGGGGGATTTTCAGGGTTTTGAAACAGCATCGTGCACGTAGTGAAAACTACACAACCACATGGCGGATAGCAGCCAGGCCGGTCGTTTGCGACACAGATTAAAGAGGTTATCACACTCAGGTCTTTATGCGGTGTGGAAAACTGACCTTTTGGAGTTACTGTTACTACTACTAACTACTACTACTAACTACTACTAGCTCCAAAACTAATTGTATTAACTGTATGTAATTATCAGGTTATCAGGCAAAAGGAACCGTGATCTCCAGTGCGAGACAACAACTGAAAATAAACCTTAAGATAAGATAAGTCTTGTACTGAGAGGGGGGGGGGGGGGGGGGGGGGGGTGATGGTGGTTGTAGTGTAGTGTAGGAAAGCGAGTGTAGAAAAGTAGTTTTTTCTTCTTTTATCTGACATAGCTGTGGAAAGTCGTGACTCTGACTCATGACTCTGCTGCTGGTTTTAAGTAGTCCTGCCTTGAGGTCCGGGACTTCTGTAGGACTGTATACAGCGGCTGGCAAGTCTTTCTAGTTTCTAGTGTTACACAGGGCTGAGGCTGACACAGATGAGCACTGAGGAAAGGCCCTTGGGGATACTGGTTTTCTTTTCTTTTTTGCAAACTGGGTGGAGATAGACTACAGTTAAACTGCCGGTCTCCTGGCTCATAAAGAAAGAGAGAAAGATTTCATATATTTCCTGTCTCGAGTGAGTGAGAGATATCGTCTCACAGCAAGAGGGACTTGGGTTTGACTCCCAGGTTGGACCGAGGGTCTTTCTGTGTGGGGTTTTAGTGTGAGCTGGAGCAGACCAGCTCACATAGGGTTGAACACTCGCTACACGGTGATTTCCAGCTGCAGTTATATAAAGCAGAATCAACAAATAATATCAAATGTCAAATCTGTCTTGGTCTGATCTGTTGGGTTAAAGATCTCTGTAAAGATCTCACACCCCTCCCCCTCTGCCTGTCTGTTTGTGTGGGCTCATCCTCACCTCCCCCTCCTCCTCCTCTGTGTCTGACCTTGAACCTTTGGAGTTGTTTTCACTACATGTGCACAAAAGACCACCAGGGCCTGCAGTGGGAAGTCCAAGAAGAAGACGAAATGTCAGACACATCCCACTCTCACACCTTCAGCCAATCAGCACAAACACACTCACGCACACACACACGTCCAAGATGCATTTCCATGAGACAAAGGGGCTTTGGGGGTGTTAGTTTCGATACAGTGGGCTGTCCTCTGACGCAGCAAGTAACTCAGAGAGAAAAAAAGAAGACAGAGTAGAGAGCTTGATATATATACTTCCTCTGCAGTGATCAAACAGTTTAATATAGTTACATTTCTCATAAAAGATGTTAGTTACATTCTATTGCGAATGTTCGAAGAATAAAACAGCAACATAGATCACAGAAATTAATATCACGACAATATAGGAAATCTAGGGTAAGATCTACATATCCATAAATATAATGGAATTGAACTACTGCTTTAGGAGCCTTCTAGAGGCTGACTGTAGCTCAGGGACAGCACAGTCATCCACTTATCAGAAAGTCAATGGTTTGATTCAGACCCATGCAGCCTACATTTTGACCCGTCCTTGGACCAGCTACTGAACCGCTGACTGGTCATGATCAGTGTACGAGTGTGTGTGAATGGCTCAAGCTCCTGAGGATCCATCAGGGACATTATATAGAATTATCTCTTTCTCTCTCTCTCTCTCTCTCTCTCACATACACATACACCACTGAAACGCTCTCACACATACAGGTTTGAGAGCGTTTCAACTCAAATAGAGTACTTTAGAACATATTTGTTTTCTTCTTTCTAGTACTAGTTTGTTTTCATCTACCAACCTAGTTTTACTCCATTACATCTCAGAAGTAAATGTTTTCCCAATCTGTTTTTCCATTTCAGTCATGTTTATTTGGTTGGGTTCTTTACTACCTACTATAAATACTATCTATACTATATTATTATATATATACTATACTATACTGTTTATGACAAAAAGTCTTAATACAGGCATTCAATAATTACAATACACAGTGCTTTAAAATGGACTCATACTCAAATACTCATACTTTACATAAGTGTATGTATTCTTAACTCTTTTAGCAATTAAATGTTGTGTTGGTAAACTGCTGGTCTGAACTCATCCTCCACCACTGTTTCTGAGCTGATGTTTCCTGTTGTTTCACTCCAGAGACAGTAACAAACACCGGTTGAGGTTTCAAGCCTTCCCACTGTTTAGCTGCCGGTATTTTCTGTCATTTTCAGGTCCTGAAGGGTGACAGGGAAAGTACCACGGCTGCACCCATTTGAATTTCTGGCCCACACTCAAAGTCAGTGGGAAGAGCAGTGACCAAAACTGGTTTCATAACTGTCTTGATGGTGGACGGTTTGACTAGTCTATGTGTTTATGTGATGCACAGTGACCTTCTCCAAAGCAGTGACACAATCAGAGCGATGCTTATTGCCCCAGATTATTTTAGTTATTAGCTATGTAGTCTGAAATAACAAGTGAGGTGGGGGTGGCATCCAGTGTTATTGCTTTTTCAACACTTCTGATTATGAACACTTAAATTTTGACCCAACAAATAAAACTTAATCCTACTGTGCACATCTCCGATGTCTATGCAATCACATCAGGTTATTGAGAAAATCTATTGATCCATTAGGGTGAACGAGGTCTACACACACACAGACGTGACCTTTTCCCGCTTTCAAATTAAAACGTGAAATATCCAAGCTCCGAGCGGCATTTTGGGAGGTATCACTGCCGTATTACAGTCAGTGAATATTTATTCCAGAAGAGAAGTGCTGGGTTTTTTCAGGTCAGGCCTCGTGAATCGGTCGCAATCGCTCAGCCACAAAAAGTGCAACAGCGCTAACTTCTGCCTTTGGAGCTGTTGCTTCACACTGTCACTGCTGTTGTTTGGCAGGTTTCAACATGACACCTACATACAGACGAAACAAACACGGTGTCAACTGCACTTGAGGCAGGTTTGAGAGAGGTCTGCACTGAATTAGTGTACTACAGTAGATATTAGTCTATGAAACAACTGTCTTCTTTTCTTCTTCTTCTTCTTCTTTCCTCTTTGAAGTGAATGAAACCATTCTCCTACAAAGCAGAGAGAGAATAAGCTCAGTCTACCTTGAATCTGACAGAGTGCAATACACTGATGGAGACTGTATTCCAGGCACACATGATGATGAACGTTACTTACTGCAGACAGGACAAAGGATATTTAATCTACGTATCTTTTATCGGCACTTGTGATGGAGGCTGTTTTGAATTCAGATCTCCTTTATTATTTGCAACATAATGTCATGAATTTGCAAACACATTCTTAACACCGCGCCGAGTCCTTCACAAAGGCTCCAGGGCAGTTTCATGAATACTAATGGCATTCTTAAATACTTCACCATTCATGAGATAATCAGGAAAAACTTATGCGGTGCACCACAGAACATACTGAATAGACATTTCATTCGCACAGTTAATATTCGTATTCATATGAGAAGAGAACAACCGTAACCGCCAATGTATTACCTTATTTTTGCCAGATGAACAAAATCCTGTCATGGCTACAGGGTGAATCAATTTTCTCAGTAGAGGTCAAAATATTTGTGACAACAGCGTCTTAATTCAATCTCTACCCAAACCAAGGTCTATGAACAGATGGGCAAACATTCAACCAAATATCATCGTAGTGATCAGAAACAAAACTCTTAGTAAAAACTTTTCCTCTTAAACAGTTCAATATTTTTCCCCCAGTCTGTGAAACAACCTGTATAGTGTGTTTAATGAGGCAGTTAATCTGGGATGGGATGTATCTGATGGTCAGGTCCTCGATTTGAACACTTTGCATATCCTCATCTTAAGTTTACATTACCTCTGAAATGATCCCAGACATCCAGTTTAAAGTTTGGGGAAATACGTATTTGTGGCCACAAGGAGCAAAATACTGTGAAACATTTTGAAGTCTTTAACACCTCTGATTCACAAACGCCCCCACACACACTGGACTGATATGATGCTTCTCCCCCTCTCTCACCCAACCATTTTATTGTGTGTCCTCTGGCTCAGGGAGGAGGCTTCCTGCTGGGTCACTGTAGAGCAGAGTCCATTCGTCCTCGGCCTCATCAGCGAGAACGGCGAGCTGCTGCTGGACGAGTGCGTCCAGGTCACCGAGGGCTCCAAGACCAAGGAGAGACACCTGTTCCTCTTCAGCGATGTCATCGTCTTCGCTAAACTCAAGTAAGGACTGTAGATATTTAAACAGACTAGAGAGGACGCGTTTCATTTATCGGACGAGTAGGCTGTTAAACCCGTCTGTGCGGCCTTGTTATTCTCTATAGCAAGTACGGATCGTATGATTCAGTGGGTGTGGTGAGGATGATGCAGGTGAAAAGTTATATCTGTCACTCATTCTTCTCCACCCTTGCCTCATAGTTTCTGCTGGCTCCAACATGAGGAGTGGCAGCCCTCTGAGAGTCTAATGCTTATCTGGCAACCACAAGATTGGTTGTCTTGCCGGCCTCTCATATAACATTTTCCCAAATGAAATGGTAACTGTTGTAACCAGAAACCTGATCAGCTTATTTTGGCGAAGGGGAGTTAATTTGGTCTACAGTACATCACACTCTGTCTCTGCAACATGAGAAACTTCTATATGACTGAGGACATGATGTGGCATACTGGGGATTTTTTGCAGAGAATTGTCATTATTCATCAAAGCTAAGGTAAAAGTGTTTTTTATGTTATTTTAGAACTCCTTTGATGATTAATTTGACGAGATGGGATGTTGCTTCAATAGTCCCAAAGTGGGGAAAATCCAAACGATCCAGCCGCCCCGGAGTATGTGAAACATGGAGGAAATCGAACCAGTATTCACAGAAACACTGAAAACTGATGAACACAGCTCGTTTTTATTAAGTGTTGCTTCAGCAAGTTTCCACCAAAAACTGACACACAAGTGTACAGTTGGAATGGGAAAGTGAAAGAGGAAGTTAAAGTCAAAATGTGTTCGTTGGACTACACACTCAGGCTGCTGGGGAATCTCCAGGCGCGGCAGTTTGGGTTTTGTCTCGCTGACCTGAAGAAGAAAACTTGGTGCTTCCCTCAGAGAGCAGTCACATGTGGAGCAAGCCTGTAGTATTGAGAGACAAAAACATCCTCCCATCAAAAAGTCATTTCAAGATGGCACGTGGTGGCACACACACACGCACACACACACACACACACACATACACACACACAGATACTTTTCCTTTTTAAATGCAGCCTGATTCTCATAAGTAAATAATAATAATATTTTTTGACTTTGACTTTGACTTTGTCTTTGACCCCAAAAAATGAGTAATCATTATTGTTTATCAGAGATGATTAGATGTAAGATAACAAATTAGATGTAGGTGGACAACCTTTATTCGCTGTGTTTACTGGTACCTCCTCTTAGTCAAAGCTTGTGGAAGTTCTTGAGTGGGTGGACACTACGCCTCATCTCTGTACCACAACCTGTTCCAGTACTTACGCATGACTGGGACTACAGTATGATTCGAAGACTAAACTAGAGCTGTTTAAATCTCTTTCTACAAATGAACATTCATTACCTCCAAGGCTGATAGCGCCAGCTTAATTCAGTAACACTGGTTTTACTCAGCATGCTCAGTTTACGGGCAATGAAAACAGGCCAACTTCATGCTTTGAAAGCTCTAGATGTAGCAGCAGTATTTTTAAATACTGACTATTTTTGGTGTCTGGCTAAAAATATCCATTCTCGAATTTCCCCGACTGAAGTTCCCTAAACAATAACTAAAGAATATATCTCTCTCTCTCTCTCTCTCTCTCTCTCTCTCTCTCTCTCTCTCTCTCTCTACCTAGCTAGATAGCTAGCTAGATGGTAGTTAGATGTCAAGCTAGCAGGATTTGTAGTCCTTCTTGACCAGCGTGACTCACCTTTTTCTCAAAAAGATTTCATATTAGTTTGACCAAAATGTTGAACTATTCTTCCAACATGCCCATTGCCACACTCTTGCAGCATGGCCCTGGTCTCAAACATAAACATGTTGTTCTGTATTGAAATACTGCTATGTTATCGCAATTTTACCCTCAGGCTGGTTGGAATCAGGGACGATATAGCAAAACTGTTTTTCATCTGCCATGTACCGGACAAATGGCAGGCTGTAAAAGTGCCTGCGCTCACAAGCAATGTGCTATGTTTCAGCGGAGGCATCCAATTCCACTTTTCCCCTGGACCCCCCACAGTGTTTACTGCCTATCGATTTATTATTTCCGTTCAGTTGCACATCACTTTCTTATCATCTGTCCTTCTTGCTGTACCGCAACACCTCCTGAATACCCAAGCAGACTCCCTCTCTCTCTCTCTCTCTCTCGCTCTCTCTCCTCTCTCTCTCTCGCTCTCTCTCTCTCTCTCTCTCTCTCTCTCTCCATCTCTCCTCTGTAACCCTTATCTTTTCCCACCAACCAATCTATTGCCCCCTGGGATGCAGTAGTCATTTGGCTTCTGCTGCAAACACGGGCCGGTCACTGGGGTCACGATTCAACGCTGTTTAAAGCAGAACAATTGAAGGTGTTATTGAAGAAGTGTGATTCCCCTCCAATCATTTACCTGTCACCAATTTTCCATTGAAGTGTGATGTAAGAATGAAGTGTGAGTATTGTGAGACTGTCCTTGGTCTCTGTTTAAGAACAAACTCCTGCGATGGAGCTTGCCCATCATAAATTACACCTTTTAATTCTTCACGAATTCCAATTTTTGTCTCACCTAGAAAACAGGTAATCAGTAGAATAAGATGATGATGTCATCCGACTCTTCTTTGCCTCCGTTTCAGATCCAGTGCCAGCTACCGTCTGAAGCACAGAGTGAGCCTGAAGGACCTCTGGTTTTACGGTTTTGAAGATGAACCAGCGGACGAGGACGGTACAGTGGAGGACATCGACCTCCGGGTGACCCTCGTCTTGGCCTGGGCTCTCACTTTTTGTTTGGTGTGTTTTCGGTGAGCAGACCCTGTCTTTCTGAAAACAGAATACACATCCTCCATCTGGATCATTTATACAAATCACAATTTGGCTGCAAGCATCTTGGTTAGATTGTTCTTTCTTTCTCCTGCTATCTACCTTTCTTCTGCTGTCAAATCATAAAACTCATTTGCTTTCGCTTCCCGAATAATTGGTTCTGCATTTCTGAATGAGCAAGATAACTTTGCTTCTGTGAATGAATTACTCTACCAAGAACTTATGCTGATCCATGTTTTGCTCTGAAAATGACTTGAAGACTAAAGCACATCATGTACCATGAAGCCCAGCTCTCATCATTGTTGTTACTGATGTACAGCACAGCTGGAAACAGACATAACAGAGTCAAAGGTCAGATGATTCAGGTGTCACCACAAACTCATAGAAAGACAATAAAAAGTGGTACGCAAGGTGAGAATCACTGTGAAAAAGCCTGAGACAGAGAACCACCTGTGACCTGTATTTAGGTCACGGTTCCCAGCTGTGGGCCGCTCGGTGTAGAAGTGGATGACACCGTGACATCATAGCAGGATGGATCTGGGTTTGAGTCCTTCGTAGGTCGGACACAGAGCTTCACAGATTGATTACATTATTTGCATCCCACAGCATGAAAACATACATGTTTTCAAAGTTTGGAGGCGATCCTTAAGCGTGGGTATGAGAGTAAATAAGAGCAAATAAATCTGAGATCCTTTTTGTTACACAAGCTCTGGATTCGTCCTTCAGTCACAAAATCCGTCCACCACTAGATTTCATGAGATTAATGAAATCTGACGCCGTCATGGAATATTGCCACTTGTAGTAAACTGTCATGTGACGCTTGACCTTCATGAAAAGAGGGAAGTAGCAAAGAGAAAGCTCTGCCTGCAGCATCACAAGAGGTTGAAAAATGGGAACTGCCAAACCAGGGGAATAACATCAGCTGACCCGATTCAGTAATACTGGCCCTTACAATAAACCTGTGGCACAGCAGAGAAATTGTCACACACTTTTCCCTGGGCGATGTTATTGATGAAAAAAGAGTTTCATTTGTTCCTCAAAGACAACATCTCATCAAAGGCACTAAATGACACCAGGCAGGAAAAAAACAGACATGTTCTTCATTAACTCCCACCTTTTCTTGAAGAATAATGAATAAAACCAAGAAGCTGCTGTTGATCTCTGAGATGATGATCCTCTCAGTTGATTGTGAGTTGTTTTGACTGAAGGGGAAACCTCTGATGGGCTGATTTTGCTCTGGTAATGATTCAGTGTGGGAAAGTTTCCATACCCTCTGACAGAAACATGCTACTCTCATATGTTTCATATGGCACCAATGGGCCTGCACTGCATCGCGGGTTATCAAGCAAGGTGAAGCATGCCAGGTGCAAATAACAGGCACGCGGATGTATTTCGTAGTCATGTTTCCAACCCACAGCGAGCCTCGTCTAAGGGGAAGTGGAAGGTGTCTGGTCGGGGGCCGCCGTGACGCGGCTTCCTGTTCCCATGACTGAGTGACACTTTCCACCCGAGTTGTTAAAAGAGGACATGCGCCAGACTTTGTCTCATTACACCCACTGCTTGTGCGACCTGTTCGACTCTCTCTGTGGATTAGTAGCTCATACCATGCTGTTATTTCGCCCACAGCTCGCCTGAGGTGAAAGAACGCTGGTTAGATACGCTTCACAGGTAAGGCCGCGACTTCATTATCACCTAAAATATTCAATGATTTGTGGTGTCAATAAATAGCCGTTCGGATTTCGCTACAGATGAGAGCTGTAAAGTCTCTAAGCTCAACAACGATCAGTGCTTATAGCACAGTATTGGAGGATGGAGAAAGTAATGAGAAATTAAATCAATATAGGCACCTGTCTCAGTTGCACTTTGAAAATTGACATCCTAATGAAATAATCATCAAAATACTTTTGTGTATCGTAGTGTGGAGAAGAGCAAGATAAGATCTATAAATCATCGAAGACTATGCTTTATTTTGGGGCTGTTTGATAAGATGTGAGTGTGCAAAGAGTTTGAAGACAAATGTATACATAGAGACATTTCTTTTCTTTTCTCAATGACAGTAAGATAAAGGACACAGTTGCGAGGGCTGGTTGTGCTTCTTCTCCTCCAGACGTCCTCATGAAGGTTTTGAGTGGCAACATCACAGTGAGTCACGCGCCGCATGCACTGCCACATCGGAGCTAATTGTTACTCTTAAACGAGCTCCTATTGACATTATTTTTCTCTCATTCTCACTTTCTTGTAGACTAAAACTCTAACAGGGGGTAACATGGAGCAGTTCATTGAGAATCCAAGCGATGTAAGTATAATCTCTAATTTTCACTATCAAACAAACACGCTTTCTGCATGTGTACGCTTTATATGCTGCACGGGAAAAAAGTACAAACTGCAGGTGAACCACGATTTAGCCCATCGAAAGCAGCTGTTTGTTTTAAGTAGCTGCAGACACATTTGATTCATTGTTGAGCTGCGGTGTCTTTTGCGGCCCGACCCCTCCACTCTAACTCGTTCACGTGTCACTTGGCATGGCGGGCCGGGCTCTGCGTTGCTGGGTGACTGAGGAAACACAAGCCTTTCCTTCGTTCCTCTTGCATGCCCATGTTCCGCTTGCATACTCATCACAATGTCGCTTTTTCTTTGTTTTGTTGCCAGGGCGATGCAAAGACCTCTGCTCCTCCAAAGCAGCCAAATAACCAAGAGGACAAGCTGCGGCAGCCCATTGGTGAGTTTGAAAGCGGCCATTTTTTTTGTTTTTTTTTTAGGAGAAGGGAGGGGCACATTAATAGTGTCACATGGGTGTTGCGTTTATTCCAAAGATAACGACCGCAGAAGCAGATAGAGGATAGCAAACTGAAGATAACAGTGACAGTAACAAGACAAAAGCAATGTTTTCATCATCTCTTGCACCTGCACCCATTCTTGTATGTAATCCTACTGCTTTGCAGCATGAAACTTTGACATTTCTGCGGTTTGATTAACGCCCACTTCTTTGAACATGACATTAACCTGACGCATAAACATTTCTGCCACTAGAAAAATTGGTGAAGAGGCTCAGAAAAGGCTCCAGCTTCATCAGCAAGGCGCGCCGGGCCGACTCAGATGTAAAGACGCAGCTGTTTGGACAGCCCCTTCACAAGATCTGCCCAGATGATGCCTCCCTGCCGAAACCAGTCACTGTGAGTCGACTGATCTGTCTTAAATGTCAAATCTCTCCTCTCACCACTTCCACCTGCCAGTTTCACAAGAACAAAACCGGTCCACATGCGCAGTAAATTCCTCCTTTTCCTCTACCTCCTGCCTGATTTCACTTTATTCCTTTTGTCCTCGCTGCTCGCTCTGTCCTCGGGCTTGTTACCTCACCTGCATGTAATCTGTGAGCATCAATAACATGCAGCGCCTACTTCTCCGACCTTTGACAGAAATACTCAGAATTCGCTAACGAGGACAGGAAACCATACATGCGCATGAGCTGTGTGCTCAAAATGTCTCTCTTTTTGTTTTTTTCTCCTCTATCATAATAATCTGTGCGATAACATCCTCCCCTCTTCCCCGTCCTCTCTCCAGGAGATGCTGCTGCTGCTGAGGAAGAGCGGCCCGTCCACAGAGGGAGTGTTTCGGAAGTCGTGCAACAGCAGAAACATGAAGGACATCAAGGAGAAGCTCAACAGTGGCCAGGAGGTCAACTTGGAGGTCCAGCCGGTGTCTCTTCTCACCGGGCTGCTCAAAGTACGTTCACCGAAGCGTTGTAAAGTGAATTATTTGCTGAACGCCGCTGCTCTAAATCACTATTGACGCTACTACACTGATTCCATTACATTCACCGCTCCTACCACAACCACAAAGAACTGCACTTCTACCACAGCATCGGAAAGTGTAGTCACGTCGACCTGCGTGAAAGTGAAATAATAATGCGTTGTCCTGGTTAGGGATCAAATATTGGGATCAAAATGTGCTTAAATTACAAAACATTAAAAGAAAAACATGCTGAGTCTGACCACATTGCATACTGTTAATGTTGTTTAGCATTAATGGTGCATCTTTTTTATTTCTTTTTTTATATTGCGTCAATCAAAGCTGTCACATCACTGTAGTGGAATGGAAATGATTAGGTATTATACTGCACCAATATTTTTGCACCATTACTTCATGAGGATGAATTGTGACACCTGCAAGCTTATCTCATTCTCAGTTTCCTCTGAAATTCTTAAGAGAACGCCCCTGTAGTTCAGACCTATTGCTCAGACTACATTGTGCTTATTTATAAGTGTCGTTTGTCATAACCCTCCCTCTTTGGTTTGTGTGCAGAGTTTTCTGAAGGAGCTTCCTCACAGCCTGCTGGTGTCTGAACTTTATGACAATTGGACGTCGGCCCTCGACAATGAAGACCCCCAGCAGAGAGCTATAGAAATCAGGAGGTGAGCGTTCAATACCTGTTGATTAGCCTAGACAACCGTTTACCAACAACCGTTTACCGCCAGCATATATCTGTAAATGTCAATCATGTGTGGAAAGAGACTTGTTGGTACATGGGTCACATGTCATCGGTAAAGAGCTTTTTTGACACAGGTGTCCTCCATGACAGGCCACTTCTGTTTTTGTCGGTCTGTCGTCTGTTCAAAAGAGGGAAGAAAAATAGCCCGCCAAGCTAATGTCTTTTTCTTCTCTTTTCTTTCTCTTCCTTCCCCCCTTGGCTTCCTGCCCACAGGGTTGTGGACAAGCTCCCGTGGGCGAACAAACTCCTGCTGCAGCACCTCGTCTGCGTCCTCCATCACATCCTGGCGAATGCTGACGAAAACAAGATGGACGCCTACAACCTGGCGGTGTGCATCGCCCCCACACTGCTGCTGCTGGATGCCACACCGCTGGATGAGCAGAAGGAAAAGACCGAAAAGGTAGAAAGTCTTGTTATGAATATGCCGGCCCGCTTTTGGTGCTTTGAAGCTTTGTGGTTTGCAGTGCAGCTAACCTCAGGTGGTTTCACAAGTAGGGTTACTCATGCACATGTTTTTGTTTGCTGTTTGCTTAGTTACTAATTAAAAAAAACAACAAAAAAAACACACGCAGTCTATCATCACTAAAGCAAGTTGTGACCTCTATTAAGACCATAGCCACTTTGCATTTGGATGCTCGAGGTTAGGAGACTTTTTACAGATTTGTAATAACCATGACTATTTCTGATTTGCTGCAGGTCACAGAACTAACTCAGTTCCTGATGGAGCACTCTGAGGTACTTGGAGAGAATATCCCAAATCTGCTGGACACAGATGAAGGTACATTTATTGCACAAGAAGGAAGAGCAGGTGTCTTCCCCTTAGACTATTGCAACACCCTCACCCAAACTCTTATATAAGCCCTGTTACATAACCTGCCAGGGTGCTGTTGTTTCGAAAGATGCTTCACACTTATTTGTCTTATATACGTTAAACCTAATCTTAAATATCTTAAACAATACTTCCTCTTGCCCCTCTGCAGACTCGCTGTCCTCCCAACATCATGACTCTGCATATGACAGCACCGACCCGGACGGGGACGGAGAGGCCGGAGAGACTGCCAGCTCCTCGCGTGGAGAAAGCAGCTCCTCCTCCTCCCTCAGCCCCAGCTTCACCACCTCCACCTGGTCGGCCGACGCCACGTTCGATACCAAGGCGCCGTTCAATCGCCGATGCTCCGAGCCGATCATCCTGCACGCTCCGGACCTGGAGAGCCTGCAGAGCCTCGCCCGGAGCCACGAGGACTGCTCGTCAGAGAGGAGGGACTTCCAGGACCATCCCCTCAAGAAGCAGATCTCTGATGACTCTTTCCTGCTCAGAGGGCGTGGCGGGGCCAGGCCAGCCTCGTCCTTCCCCAAACTGAGCAGCAGCACCAATATGGATCCACTGCCTTACATGGAGTCAAGTCGTGCGAAAGACTGTTCATGCTCTTCTCTGGAGAGCGCAGCCTCGAACCAATCTGAGGGCTCCGTTTTCACCAGTTCGCCTGTTGGGTCGCCTGCCTGCTCCAGGAGAGCAAACACCTCCACCACGGCAGCTGCAAAGGCCCAACAGGACATCACCCCACCTATTTCGGATGAAAAGCGGCGTTCACAGTCCATGAGAGTCACCAGCAGGGTCTTGATGAGGACCAGGAGCTTAGGAGCCTTCAGCCGGAGCTTGAAGAAGGACACTCAGAAGGAAAACTCCTTCCCTTGTGGAACTCTTCCTGAGGATTCCCAGAGCGAGGCGGACGCCCCAGCCGAGCCTCTGCACAGACCACGCCCTCTGTCGGACATTGAGGTGTTCAAGCTTGTGGACAGCAAGATGCCGTGCAGGCCTCCCTCCTACGAGCACGCGGTGCAGAGCGTGGCGCTCCCTCCGCACTACGGGTCGCTGACCGTGAACGATGCCGAGGAGCTGGAGAGGAGGTCCCGTCCATCCTCTGTGAACTACGACTTCCCCTCTGCCTCCGCCATGGGCCAGTACAGGACTGCTCAGGCAGCGCAAGATGAAGCAAACGTCGTTGTGAAGCTGCGGCAGCCGTTCCGCCAAAGGGCGATGTCTGAGTCTGTGTCTGCAGGCCGCCACGAGATCGTCTCGCGCCGATGCAGCCAGCCTGTGTTTGAGGAAATGTCTCGAGCGAAGGAGTCTTACGTTTGATTGACTTGCAGACGTTTCACAGATAGGATTTAAGATATACTAACATTCACCGGAGTTCTAAATCAGTGGGCAAAGCCAGAGAACCAGTTTTTCACATTACAGTGGACATATCTTTTTGTCAGGCAGGCTGCCATCCAGACTCTGTCAGTGTCATCCAGACACTGACTAAGAGACCTTAATAGATCTGAATAGAGCATTTCTTTTTCCTTCAATAGCTAGGTTGTTTGGCTTCCTTGGAGCTTTCATTGCATCGTTTTGACAGATGGAAAAACTGCTTTTATGCTGTGCCCACTGAGCAACTCTACGTTATAGAAATGTTTTTAAGTACATGTACGTTAAGTCGTCTGTTCATCTTTCACTATTTCACTTTGAATGAAGGTGGGTGTGTGTGTGTGTTTTTATGCATGTGTGTGTGTGTGCTACCTCTGTGGTGGCATGTTGTCAGTAGTACCATTTAGAGTACAACATTTATCAGATATGTAGTTATCGTGATGGATATCTAAAATATCACAAATGAAGCTATGGAAACACAGTCAACTGTGGATAAAATATGCTATAAGTCTTTTTTTTCAGTTTGAGTTTGTTGACTTTATTGTACAGTGTAGAAAGTTGAGCACCTCTCTCTTTTTTTGGCTTTTTGTAAATAATTGGTCTTTCTTTCACTACATTGAAGCACTTTTCTGGTGATAACCTATAATTTTGTTTATATGTATGCTGGGATGTAAATAAAAGTTGAGAATGTAATAGATGTAAGTGGGTGATCTTTGGAGTCATCCAACCATGCAGTTGCACATTATAATGGTTTTAGTGAGCAGCATGACAAAAATGTATGAAAAGTCACACAATAAAAAAAAATAACAAAATGAAAACGTGTATGTTTTATTGTTTCATATTGCTACAAGAACCTTTTGCAAGCCTCTGTTTGACTGATGCATCAGTCCTGAATTGTGGCGGTCAACTCAGTCAGTGGAGGCAGAATTAATGATGAAAATGGAAGAGAATGACTAGTTTGGCTCAACTCTTCTAGCCGTGTTGCATAACAGTGGCAAATAGACTTCATTGAGAGAACAGCATGTTCTGGCACATATTCTAAAACAGAAGGAAACCAGACATGGTCACATGGGCGGATTTGGTTTTTCTCTGAATCGCTGTTCCTCTTGTCTCTGACTGCATGATGAGTTGATGCCATCTCTTCCTTCCTTTCTCAAGTTTTTTTTGACACATTGTGTCTTTCCTCTTCAAGTAGATTTCAGAAGCAGATTTGAAGCACAAGGCATCTGCAGACTTTTAACTACTGCACAGATTAAGCACATTATGTGTATTAAACCTGACTCGAAGATGAATTTGCGAAGATGTGGACTGATAAAATAAAATAAATGCACATAGGGCAGCTGTACTCACCTCAAAATCAAATTGCTGTCATATTTGAAAGAAAGATGTGCAGATTTGTTAGTCCAATAAAGCTTTCATCCCATGTCAAACTTCATGCATGGATGGGTGAAGCACAAACAAAACTGCAACAACAGCAGCTGATGTGTTTTGACGCCCGCTGTTTGTCATTTGTCATGAAACAGAGAAACAGCTGATATCTCTGACTGATCTGTAAAGCAGTGTATCTCAATTCTGCTCCTCAAGTACCACTGTTATGCACAGTTTATACACTTGATTGCAGTGAGTGCCTCAACACCAGGCTTATGCATCATTTCAACTGGTTACTTTGGAACAGGAAACATCTAAAGCTTGCAGGACAGTGGTACTTGAGGACCGGAAATGTGAAATACTGCTGTAAGAGATCTGTTCAAAGACAGGCATTGCAGGCAAGGTGTAATTCTTGGCCTTCTGCATGGATTAGACAGACAGCCAGCCAGACAGACAGACAGATAGACAGATAGACAGACAGATAGACAGGTAGATAGATAGATAGATAGACAGACAGACAGACAGACAGACAGACAGACAGACAGACAGACAGACAGACAGACAGACAGACAGACAGACAGACAGACAGACAGACAGATAGATAGACAGACAGATAGATAGATAGATAGATAGATAGATAGATAGATAGATAGATAGATAGATAGATAGATAGATAGATAGATAGATAGATAGATAGATAGATAGATAGATAGATAGATAGTACTTTATAGATAGTATTTTAGCTGCTTTATAGATTGTACATCTCTGAAAGGCCGAAAGTTCAATTAATCTGTACATGTTAGCCTGCTCTCTACTAACCTTTGAAATACTGCATGGTGTGTATAGTAATCAAGGCTTCAAGTCCAGAAAGACAAACGTGCAGAAAAATGCCCCAGCAGTTACATAATCTCATGGATGAGAGTCAACACTAATGAGAGGGCGAAACACAGTGGCAGGCAGAGAACGATTCCCCATTAATAATACATAATGATTTGTGACAGTTCAAACATAAACAATATGGCACTCAGAGAGGAGGGCAAATCTCAGCCCTTTACCTCAACGAGACCTCCCCACTCATGTGAACAGACATTCATTATTCATTTGACAAAGGATCAAAAACACATGATGTACTGCACCAACAATGTGCTCTCTGCCTGCTGTTGTTATCTTCGGCTGTGTACGTTGCAGATGGTGTATAGTTTTCATGGAAATGTTATATAATGATCCAATGTCTCACAATATAAATTATTCAGTTGAATACATAACTACTACTACTACTACTACTACTACTACTACTACATATATCGGGATATATGCAATATTATAGTAGTTATGTTGCTACTAACTGTACAAAACTATAAGATACAGCATATTATTACAAATATGTACAGTATGGACAACAGTTTAGACAATCATACAAAATATTCCTGTTTACAAGAAAGAATATGTCCAGTGTTATAAATATAAAGAATATATGCATTTTTGAAAGTACTAAAAGATTAAAGAGAAAAAAATCTATCCAGGTGGTAGTAGTACTTTTGTGGTATTAGTGGTAATGATATTATAATTGGTAATAGTAGCAGCGCTAATTACCATAGTGATAGTGAGCTAGGTGGCACAATTGCCAGAGAAGTGCAGCTTTAGTGGTACTAATACGATTGCTGGAGTAGGAACACAAGCAGCCCATGTAGTTGCATTGATGATGTCGTAGTAGTAGAAGTAAAAATAACAATATTGTTTTAAAGCTGTGTGTGGTTATTTATAGAGCACATTTCATGCACAGGTGCAACTCAATGTGCTTTAGATAAAAAACAAACATGTAACAGTAAGAGTACATTGAAATGACTGAAAACAAGAAAAAAAAATCTTATGTTTAAGTTTATACCAGTCAGTGCCACTGTCACATCAAAAAAACAAACATGCCTCTTTGCCTCGAAACCTCTGACATGAAAACTGACTCAAGAGTTCTCACCTTTGTTCTCACTGTTTAGTGTAAATTTCTCTGCTCTACTCTTCTCTGACACTTTCAGGCATTTTGCAGAGCTGTGAATGCCCTTTGTGGTTAGGCGCATCTTGAGTTGAGTTTTTGCTTTCCTTTTGCTAAATGCCTCATGCCACCCACATTTTGCCTGTGTGCAAAACAAATCTGTTTTCATGGGCACTTGTGCATGATTCTAGTATGCAAAAAGGTCACTTTAGCAGCACATGTCAAGTTTGCAAACTCACGATTACATACTGTATTCTGTTAAAATTTAAATCTCAGCAGAAAAATGCACATCACTATATTAAGTAAAAAGTCACAGTTTGTGATTCACAAGTTCTTCAGATTTGACAGAAATTACTTGCTTTTAAAGCAGAAATGACTTTATCTGTCACCTTTTGACTTTCCTGTGCAGGAAGTGGTCTGTGAATCAGCAGCTGCTCTCGTACTATAGGTGACAGACTTTGAATAAAGACTGATTTGCTTTTGTCTGATACTATGATATTTGTTAAAATCAATTTAAAATGGATTTAAGATTAATTAATTCATTGATATTGCATTAGAAATGAAGTTTCCCATCCTTAAACTCAACAAAATGAGAAAATGACAAATTAAACTGTTAAATCTCTATCATGATAGGCTTCAGAAAATCTTAAGGAAATGGTAAGATTTGGTTGCCCGTTATAAAATGACTGTATTGTATTGCAGACCTCACCCTCTGTTGACATAGATGGCTTAATTTACTCCTCTTTCAAGCCATCTGTCTTCCCTGCCAAATGTGTGTATGTTCTTGTCTTCAAAGGAGTAGCTTTTACTGAAATAACAGCTAATTAGTGTCCAAAGTGTTATAGTGTCCAAAATAGAGGCTACAATACTTGCAGATTCTTCAGTTGTGACAGTGATATTCACACAATGGCTAACGATGTGGGGGAAAACCAGGATAGAACCTCTATAACCTCTTAAGTTGTGAGCATTGCCATTATAAGTATCGGGCTGCCAGAACTGAAGAGGTCTCTTGAATGCGAAGTGACACAACTTCAGGAGTCTGGTTGCCATGAATCTTCATAGATGTCTACTATTAGTTGTACTGAGAGTAGAAATGTCTGTAAGGTTTTCATTTGTCGAGGTTGTCATAATCCAAGTTGAAAATTGAGGCAATTGGATTCAGAGATTATTGAGTAGTGGCGGCAGTAGTATCTGAAATAATATGGTAGTACTATTAGCAGCACTACTGCAGTAATCAACTTTATTTGACTGACATATGTCAGTCAATGCTTTAGAGTACACTAGATGGTGCAGGTTTACAACAAAACCAAGGACAAAGATATAAAGAGTTAAAGTAAAACTAAAACTACGAGCAACAGACATTAGACATGAGTGACATTAGAACTAATACAGACAGTTGTTTGTGTAGAGCTAAAATTTCACGTCGGTCCGTTTACCCGGAAGTGACGTCAGGCGGGCGGCCCGGTTGCCTAGAGACGGTTGCTACAGCAGGTCTTGGTCAGAGCTGTCCTGTCCGCTAACAGCAACTTCACGCTGTCAAAAACAACAACTACAGCAGCCGTGTCCGAGGGCTCCTGAGAAATGGCGTTTGTCTCACGGAGCCACAGCGACCCGGAGACGAGTTACATCTTCTCCAGTCGACCCAGGCCGGTTGAGAACCGCTCCAAGTTTAGAGAACCTCCGTCTGTACAGTACGTCCCCTGTTCACGCAAAATGCTCCGTTATTACATAAAGATAAACGATAGCCGGTAGAACTAATAACTTGGCTTCATCCAGCAAGAAAATATCTCGTATCTCGTTCCAGGCATCAAGTATAGACATAAGATAGATAGATATAAAGACATATAAATAGCACTTTATTGAACAAGACTCAGAATAAAAATAATAATTATTTAAAAAACCCCACTTGGCCTAAGGTGCAGTCTAAAAACATAATCAGTTCCTCATTAATAAATATTAAAATGGAAGTTAAACAAACGACCAGGATTGGTGAAGTGAGATAGATGCTTCTGAGGTCTAACGCAGGGGAGACAAAGAACATTTTGAAGGACACACAATTGAGACCAATTAAACATTCAAATGAAATTCAGTAGTGTGGTCTGTTTTTCCGTTCTGTATTTTTGATTTTGAGTTTAACATGGAAATTGTGAAAAATAATGAATTTTTTTGCCATCCGATTGAACACAGACTACAAAATGAGCCAGTAACTTTTTCACTTATAGATTTTTGACTGCCAATTGAAAATAGAAAGACGCATGATCCACGAATTACAGCCAGTCAGCCTATCTTTGGTTGCCAGAGTAGCAACCTAATATTACAGTCCATTTCTGCACAGAAATGGACTGTTTTCCATACTAAAAGATGGGATAAGTTAAAGGTCCCCTTTAACTGATCTTTTGTCTTAAAAATCTAGGAGCCATGGCAGTTATGGAAATATTATGTATGACCGCCGCGTTGTCAGAGGAAACACCTACGGCCAACACATCCCTGGCGTGAGTATGAAACTTCATTCTCATGGTGTTTGATCACAAGGCTCTGTTGTGTGAAAACTGTGAATGACCATCTCACCTTTGACAGATGACTCAGCCAGACCCTGCTCAGCGGCACCGGGACATCAGGAGGAGGGCCACGGTTCAGAGACGAGCCAGGGAGCAGTTCAGAACGACCACCCCTGCGGCCCTGCAGGGCAGACAACATGTCGATGTCCAGACAGGTCAGGCATGTCTCCAGACAGTTTGTCGTAAATTCAGTTAATTATGAAGTCATCCAATGTTGGAAACCAAGGCCATTTTGACTTGTATCCTCAGAGCTTTATCTGGAGGAACTGAGTGATGTCGTAGTGGCCACAGATGTTGAATGCCAGACAGATGATTTCCTGGACAAACCCTCAACCCCGCTCTTCATACCTGCCAAGTCTGGCAAAGATGCTGAAACCCAAATAGAGGAGGCAGAGGTGGGCACACAGCTCCTCCACTTAAACACTTCAACAACAGCTTCCCTTTTCCAAGTCGCATGATAGGAAATATGGGATATTGTTTATGCACAGTGTAACCCAGCTTCCTGCTCGTCTCCTCTGTAGCTATTTGACTTCGACCTGGAGGTGCAGCCCCTGCTGGAGGTTCTGGTGGGGAAGACGATTGAGCAGTCCCTGGATGAGGTGATGGAGGAGGAGGAGCTGGCCTTCCTCAGGGCACAGCAGAAAGCCTTTGAGGAGCTCCGCCACAACGAGCTGGCAGAGGTTTTGCGGCTTCAGGAGCAGGAACGACGCCGCAGAGAGGAGAAAGTATGCAAAGCACAGAAACACATGTTCACACATATGATAGCATCAGCAACAGAATCTAATAGCTGATAGACTTGTGTTTGCTTATGTTGCCATGGAAATGTCATGCACTGGGTGAACAATCTGTCCCCATCTACGTTTTTATGTACTTTTTGCTTTGTATACTTGTCAGCATTTCTGACAGACCAAAGCTAAAATACCAGGGAATGAGAGTGCATTAGAGAGTAGAGTGAAAGCACAAGAGGAGAGAATGATGGGAAAGGAGAACAGAAAAAGAGGAGCAGTGTCAATAAGGAGACTTCATGCTAACAGAAGATTTGCATCATGAAGACCGTCTTGGGGCTGGAGAGGAATTCCCTTGCCCTGGAGGTTAATGGGAGATCATTCCACCACTGGGGAACTACAATTGAGTAACCATATATATATTTAATTAAATTGGGGCAAACAGCTCTGTCAGTAAGCCTAAGTGACTGGTATTTGATGCAATCAGCGACTATCATCCTCTGGATTATTACACAGAGATTGTAAGTGTAAGGGTTTTTTTTTCAAGTGTCTCTTGCTCCCTGCAAACTTGGTTGTTCAGATTAAAATCCAGAGTTTGTGTGAATGTTCCTCTGACCTCAGGAGCGCAGGATTGCCCAGCAGAGGGAGGTGCTGCAGAAGGAAAAAGAGACTGCAGAGAAGATCGCCGCCCGGGCGTACACGCAGCGGTATTTGGCTAACGCCGTGCCAGCAGTCTTTGCCTCTTTGAGGAGGCAAGGCTTCTTCTTTGACCCCGTGGAAAAAGGTCAGTAATATTCTGCTTTTTCACCCTGCCTCAACTCACATTCAGTTTGGCTCCTTTGGCTCTCTTACACATGCTCATCAACGAAGTCACTGATGTAATTAAGATTATATGACTTGTGTGTTGTGCTGATTTCCAGATATAGAGACCAATTTCCTCCCATGGTTGACAGCTGAGGTGAACGACTGTTTGGACAGGAGAAACACAGCAAGAGAGATGCTGGACAGTAAGCAAACACACAAAAGCACTTTTTCCACTATTCAGAGGACATTCTTCTCGTTTGTTAAGGATGTAGTGTTTCAGGCATTTTCAGTATCTCACTCTCCACATTTGATTTTCTGACAAGGCCATACAAAAATCCAACTCAACAGCCAGAAACAATGCCAACTTCCATGAAGTCGTGCTATCATTCAGATCTGGTATTTTGTTGTCTTAGTCACTTAACTGGGCTCTGTATATTCAGAACTAGACACAGACTCTTAACTGCACTCACAGAAAAACCACACATTGCCTATTTTACCTGCCCCATAACAGTTGCAAAAATGGTCACAAATTATATCAATGAGTTTTTTTGCACAGGTTTGTCTGTCCTGTGAAAGTGACAGAAACACATTCGCTGTTGGAATTTGCAAAGTATGTCCAAGAGACAGATGATGTTACCCTGTGACAAGTAGTTCTGTCACAGGCCTCTTCCAGGGGGTCATTGGGTTATAGATATTGTTGGAGTGCCATCTAGTGGCTCCTGGTAAACATCATAGAGGTCATTAACATCTCCATCCTCTCTTCTAGCAATCATCCTCGATGCAGTCCAGAGGAGACTTGATGGGTCGAGAGAGCAGGAGACCCCTCCTACTGCACTTGATGAAGAGGTTCAGTGAGAGCAGCTCTCTAAGAGAGGTCAAGCATGTGAATGTACTCTCTAAAATAAAATGTTTTTTCACTCACTGGTCTATTTTGAATTGTCTCTATTTTAAACATTCAACAAAAGCACATATATGGGATTTCTTTTGTGAATGAGCAAACACTGGCTGTTATCTCCTTTTGATTTTTCAGGTTGTTATGATTTACTCTACCCATATTTTTGTACTCCACTACACTTTGCCACAGTGAGTGCATGAAGAGTAGCATGTTTCATTTTTGACCTTGAAAAGCTGTTTTTCCACTGGCATTATCTGTTAGCGAGGCTGCAAAAGCTTCATTCAAAATGACAGATGAGAAAATGCTAGAAGTTCAAATGAAGGTTCAGACACTGCAGTAGCATTTTTAGCCACAGACCAAGAGCCACAACAATTATGGTGGTAATACAAAGAGCCACATCATATGCATGTAAGATGACAGATCAACGCCCTCTTTCATACACTTTTCATCACAAAATGACAAAAAGAAAGTCCATTTCCAATTTACAAAGCCAGAATTTAGAAATATGCCTTCACTCATCCCAATACAGGGAAATTTCAATACAACAAAGAAATTTCACCAAGGCGGTAAATCTATGAGGTCACCAAGAAAGAGCTGAGGCATGAATATCTTTCTTTTTCTCCATGTTGTATGTCACACACTGGAAAAAAAAAAGTTCCCTCAACCCTTTTGCCAGTTTTGTGAAAAGCAGTCAGAACATTTTTGTCTCAGGCATGCAGCTTATCAAAGACAAAACACCAACCATCAGGCAGGGCACAAAAGTTTTATCTCAAATAAAGTGGACAAAGGAAGTAGGTATCAGTCACAGAGCGGGTGAACAACAGGTTCTGAAGCAACTCCAAATATTTAAGAGGACCATTTGAAGGTGTGTGCCCTCATTTGACTTTATCTATTTGCATCTGCTATAGTGTCAGTAACTGTTCATTCAGTCACTTGGACAGGCAAATTCAAGGATGCTTTGCATCGCCCCAGTGCCCTGCTAAATTTATCTCCCTAGCTAAACAAAAACTTTGTTAAAACAACCACCTGGGCCTCTTGCATCTTAAAACTACACCCAAAGAGTTGAGTAACAATGGGTTGAAGTGGATGGAGCTAAAAAAGAAAAGAACAGAACAGAAAAGAAAAGAAAAGAAAAGAAAAGAAAAGAAAAGAAAAGAAAAGAAAAGAAAAGAAAAGAAAAGAAAAGAAAAGAAGAAGCTGAAACAGCCGCACCACCCTCTGGCTTCGTGTGATGGTAACTAGAAGGTGTAACGTCTGATATATACCGCTCTATTTTAATCTCGGCACCTCATTGGTCGACTCACCTATGACACCACCCACTATGGTGTGGCGGCAGCATTTCCGGGGTTTACGGCAGGGCGGATGACGCACACTTCCTGCTGTGAAACCGAGAGAGAGACAGAGAGAGAGAGAGAGAGAGAGAGAGAGAGAGAGAGAGAGAGAGAGAGAGAGAGAGAGAACAGGTGATATACTAAATGTGTTTGGATTGTGTCATCGTTCAAACAATTGTATTCTTATTCATGCACTGGTTATTACATATCAACTGACTCATCAAAATAAAAGTCTAAACTTCATGTCAAAATTAATCATTTTCAACAATTATAAAATGGAGTACTAGCTGAAAGAAAAGACGATGATGGCATCTGCTTCACAGGTTCACATATATATTCTGTAGAGCAAATGTACAAGTGTGCGTTGCCAAAGAATGTAAAAGTGAGACTCAAAAAACTTGTTGCTGTTTATTGTCATCCATCATGCCATCAGTTATTTCACCTGCTTTGTATCTTAACAATCTGATCATGGAGCATATCCCAGCACACATAGTGCAACGGCAGGGAAAACACTGTGGGCAGGTTGCCAGTCCATCACAGGGCACACACACTCAGACACACCAACATACTCTCACTTACAGGCAGCTTAGAGTCTCTGATCAACCTAAACCTGGAAAAAAAAACTACATAGACATAAAAAGAACATGGAAGTCCCTAGTCTGACTGGGAGTGGAACCTAGCACAGTCTCGTTGTGAGAGGACAGTGCTGACTGCTCATACACTGTGTGGAGTGATTTTGATATTTACGTCCAACACAGTTTAGTGACAGCCTTTATTGACTTGACTTATTTTGTTTATAGAGCCCAAACTTTTCCTCTTACTTTAAGTGGAAAGCTTGAGATTTTCCGAACAGCTTTGTTCCTGCCTCCATCGCTGAGCTGATCAAGATGTAGTGACATTTGAACACCTACAATGGTACTTAGACTGCTGGAATATTATTATTATCATCTATTTACTAGATGTATTTGCAGTATTTAGAGTCTTTTTTATGCTTTTACTTTGATTTAAGGTATTTTAAAGTGTATTTTCTGTCATTGCTTTTAAAAGAAATCATACTGACATCTCCATCTCTCTTCCTTGTTTTGATTGCTGGAGCTCTGAGTACTTTTAGGATGCTTTAGAAGTGGAATTTGCTTTGACAAAATAAAAAATGATAAACCTTTCTTCGTCCCACAACAGGCAAAATGAGCAGCAGAAGACAACAGCACAAATTGCATTAGTACACAAAATACAAAATTATACAAATGTAGCATTATGTACAGGTCAGTGCAATTGTGAGAATGTATGTAGTGTTGCAATCAGGTTCCCAATTAGGGTCTTACTGAAAACCCAAATGGAGTGGTATCCTGTTCAATGTGTAGTCTCTGTCTTTGCTTCAAATGAACTGGTGATAATCAAGCCACACAATGTATGAGTGGTCAACACTGCTACCTCACAGCAAGAAGGTTCTGGGTTCAAAGTTCTAAGTCAGTCTGTGGGCATTTATGTTTGGGGTTTGCTGGTTCTCCTCATCAATGTCCGACATCCCAGCCTGCGAAAAGAAATTTCATGGGGGTCTAGTGATATGCAGGTGTCGGGAGCCAATATCAAGACATGGGAAAATCCTGAACCTTCTTGGAGACTCAGGTTGTTTGTTCGGCACATTTTAATTTCAGAGGGCCCTCAGCTCTAAACTCATTCTCTCTATTCCCACCATACTGTTGTGGTTTCTGACTCAAAGCAAACTTCCCTCAGAATGGGTAGGGAAATACCACTTTAGGCTATAGAAATGTCTCTATTTAAATTTCCCCAGGTGTTCTCCTGGGTAAAACCCCTGAGCGTCCACTGTGGGTTTCGAACTCGGGTCCCTGCAGACTCCAGCACCGGAGGCACGGATCAGCGCCATATTGCGCCGGGGCTGAACAGTGGGAGGGAGGGGGACAATCTGCTGCCACTGAGCCATCATCACCAGCGCCACGGACCTCCAAAGCTCGGGTAAGACCCGTTAAAACCCATGTTCTACCTACACAGGACACCGAGCTCCAAAGCGAGGTGCAAAAACACACTTTTGTACTTCATTTTTCCTTTGCTTCCGCGCACTTTTTTCACGCCGCTTCTGCCACAAAGGAGGCAAATCTCTCAACAGGTGTTTGCGGGATTACGGTGAGGATGTAGAGGCTGCAGCGCGGACAAAGCTCCTGCAACATCATAAAAAACAGTCTGGCTTTGATCAAGTTGTGCACATACACGGTTTGATTTCATGAAGAATCATTTTAACGCAAAAAAAGGTGGAAAATCTCGATTCTGTCTTCGGTCTCTTCTCTGATGCTGTTGTTGTGCACCCACTATTTTAACGTTACCTTTGCGCGGGATTATAACCTGGAAATGCAGGTTCCTCACATTCAAAGCTTACAACCGACCAGGTTCACTGTCTCAAACTAGGGGAGGTTATCTATAGTGTGATGCAACACTGCATTAATGTCGCGACACAGAGCTGTGGTACCGCTCATCCCACCCGCAGGGGTGTGGGCTTGTGGGCAAATAAAGCCTTTATAATAAAAGTCTGAAACAGAGCAGGGTGGGGACTAAAACTTTATCATAGCTGGTGGGTGAGGCATGTTGAGGACCGTATTTAACCTGCCTAGCAGCCCGAAATGAGATTCAACAGGGTCAAGGCGGAGCAAAAATGGACAAGTTCCGGCCATGAATTTCAGAATAAAAAAGGATTAACCACACAAAGTGCAAAGAGATACCTGCCTGACTATTCACACCTGCAGACCTGTTATTATCAGAAAAATGTCTACAAGGGTTGTATCTAAATAAGTGTGTTTATTTTTCTGTATGTAGTAAAATAGCTTATATTGCTTTGTATCTGTGCTTTGTATCTGTATCTCTTGGGTAAAATAATGATGCATGCAAATGTGTTACCATGCACACATTACCACACATTACCCACATCAAAGTTACATATAACATGATTACCATCTCCATTCATTTCTCTCTATATCCATTGGTGCTCAGGAGATTTGCTTTATTGTACCTACACCCTGGAGAAGTTAGAAATCCATCACAGGTGGCAATTTAGAGTCTATTTGACTTAATCTTAAATTTGTTGTCTGTGAGAGGAAATAATATGTCAAAAATGGTAAAATGAGTCTGCCTTCAGTGTTTGCTAAGTTTTCTTATTAAATTGTGTGTATTATGTAAAGTAGAGACAGTGTGGTGACAACCAGACATTGGCTGTCAGCTCACAGCAAAAGGACCACCATAAAGGTCCTGGGTTTGACATGTAGGTCAGATTGTCTTCCTTTGTGGAGTTTGAATGTTTCCCCTTGTCTGTGTCGGTTGTTCTGTGCCATTCTGGTTTCCTACCACAATTGAAAACATGCATCTTTAAGACAACTTTAGGGACTTAATTGAGCTTAGGTGTGAGTGTGGAAGAGAATGGATTGGTGGCCCTACTGTATGTGCAGTGCAGATGAGATGGGTAAGATAATGGATACTGTAAATAAACAAAAGAAACTTAGTGTTAGACCACCAACAACACAGCTAATCTACCTCTCCATGTTTGTGTAGATATGGTTTGGTGATTGTACTTAAATTTGCATGGCAGGCAACCGTAGGTCTATCAAACTTTATTTTCTTATGCTCATACTGTTGAAAGTCTAGTGTGTACTTTTTGACATCTGCCCACCACATGCTCGCTCAATGCATGGCCATTGAAAGTCTCACGAAGAGATAAATTATATAGTTTTGTCACACATCTGATGTAACATTAGATGTGTGACAAAACTACTAATAACAGTGGTTTTGTTGAGATTGCCATGACAGATAATGTATTTCGTTTGTGGACGTTGCTCAGAGTCGTGCTCTTATTTTGAAGGTGTTTTGGCGTCATTTCCTGCTTGGTGCGTGCTAGCCGTAGTTAGCTTGTTAAGTCCTGCGGTGATTCATCCTGATGACTGTGTGACTGCAGCCGGGGGTTTAAGTAACGCCGAAGTGGCTGAAACTCGTTTCTCGTCTTTCTCTCTTTCCAGGAAGGCACGGCTGAAAAGAGGACCACAACCACACGGAGCTCACGTATCTGTTTTTACTTTTTTGGAAGCGTTATATTTTAACCCTTCTCGCCAAGAGCAAGAAAAAGGAGAGGAAAAATGCCGAAAGCGGTAAGTTGACACTTTTGGTTTTATTGACATTTTCAGTCACTGTTGCTTCACTGCTTTTACGTGTTGTCAGATTTTACTGAAACATGACAGGCCACACGAAAAGGAGTGAGTACTTCCTAAACACGCGTGAAGTTCTGTATTAACTTGTATTTACATCTGTTTCATGGGATGTTGACTCAGACTGATGCTGGTGCAGGAACTTTATTTGAATATTATAGTCTTTGACTCTCTGGCAGGTGCCGTCTGAGTTTATTTTTGGCCATGAATGGTGCTACCTTTGTTACCAAAACTAAAAATAATCTTACGCACTGATCTGACACAATGGGAGAAGTATCCTCCTCTTACATCTTAGTAGCTCTACCAACCCTGTACCTAATGTAGGGAGGAGATGACCCATGTCCCTACATTTAGAGCTCATCAGAGAGTCAGAGTCAAAATCCCAAAATTCAGTCTAGGAGGTAATCTAGGATACATTTAGAGACTGACTCACAGCATGGATTCATGTCTATGAATAATGTGTGATCATGACTGGTCATGGAAATTTCAACATATCAGTGGGGTCTCTGTCAGGGGGATTGCCACTCATATCACATGCTTGTATCCTGGGGCATATGTTTCATGGAGCATCATCCTCTGGAAATGACACATGAACAGAAAGTTTTTTTTTTTCTTTTTTACAAACATACAGTAGTCACAAGGATCTCTCAGTGTTTGAACTCCTTCTCTACAATGTTGTGCACTCCTGGAGCAAGAGGGGGTGGTGGAAAATGTCTTGTTTATATCCGCAGGAGTTGGTGAACACAGGCTTTTGAAGTTATTTTCCAGGCTGAAATTTAGGGGTTGCTCCCCACTTAATGCCGGGTTCCCGTAGTCGTCCTGGAGTCTTGGTTAAAATGTGAAAATGGAGAGTGTGGGTGGTATCAGTGACTTTTCATCTTCAAAGAGGAAAAACAAAAAGACTAAAAAGAAAAAAAGGTTTCATTTGACAACTCGTTGCTCAATATTTGAACTTTTTTTTTCTGCCTTCAACTGACTGCGCCCCACCCAATATTACATATTGCACAGACGCACATGGCACAAGACCCTCCCTCTGCTCCTGGTTTGGAAATTTCTGGTATACCTATATGTGTGTGAGATGCAATGGAAATTTGTCAGACATGAATAGGAGAAAAGAAAAAACAAACAAAAAAACACTGTATAAAGCTTTCCTCCATTCTGTTTCTTTTATCGTAAGAGGTAGAATGGAAAGAGATACAGATATGAAAATCTAAGGCGAAGCGAGTTGAGGAGGCTTCTTTCTTGATGAAATAAGACACATGTCCACAAAGACAGGTTGCCATTAAACAGACTGGAGCATGATGTTGGTGACTAAGGCTCCATTCAGTGTCAGATGCTGTTGTTGGTTTGTTTAGACCTGCTTCATGGTTGTCAGGAGCGTCGCGTAGGAAGTGACATCATCACCATCTGATAGCAGCGGCTCACCAGATGCAGTTTGCCAAAAAAAACCTAACATTTTTGGACATTGATGTCAGACAGTTGGCTTATCTGGCATCCAAGAAAAGAATAAAAGCTTAGATTTTGATTTTATCCTCTTGTTTTCTGACTGTTTGCCCTCATGACTGGGCCGGCCGTTGCATCAAAGAACAAAACGCGTCCATTAAGTCTGATTTAATGAGGTTTTTCCTTTGAGGCAGCTTCCTCCACAAACCTCCGCGCCTTCGAATTAATCCTGTCAGTGCTGAGTCAAGGTTAGCGGCGGTGAGATGTGTAAATAGAGGTTAATAATTTGAGTTATGTGGAAAGCGTGTAATTAGATTTCATGTTGGGTGTCAGTGGTTCAAGCCTGTAGCCTGAAAGGCCTGTATGGAGGGGAAACAGGTGGTTGGATGAAAAGAAAAAACACCTGTGTAACTATAGCCGTATCTATCTATCTTTCTATCTATATAACAAGACATTAAGTGTGGTTTATCGCATAATCTTCCTTAAAACTGCAGTTTCAGTGTTTTATGTTGGGTAATTGGAAAGGATCATACAGTTATCAGAATTATCTTGAGTCAAAATCAAAGGGAGCACACTGTATGATTCCCCTTTCACCTTTTCCAACTCCATTTCTGTTATTTGATATAGAACAGGAGCTCTCCAAACATCTTAACTCGCATAAAAGTTGGCCAAAGTCACATGGGGTTGAGCAGTCATGAAATCCTTATTCACATTTCTGGGCAAGTCCAGGAATTTCTGCAGACTGAGGTCCCTGGAAAGCAAAAAAAAAACCAAGCGGACAAAAGTGCTAATTTGTAGGAAATGTGATGCTAACTGGCCCAGAAACCTACTGACAGTCTAAATTATTTCAGCTCAGATACTTGGCTTCATGTCAAACATTCCAACATCGTGTGTCTGAGAAAGTTAAACTTTTTATTATTCCTGAGATCTGAGACGTCTGACTTCAGGACAGACTTCAGGAAGGTTTGACTTAGTAGTTAAGGCTGCTGTGTCTGTGCTCGTGTGACTCATGTTTCATTTATCTGAATGAGACATTGTCAGAAGTGGACGACTTGTCCTCCGTTGCTTTTCCAGAATTCCTATTTCCTCCGCAGCCTTCACTGTGCAAGGCGTGGCCACGATCAACATGGATGGGTGTTTCCTTTTCTCCTCCACTCCTATTGTTAGTGTTTGTTCCTTTAAATAATTGATAACTCAATCATACCTGGAACGCCCTCAGAGTCTGATTCACAGATCCCAAAATGGCCACAGGTTCTTTGAGTCTGGCTATAGTTACGTCTGTTTAATGTTGACAGAGCCTTTGTGAACTTAGAAGATACGTCACTGTCTGAATCCCTGGTAACCGTGTTCTCCTTGCCCTGCCACCTCAAATAATTGCAGTCATTTATGGCTGTATTACTCCAGACCGTTTCAGAGGAATCCCCATGGTGACTCCCATTGCAAAAGAGTCTCGTAAAGCCACGCAGACTAGTCCAAGAGTTAAATATTGAATGGTCCCTATTCACCCTTTACAGTTTAACTATGGAGGTGATGGCCGCCTCATTTCTTTAACTTGACCCCAGAGCGGCTCCTTAACCTCGCCATTAAAGGAAGGATACGCAGTTTATGATTACACTGGTCAAGGAAGGGCGGTGTGTCCTTATGCTTTAAGGGCTGAAGCAAGGAAATATTTGACATTCCTGCCTTGACTGATTTATTTGGAGGATTGTTCCTTTTCTGTCGTCATTGGATCTACTCGATCTCTAGTTCTGTGGATTAACTCAATATTTGTGATACATGGCCTTTTAAATAAGGACATTTCAAACAAGTACTTTTTCTCTTCTATTAGTTAAGTTGCTTGGCTGCTGGCTGTAGACGTAGAATCAGTCCACGGGCGGCCATCCGTCTGGTCGTCGGTCTGGTTTTTAAACATCATGCCTGTCCACCGCCGCGGCCCTCAGCCGCTCACTCATTTGTCCTTTGGGATCGTCCCCATTTTGCAGTTTGTGTAACCATTCGTTACTTCACCCACTTTGTATCTTAACGGTGTTGCAGGAGTCATGTGCGGCTCAGAGAGGGCAGAGGCGGGGAACACACCATGGGTGGGTTGTCGGTCTCTTGCAGACTTTATCTAACTGTTTTACTATCAGTAAATAAAGAAAAGGATATGTGCAAGCCAAGTGTAAACAAGCATATTGTATTCCCCTAAGACATGTGGTCTAATGCTAAAGACAGTGTGTTAACAGTGCTAACTAAATATCTGGGATTATTTAATTGCATGCACAACCAAATTCGCCACGTGCCTCGGAGGTCTAGTCTGTTGCACTGCCTAAACGCACTGTAGAAATACAAAAACCAAAGACAACTCCTAAGCGTATCTGTGTCAATTCTACATTAGACTACGCAGATGTGGACCAGAAGTTTCTGCTTCCAGGAGATTTTTGGTTTGGCAGGAATTTCCTGTACTCATCTTTGCAGTCGAATGTGAAATTGACAAGAGAGCTGCTTCCAGAAGGTCTCTAGAGTCGGTCTCTGTGTGGCTAGATTGTGTTGCATATGCCCAGATATAAATACCCTAGATTTATGTGACACCATTTTCAGCCAATAACTTGTTAGACCACAAGCAGTAGGGGAATATTATCGGCGTATTTAGACTTGACCTCCACATACATTATTCTTTATTTATTTACGACTTTGTGATGAAATGTGACGTCGACCACCCTGGTCAAAACGCCCCAGTAGATGTAAACTCTGGGCCTAACTGATTGCTGATACTGTAACTGTGAGTTTAGGCAATCCACACACTTTGCTGAAGGTTTTCAGTCCTCAGTATTTGCATTTGCCTGTGTTGCCATAGAGCTCCCACTTGTGTTGTTATTCTTTCCTGGTTACGGTAATGTTTTGTACCTTCCACGAAAAGTGTGAAGAGCGTGTCATTCTGAGAGCCAGAGCCCCCGTAGCAGAAGGGACTGAGTCACCTATTTCATTTCTGTCGGTTAAAGCAGGGCTTTATATGGTTAATATGGACGCCTGTACTTTCCTCTGACTGAAGTTGCTCATTGTGGAACTCTGGGCCTTTGCCCGGTATATTTTTAGCATATGTGTCATGTTTTCTTTACCGCTCTGAATGGTCTCAGTTTATTGTGAGTTACCGTTGGAGGACTTACTTTGAGATCAGATATCACTCACTCAGTGGTTTCTTGTTGGCTCGTCCTGCTCCACACATTCACATGTTCCATTCTCCACTGGTTAGGGTGTGTTTTTCTAGGTGCTCCCTCCGTAACTGCTGTAAATAAAGGCCGCGATGTTATGAGAATCTACCCGAGCAATCACTCTCAGACAAAAGAAGCACTTTCTTATCGCTTTCTGCTGGTTTCTGCGGTGGGTTTTGGGGGCATCTGGCTCCAGCAGAATGTAGATGATGATAGCACAGGACTTGCTGGGGCACCGCGGCTGAAAGGGGATCTTTGTTTGCTGTGTTAAATAAATGCAGCGCTCCCCCTCCTCCTCCTCCTGCTTTTTAGCTGCGACTCGAGGCTGGTATAAGTTGCTCAGTCGGCCCTCCAAAAGTTTCCAATTGTGTGCACATGTGGCAGCACGGGGGCCAGAGCTGCCATCTCCACACGGTCGCTCCCTCACTTTCATTTCCTCGGCTGGAGCTACGTTTGCTTTTGCCACGGCTCCTGACTTTTAATCCCGAGTGAGTCAGCTCCGCTAACCTCACTTGAAAGCAGGAGACACGGGGATGAATAAAGTGGGTCATCCTTGAATATCCACTGTCTAGACTACTGTTCTGTTAGGGGATCCTGGACAGCGCTGCGGCCAGGCCGTTTCCATCCAGCGCTGTGATTGGATTTGCCCGGTGCGCTAAGATTTAAGCCTGACGTTGCGTTCGCTTTCGCAGGAGCTCTGAGTCACCACACAGTCACAGCCCAGGCGTCCCTTTTCCAGTGGGCGTCATTGAATTTGTCCACCGCCGGGCCATCACAATGGCCCGGAGATGAAAGATGTCACTGGAGGCTCTGGCACTGTCTTCACCCTGTGTCCACCAGCCTCTTTGTCCCGTTGTCACTGCGCATTAATAAACCCAGTCCATGCTCAGAGGGTCTGTGTCTGTCTTTCCATAACCCCCCCCGCAAATACCATTTGACATTATATACCCACAACCAAGCGAGTCAGTCTGCCTGTTACCTCAAAGCAGCTATTGTAAATATTTGTGCCTTGTTGCATGGCTTTTGTGTGAAATTCAGATGTCGTTTGCTGATTACCGACCGAGCCCACAATGCAGAATATTGTTGCCCTGCATTATGGCACAGGGTTGACGTCACTTCTCATTATTGTGTGCAGCTTCCCAGTCATGCTATTTGTAATAGCTTTTGAAATCGCATTAATCACCGGGGCGGATCCTCAGCGAGTGAACATGAAATTTGCCGTTCATGAATCGGGCTTCAGTTCAGGCTTGTGTGCTCACGAGCCTCTCCGATCAATCATTAACAAGATGAGTTAAAAGACATCCTTTTTTTCTCTTCTTCTGTGAATGGGAGTGAATGACTGGAGGAGCGTCATAGCGCGTCGTAGCGCTCCATCCTTCCGGAGCAGCATCCTCGGAGCCTCTGTCTGGCTCTGGGGATAACGAGCGCGGTTAGGCGTAAGCTAGGCCACTTTCTTGCACTCGTTTGTGGCTTAGACTCAAAAGTCCTAGCTGCCGGTGATGATTTTGAAGCAGAAGTCCCTTCAGTCGGGCCGTCTGCTTCTGAGAAAGCGGAGATAAACACAGAGCCTGTGTGTTTACTCTGCAAATACACCCCCTTACCAAACACACGCACACAGTACGCTGCAGTTTAGCATGCTTTACTATATGGCGGTGCTCACCTATGAGAGCCTCTCTGTTGATCTGGGTCAGCTTTTGAACTCCCTCTCTGCCTCTCATGTTTTTCCACAGGTCAATGTTCGCGTCACCACCATGGACGCTGAGCTGGAGTTTGCCATCCAGCCCAGCACCACCGGCAAGCAGCTCTTTGACCAGGTACGGTGCACGCCAGCTCCACACTGACCCCCAGCACCACCTGTTTTACCCTTCCCAAACTTCATTTTTATCTACTTTTTGTACCTGGGGGTACTTACCTGCAGCAACTCCCTGCAGGTCAGGGGATACACCCTGAACAGGTTACCAGTCCATTGCAGGTCACACACACAAACACACACACACACACACACACACACACACACACACACACACACACACACACACACACGCACACACCATCTACCATATCATATGCTCACACTAACCTCAACTTAAACTGTGGGGGAAACTGGAGTACCTGGAGAAAACCCACATAGATAAGGGGAGAACATGCAAACTCAGACATTGCCACCAACAGTGCAATTCATACATATACATTTATAAATACTTAAACATATTCATATTAAAAGCTTCATTTCCCACCATATCTATGTATGTTTATACATATTTAAGAAGATTTAGACTGTTCGGGTAAAGAAAAAATTAAGCAAACGGGAGAGAGATGGAAGCAACAACACCAACAATGGGAACAAACAAGGAAAGAAGAGGTGATATGCATCCTAGAGAGGATGGTATGTAGCATAGTGTGTGTGTGTGGCCCACACACACTATGCCCTAACATTTATGAAATATGTTCAGTTTGTGAAACGATTACTGATGTTTTGAATTCATAATGGTTCATCAAATAGACATTAATGGACACTGTTGAAAATTCAATATTACAATGAGTCCGCTTGCCACGACTTCTTAGAATACAATGACCTTCAACAAATGAGGATCTAATAGTTACATTTATTTCAATGCCCTTATGACTAATATATTCAGAGTCCTCCAGGATCAGATAATGCCGATTTAGGTTCCCTTGGAATACAGTATCAGTGCATTTACCTAGATCTTTGCCACAGTACTTCCCTCAGTATCAAAGAGCTGGTTTTGATGTGCAAAAAAAGTGCTGCTTCATTAACATATCGGCTAAGAACCGATCCGTGCTGGAGAAAGTGTGCGTCCGCATTGTCATCCTCCTTCTCAGACGAGATCGCAGGAGCTTCCGGCTTCAAGTGTCCCCATCAGACCCGGCCTCCCCGCTGAGGCTTGACGATTATTACGGACCATTTCCCGTGATGAAGAACTGCCGTGGATGAACAAAGCGAAAGCATTTGGCATCGGCCTAACTTAATGATCATGCAGCTGGAACATAGACTGTCCGCGCAGGGTAGGAGCAAGGCGTGGTCACAATGAAGGAAACCAAGAATTTCCTCTTAGCTGTCGAAGCTCACTTTGTTCCTCTGTGACCTGATCTAATCTGATTATTACCTCCTGATGATCATTACAGTGGATCTCATTCTTGCTACCTATTGTTCTGTAATTAAGGCTATAACAAGGAAATGGCTCTCTCATCAGGAGTGTATTCAGTGTTGAGGATGGCTGTGTGTGTTTGTTCATCACAGTCTATAATAGTCGTCCTGCTCTTGACCTTTTGCGGTTCCGGTCACTTCTTTTGGTATTGTTGTGCAGCGAGGACTGGCGTTTGTGTTTTTTTTTATTATCATTATTTTTCGTTCCCGTCGTCGTCAGACTCCAAATGTGGATGACATGTCATTAGCACGAGTGCCTGTGAGGCCTTGTGACAGCGAGCGGGGGGAGGAAGAGCATTGTTTCAGCCACTTCCTGTATAACTCGTTTTTCAATAGCAAGTGTAGCCAAACGCCTGTCAGGGGATTCACCCTCGCGTCAGGAGCGCTACAGACAGCATTTTCTCCAGAAACGTACCCACATTCAGTGATGACATCCCTCCTGCCAAACGGACAAACTCCTATTTTTAGGAACTGACCTTTTTATGTCATGTGGACATCGCTGCTCGTCTTGTCCTTTAACAAGATCAACTCGTAACAGCAAAAGTAAAAGCGGTGTAACCACAGCCCTAAATCTCTAAATTGGTGTTTATTTGTCAAATGAGGGGATGCCTTCCTTTGACATCTGTCTATTTATAGGCTCCGGTGAATTCCCCCGCCTGCTTGTTGGGATGGCTCTCAGTGGGGTGTGCCACAGATCATCACTTGCTCACTGTGTTCGTGCCTCTCTTTACATGCCTACAACTAATCTGAGATTTGGAAAGGATCCACGAGGCTTTGCACCCTGCTTTTCTTAGCGCTTACTCCGACATCTACCTATAGCGGTTATGTCCGTGAAATCTACTCAAAGGGCGATTTAGTTAAATGAAACGGGCTTTCTGGCTCTGAAGACGTGCAACAACTAATTGATATTACTAGTAATAAATTTGGCTCTTGCCTCTTGAATTTGTGAATACTGTTGGATAGTTATGTTACGACTCCGTCTTGGATATGTGTGAAACGCAAATCGACATTTTTCACCATATTTACTAGCGTTTTGTAGACCAACTCCTTCGCTGAGAACGACCCGGGTGAAAATCAAGACAACTAATCGAGACGGTTGCTCTGAGCCGGTGCAGATGAGTGCGGAGCGGCCTCAGTGGAAATGCTGAGCAACGTCTCGGTTGAGCTCATTTCCAGAGCGGGTGTGAGGGCCCCGGCGTGGCCCCTGTGGTCGGTGCTGATCACAGCCTTCATCCCTGTCACACGCCGCTCTGAAACCGGCTGCCAGAAACCTCTGCCACTCCCCGACACACACCCTGGTCCAGTTTCACTTCCACCCGCCCGCTCGTCCCGTTCAGCCCTGAGCCGGCATTAATCTCAGTTTACAGTAGAGGCTCTGCTTGGTTTTCTCTGCCCTCTTGTCTGCTTTGCTACTTTCAAATCCCAGTCGCTCGAGTATTCGAGTATTCGCTCGAGCGACTGTCGGCGGCTGCCTTCGCCCCGCCGAGCCGGTTTGATTTGGCTGAAGGGTGGATTGATGGATGAGGGACGATGTTTGGAACAGTCCAACGGCGTCGTTAACCCGAATCCAAGGCCGACCAATCCTGTCGACAGGTGTCAAAACTAGTTCACTTGCATGCCCGAGTCGCATGACAAAGCCACAGTCAGAAGCTGCTGCTGGGCTGGCCAGAGTTGAGGCATGGTTCCCACGTGTCCTGAAAAACCTGCAAAATTAGAGACCGAATTCCCAAACTCTAAAAATCTGATCCTGGAAAAACGTGAGTTGTCCTGGAAAATGATTTCTCCCCTCTCTCTCCTCTGAGTAAACTCTTAGTCTCGGTCGGTTTGTACGTTTGTCATAATTTGTAATAGTTATAGCCTGTGACTGCACATCTTGTAGATCAGACTTGATTCAAAACGGTGAAAGGGACAAATGGCACATCTGCTGTTCGCATGGATTAGTGCATGACGTGCCATACTGTTAAACCTGGAAAAGTCCTGGAAAATGATTTCTAGAAAAGGGCAAGAGCCGAGTCAGAGTTTAAACATGTTGCCTCATGCTTTTGGCTCTTTTGCCTTGTCATTACAGGAACTATTCATAGGCGTTAAACTGTAGAAAACGGCTTTTCTTTATACTCTGCCTTTAGTGTTACAGCTAAACCGAATGCGTGCTCCGACAGTTATAGTCCCACTTCCTCAGGACCGGGCCGTCCCTCCCCACCAGCAAACGCAGGCTTTGTCCTGGTCCCAGTTTGGGGCCCGACTGGGTGGACCCCTCCCTTCCCCTGCTCGGTGGCAGGAGAACTTCAGCCTGTGTGCTCAGCCCCGAGGAGGCGGCTGCGTCATGCTCGTCTCAGCCCAGCGGCATTCCTCTCCCTGGCCGCAGCGCCCGGCCTCCACACAGACCACGCAGGGAGACTCTCCCTCCCCGTCAGGTCGCCCCGGCCGCGTGCAGTCTGAGGCGGCCACGGAGTTTAGCCTCTTCACCCCGGCTGCAAATGTTTCACCGAGGCCTCAGGTTTTTGTTTTTGCAATCATTGCCAGAGCGAAACGCACTCGTCAGGCCTGTACGAGCCGCAAAGAGGAATTTGGCTCCTGGACTAAGAGGTTTTGGAGATTTTCGATGAAACACCTAATTGCGTGTCTCCATTATAAATCGCTTTGCGTATTGTGCTGAAACGGCTTGGGTTGAACTCGGCGCGGAAAGCCTGAGATTTGTGTTTGAAGCGTGGGGTAATCTCTCTTTGAGCGAGTAGCCGGAGCCACTTAGAGCGGAGGCAGGCGGCCAAACCCCTCTGTACCTGCTGCTGTGTCACTCCTGAACCTGTGTGCGCGTTAGTTTATGTCCCCGGAGAGGTTGCACAGGTATCCGCGGAGCACTCCGCTTCCCTGCCTCTCCCCCGCTCGCCCGCTCTGCGGACCCCAAAGCACAAACCTCCATGAATGGGCCGATTGTTTTGCCCGGTTTCATTAGGGGTGAGGGCGCAGGGCTCTCTCGTTTCAGCCTTGTTTTTGGGTTAGGGTTAGTTGTTTCGTTCGCTTCTTTTTTGGGATGGTGGGTGGGGGGGGGGTTGAGTTCAGCTTTAACCTTGGCTCGACCAGGCTTACCGGGAATGTGCTGGGTCAGAGTGCCAGCGTGCTGGCTCAGACTTCACACCTCACCTGGTGACTGGGTGGGGAATTTGGCAGGGACGCCGCCCCGCTCTAGAAGCACGCGGGGCGCAGGAAAACAGGAGTTCCTGCGCGGAGGAGGCCGCTGGGCCCCTGTGAGAGGCCATGAGGAGCCTCTGCTCGCTGAGCCTTTTTCCCCCAGCAGCCAGTGGAAAAAGGCTCGCTCCTCCCGCGGCGGGCGCGAGTCATTATTCCAGATCTATAACTGGGTTTTCACGTTCCGCCTCGGCTGCCTCGTCAGGGAAAAAAAGAAAAAAATGAAGAGGCTGGAAAAAAAAAAACGAAAGACGTCTTCAAATTTCTCGTCTGTTCAAGTGCTTCCAGTGCGGTTGAAATTAAAACTAAGTTCATGATCGTTTTTCTTTTTTTTTTTTTTGGATGTTAATAATTAGTTTGGGCTGTCGTGCCAGAGAACAAAAGTCTTTTTAGTTGAAGCAGACACCCCCCCTCCTCCCCCTCCCCCTCCTCCTGCCCTCTGCCCACCACCACCTCCATGTCATGAAGTCAAAGACAGGATGCTGGTCACGCAGCACGCCCTCGTCATACAGTGTCACTCCTTCTCACCGGTCAAACAATCAGGCGGCTTTGTTCAGGATCAGCCCATGTGTGCTGGGCCGTACCGCACACAGTGCAGCGCCATCGTGACTGACTCCTGTAGCAGGTGGAGGAGCAACTAGCACGCCTGGTAGTTTGTCCCCGTCTGGTTCCCTCGGCCTGGGTAGCAGCCCCGACCCTCCTCTCCCTGGCCTCTTATGCCACCTCCTCCCCTAGGAGCACCCTGAGGAAGGAGATGTAATCCCTGCAAGCTTTTTCTGCTGTGTGATTCACATCATACTGGACCCCATGTGGGCTATGGGCCCGTGTCTGCCCATGTCTGGGTCCTCTCAACCGCACTTCTTCCGACTCCCCGCCTCAGACCTCTTTGTAATGGGAGACTTAATAGACTGCCACAACACAGCTCCTAGGGATTACCAGGGTACTCAGACGCCCCTGATATGATGAGGTGGCAGTTCATTTGGGAGATAAGACACACAATCTGAATGGAAATCAACAGATGTCATCTGAAAAAGTCAGAAAAGGTCTCAACAACTAGGACCTGCCTCCTGACAGTGTCAGGAGTGTCCCTTTAATTTCAGTGTCCAGCTGAGAAGTGTGTAACACTAGTAGGGTGGGTCATCAGACGAGTCTGGTGCCGGGGTTTGTCACCTTTAAAGTTAGATTTTCCAGGCCTTTTGAAAGGCCTTTTCAGGACTTTTTTTCCACCCATTAGTGATTCATTTACTTCTACTGGCAGCATCACCGCATTGATTTCCGAGGTGTGAAAGAACAAACTCGTTCAATTTCCCACTGCGTTTACAGCACCATCTCAGCCCTGTCCTCCTGGAAGAGCAGGTTGAGAATTCATCGCAGTCTAAAACTGATATTCTTGTATGGTATGATCTCATGTAATGATTATGGACAGTGTAATGATTTGCTGTTTCTGATTGGCCCTCGTCTCAGTAAATGTAGATAGTGGAGAAGTCGGTGTCTTAACATGTTCTGTTTTTTGACATGTACGTGTGTTCTCTTTGCAGGTGGTGAAAACCATCGGATTACGTGAGGTCTGGTACTTTGGGCTTCAGTACATGGATGGCAAAGGCTACTACACTTGGCTGAAACTGGACAAAAAGGTAAGATTCAGCTTCAGAAGTAGAGATTGATGCTTCATATGTAATACTAGTCATTTTAAACTCATCCTTTGAATGAAAAGCATTTGTCCTGCACCTTGAAGTCTCATTTTTCACAGTTCTGTGAGAAATCACACAGAACGTGAGTTAAAAGGGCATTCATCAGGTTTCCAGTGTCGTGAAATTCCATTATCGTCATGTCACAACCTACAACCAGTGTGTCTGAAGCACTGTGCTTCCCACCTCTCCCTATGGATTCATTTTCTATAAACAATGGGGAAAGAATACATTCTTCGGGGGGGGGGTAGTCCAGCCCATTGTTTATTCTTTCTGTCAATCAGTAACCACGGCGTTTCTATTATATATATAGCATGCATATGCTCAGATGGCGTGCTGTGGTTCCACTTCCGACCCGGCTGCTAAACTGGTCTGGAGCTGGATTATTTGACTAGAGCGTGAACTCTGGGTGAACCGGAGCCGCCTCGGTTCTTGTGTGCTGTCCCAGAGTAAACACGGGTTACTGTACCTTCGCTAGTCTGTAACCGCTGCCTCAGAGGCCGCTCGCTATCTTACCGCTCTAATCTGTTGGGCAAAGGGGGTAAATCATCATCGGCAGAATGCCAGGTATTCCTCAATGTCTCCATATGGCATGCCAAGCCCTGCAGGTATGTAACACCAGTCAATTCTGTGTTAATACTCTGATTATGATCAGGTTGATGAGGTCTAAACGCCATCCATCCGACCATTATCTTACCTGCTTCCTCCTCTCTAACGTGGTGTGGAAACCACCGGCAGAACTGCATGATGGGTAATGCAGGCATCTGGTTTTCACCACTAAACGCGTAGCAAACACACAAAGACCTTTTACTTTTGAACGAGGCTGAAGGGAATGGCTTTCCTGAGCGAGACAAACGTAGGAAACCGAGCCAATCTGTGCGGAGGAAAGTTGCCTCTCTGCACTTTATAATCATAAACAGGGTCACTGGGAGACAGAGAGGGAGAGAGAGGGAGAGAGAGGGAGAGAGAGGGAGAGAGAGGGAGAGAGAGGGAGAGAGAGGCGAGTGGCTGCCTCGGTCAGCAGCAGCAGACTGTACAGTGTGTGCTGACACTGCGCTGCAGCTCATCGGCACAATGCCGCGCTCGGGCTGGAATATTCCCAGCCCCATTCTCTGCATCAAGACCGCTCGGTTCCTGTTTTGAAATTAGAGGAAGAGGCACACTGTGCAAACGCATAATATAGCACAGAGTTATTAGAGTCCATTTCCACCAAATGACTGTGGTAAACTCCCTTTTGGTCGCGATAGTGACCGGGTCAAACAGCAGACCTGTAAGATTTGCCTCAGTGTCTTATAATAGCGCTTATGTACGCAGATGATTGTGATCGGTGGGGGAGAGGGTTGCTGTGCTGTACATTTCAGTTCATGGTTCAGGACAGAGTAATGCAAGCATGGCAGGCTGCACGCTGAGCACAGGAACAAGAGGGAGGTGGAAAATGGTGGTAGAAATGGAGGGCAGCATGGCACTAGACAGCATGTGGCAGGGCAGCGTGACATCTACTCAGTTTGCTGCTTTGACTCGCTCTGCTTCCCTGTCAGTGTGCTCAGCTTAACAACTTCGAACCAGACAACCAATCAGATAAGGCTCAATTTTGTACAGCTCAGCTTTTCCAGCTGTCCTTTCTTCCTACACCCTCAGCAGCCGAGAAGAAAGAAGGGTGAATATGTGAATATGCCAGAGCCAACAGTCGGTTGGCATAAATTAGCATAAATAGTGGAAACAGGGAGTAGCTTTGCTGCTCCTCCTGTTTCCATTGTTTGTTTTGAGCTCTGATAATTGTCTACTTTCTGCAACTCCAATTTACCGTCCAAATGTCATATGAAACCAGTGGAATTCCCCAGACCGTCCCTTTCAGTATGCAGTATGACGTTCTCGTGATAATGGGCCTAAAGTGACCTCCCTGCATGTCTTCCCCAGGTGTCGTCCCAGGACGTGAAGAAGGAGAACCCGCTGCAGTTCAAGTTCCGGGCCAAGTTCTTCCCGGAGGACGTGTCCGAGGAGCTGATCCAGGACATCACGCAGAAGCTCTTCTTCCTGCAGGTGAAGGAGGGCATCCTGAGCGACGAGGTCTACTGTCCGCCCGAGACGGCCGTGCTGCTGGCCTCCTACTCCGTCCAGGCCAAGTTCGGAGACTACAACAAGGAGGTGCACCGGCCCGGATACCTGGTGTCTGAACGCCTGCTGCCACACAGGTGAGATGGGTCAGACATCGAATGCCTCGAGCCAGGTTTACAACATGCAGTTGTGGAAGAATTGGAAAGACATGATGCATGGATGAAGAACTTAAAAACCTTTGTCTAGCTTATGGTTTCAACCCACTCACCCTGAAGTAAATGTGATTTATATAGTATATGAATATGTATGTATTATATATTATATAAAGTGTGTAACAGATAAAGCTGGATTGGGTTGGACATGGTGTAATGGCTGTAGGTTCACCTTTACATCTGGTCCCTCATAGAGCTGAGTAAGCAGTCCTCCAGCTGGGTCATTGATTGCACTTCCTGCACTTGAATACACAGCTCCGGTCATTGTCCTTCAGAGCGGGTCTGGACATCGTTGGACTCGTCCTTCGACACCTATAAGCACATTTATCTGTGTCAGACGCGCTCTCACCCTGTCTGGTGCAGGTGTAGGGACAGGTCTGGGTTGTGATGTTAGGTTTTTGCACGGATATTAAAGAATAATGTGGTAATAATGCAGAGGAGTATAAAGCAGAGGTGTTCAGAGCAGCTGCGCTCCGTGCACTGTGCTCGTATTGTGAATTTGTGAAAACAAAAGCGACAGCTCGTCTTTGAAACAACAGCGCGCCTCCAGAGACGCTCGGAGAAAGAGGGGGCGACGCTTTTCAAAGTTGTCAGTTCCCACTCGGAGCAGCGAGCATCATCGTCATCATCTTCATCATCGCCAGCAGCACTGGTCGAACCTGCCGCAGAGAAAATGTTCTCCGCCCTGGAATCCCAACAATCAAAGAGCCGGGCGACTTATGCAACAATTACAATCGCGTCTCGATAGTGACTCGGCCTGTTTGCCTCGGCAGCCTCCACGGCTCCGCTGCTGGCGGCGCGTTCACCTGTGAGTGTAGACTCCAGATAGCGGCCGGGTTACTGGTTCTCCCAGAGCCTCGGGGAGGAGGACCGAAGCTGAGATACAAAGCCAAAGCTGATGTGAGCAACGTGCCAAGGCGGCGGCGTGCTTTCGAAAATGAATCACATGGAGTGAATGCAGCTGGGTGTGGCGGGGGACTGGTGACAGTGATGGACAACACAGCGTTGCTCCTCTCATCCTGGAGGAAGTCAGGAGCCGGCGCTGATTTATGGGTGTAAAACTGGTCCCGACCATTATGTCTGTCTTTGATTCGATTGTGCTGCAACCAGGGGTAAATCTGTGCGGGTTTCCTGTTGCTTCCATTAAGGAAAGCCCGCCCTGTTGCCCCAGCTGTTACGCCGAGACGCTTTTAGGGGTCAGACATGAATGTTGGAAACGAGCGTAATCTCTGCTGCGTCTCTCCCTCTCTCTCTCTCTGTGTGCAGAGTGCTGGAGCAGCACAAGCTGTCCAGGGAGCAGTGGGAGGAGAGGATCCAGGTGTGGCACGAGGAGCACCGCGGGATGCTGAAGTGAGCAGCGCCTGAGCCTTTTTAAAACCACACGTCTGTGACTTACAGCGACTACTTGCACGCAGATGCTTAAAGCTGTGGTCCATTGTCGCAGGGAGGACGCCATGCTGGAGTACCTGAAGATCGCCCAGGACCTGGAAATGTACGGAGTCAACTACTTTGACATCAAGAACAAGAAGGGGACGGAGCTGTGGCTGGGAGTGGACGCCCTGGGGCTCAACATTTACGAGAAGGACGACAAGTAAGCGAAAGCAATCAGAGTCCCCCTCGCTCTCTGTGCCTGTGCTGGGACGGAGCTCAGCTGGCCGGGCCAGGTCCACGTCTGTGCTTTATCACTGTTCCTGTTCCTGTGCAGACAGTACAGAGAGGAACAACAACAAAGGCCCTCTGGACACAGTCTGCACGAGAAATGTCTCCAAAGACAGACTTGAACATTTAGATCCAGACAGGACTGAGCCAAAACCTGTTGAGTTTGCATCTTGAGATTTGGTTTTTGGAGACTAGTTTGTTACATAATTATGCAGACATTTGTGTTTTTTACATATTTGCAATTTGAGCACTCACTATGTAGCCTGCTTTGTACCCACTCGGTATAGAGTCTCCCACAGACCTAATATTTTTGGAGAAACTAGAGGACCTGGAGAAAAACCCGTTCAGACCCAGATAAGGAACTTCCTGTCGTGAGACAACACTGTTATTCTCCAAGACACCACGCTGCCCTCTTTCCTAGATACACGGGACAAAAATGACTCTTTTGTTCACGCCGCTTCTTTTCTCTGTCGGTAGTTAGTCCCCGCTCGTTCCTCTCGTTTATCCGTAGCAGCACACAAGACGATGTCGATCGCAGAGATTTCCTCTCCTTTGAGCGCTTTGAAAATCACGTCGTTCTGTAGGGCAGGACACTCTGAGAGGTAATCGCCCTCCGTTTGGCAAAAGAAAACAAACCCTCTCCCGAGAGCCCCTGAGGGCTGTTGCCCTGCAGCGTGGGTTCACTGGAGCACTGCGACCCAGGTGACTGGCCTCTCAGACGCTGACCCGCCGTCTGAGCCCCCCGCCCCCCCCCCCCCCCCCAGCTGCACCGCCGTCCGCTGCCAGGCCGGAGGCTCTTCCAGTATGGCACCGCTCTGCCCCGGGCCGGCCCCTCCCTCCCTCCCTCCCTCCCTCCCTCCCTCCCTCCCTCCCTCCCTCCTACCCTCTCTCTCTCCCTCCCTCCCTCCCCTGCCTACTGAAAGCCGTGCGGTCTGCTCCTCGGTGGAACAAACGAACAACGGCCAGAGCTGGTGACGGAGTAATGACAAAGCTCAGCCGGTCGGCCGGCCTCTAATTGAGCCTTTAGCGGCCAGCTCCTCTCTGGACTGTCTTCCCCGGCCTGAATGATTTAATCACTGTAGCCGCCGCTCCGTTAAAGTTCACTCCGGCCTCTTAAGTGTCTTAACTGTGCAAGTAAACCTCACGACGAGAGGGAGGGAGAAACCAGGCCTGCGTGTGTGTGTGTGTGTGTGTGTGTGTGTGTGTGTGTGTGTGTGTCTTTATGCGCTCCCTGGGATCAGCACAGAAATGCTTTCTCCTCCGCGGGTGCCCTCTGCCGTAACCATGGCGACGCCGACTGGTTTTTCAAGCTGTGCGGCACTTAAGAATGTCAGGCGAACCTACAACACTGTCTCTCCAATGAGGGCAGCCGGCCCACAATGCAGCAGTGCAGCCAAGGCTGCCTCTCTTTTTTCTTCTTTGTGTGTGTGTGTGCTTGTGCGTGTGTGTGCGTGTGCGTGTGTGTGGCACTGCTGGGTTAACTCCTTGTTCACCGGTACCAGCGCTCTGCTACATTTCGGTTTCTCCTTCGAGACGGGGTTTTCACATGACAAACACAGGCAGAGCAGAGTGAAAGCAGGCTGACAAGTAAGGCCCGATTCCATCTCTGGTGATTCTGATGCAACATGAAAACTTCCCGAACTTTGAAAATGAGTGAACCGAAAATGGGTAGCTCAACTTCTCTAGGGTTATCCCATCTGTCTTGTTGTTGTAACTCTAACCTCTATTTTAAATGGCTTTTTTTCAATGTTAAATTCTTTATAACACAATCAAAGCATTTACGGGTTAAGAAAAGTTTGGTTAGAAGTCCAAATTATTAACATGTTGAACTAGAATTTACTTTATACGCACCTTCCTGTACTAAGCAGGTAAGAGAATGGATGGATGGATGTAACTTCATCCCAACCTGAAACACCTTTCACTACTTTTGTTTTTTGTACACGCTGCTTTCAAATACCACTGTTCTCAGGTTTACCCTGGCTCAGTGTCCCAGTGGAGGTACTCGCTCTGCTTTTCCAGGACGGGTTGTAATCCATTTTCCAAAAGTGCTATCACCCGGGCAGTAAAAAGAGGAATGCAGCGATAAAGCACAGCTCAATGAAACCACAAGACTCTGATAGAAATCTTCAATGGGCCGAGATCGACTGCACACTGTTTACTCAATACCTCAGGCATGCGTCAGGCTGGGTGACTGAGTGAAATTCCTGTCGAGTCGGTGCGGTTTCAGCGGCGGAGTTTCGCTGCGAGGCGTTTGGCCGCCTCGCCGGGTTACGACACCCCGCGGCTCGTCACTGTTGACAGCGCTACAGTGTCGCTGCGCTGAATGAGGCTGGCATGCGCTCCGTTTGTCTGCCACAATGGGACGCCCGGCCACACCCGAGGTTCACCCCCCCGCGCTGCTGCTCCGCGCTCCGCACCATCGGCCCGGGGTTTGGTGTTTGATCATGTCTTCGAGACGATTGCTCGTACTTGAATCTGTCCGATAGATCAGGTCTGATGCCTGCTCACAACTCTCAGGTGGTGTCTTCCAAAGTCCTCGCTCCTCTATTAGTCAATAGACAAGACAACATTCAAACTGCGCTGCCCAGCAATGGTGTCGGACAAGATTGCTGTCCTTGTGTATCATTGTGTGTCAAAGGTTAAGGGTTATGTTCGTCCTGTGTCCTCTTCAGACTGACCCCAAAGATCGGATTCCCCTGGAGCGAGATAAGAAACATTTCCTTCAACGATAAGAAGTTCATCATCAAACCCATCGACAAGAAGTCTCCAGTGAGTAGCACAGTCCTTCATATGAAATGCCACCCTAGGACCCTGCCACAGTAAGCAGCAGTGTGTGTCCGACCAGTTTTCTGTTTCTCTGCACTAGAAACATGTCCTCCATCTGATCTGGCCTCCTCTCCGACCAGGTCTCATTTCCTGGCGGCGCTGCCCCAAACACACACACACACACACACACACACACACACACACACACACAGACACACACACACAGTATGCACCTTATCAGTGCAGGTCAGGCTACATTAGCTTTCACTTTAAGAGGGGCAGTCCCTATAGCACCCTGGGTGTCATTAATCAGTATTGGAAGTTCCCCACCTGCTGCTGCTGCTGCCGGGCAGAGCCACCACCTTCCCAGTCTTTGTCCTTTTTATCAGCCCGGCACAATGGAGCAGGCATCCCGTCTCTCCTCTGGGCCTGCCGCTGTGTCCGCTCCCCCTCTCCGTCTCAACCCGGTTCCGTCTGTGTGTGTGTTTGTGTGTCCCCTCCGCGCCGCAGGACTTTGTGTTTTACGCGCCGAGGCTGCGCATAAACAAGCGCATCCTGCAGCTCTGCATGGGCAACCACGAGCTGTACATGCGCCGCCGCAAGCCGGACACGATCGAGGTGCAGCAGATGAAGGCCCAGGCCCGGGAGGAGAAGCAGCAGAAACAGATGGAGAGGTACGCACGTGCCCGGACCGCTCCTGTGTGACACTACTTGGCAAATGATTCCAAAAAGCAAGCAAAAAAAGTCACAGCTTAAGCACACCTGTATTTATTTGACAGGAGCTGAGATCTATTCAGATTTTCCCTGATTAAATGAGTGGTTCTGTCTGTGTGTCTTCAAGTAGAAAAACAGTAATATTGGAAATGATAAGAATGATATCCTACAAATATCCAAACAGCAAAACATCCTACATTAATAGTAATCCAGATTGATCTTGTATTAACCTTTATCATGTCGTCTACCTTTTTTCAAATATGGAATCAGCCAAGCAGGACTGCAAATATTATGTTCATAATCTGTCAGAGTTGTGATTTGCCTGTCGGTTTAAAGCCCAAAACCTCGTTGCAGAGTCAAATAAAGCTGAGATAGAAACCAGAGAGTGAGAACTGACGACAGGAGTTCATCGATCGTCAGGCGGTTCTCTTCCTCCTTTCAACTCCAGTAGAGCTCCCACCCTCACCCTCACCCTCTCCCTCTCCCTCACCCTCACCCTCTCCCTCTCCCTCTCCCTCTCCCTCGCCCTCTCCCTCTCCCTCGCCCTCTCCCTCACCCTCACCCTCTCCCCCTCCCTCACCCCACCCTCTTCCTCACCCTCACCCTCTCCCTCTCCCTCACCCTCTCCCTCTCCTTCTCCCTTCTCCCTTCTCCCTTCTCCCTTCTCCCTTCTCCCTTCTCCCTTCTCCCTTCTCCCTTCTCCCTCTCCCTCACCCTCACCCTCTCCCTCTCCCCCACCCTCACCCTCTCCCTCGCCTCCTCCTCTGCTGTCTGGACAGAGTTTAACACTCTCTTTAACACTCTTTCCGGCCGCTTTCAATGCTAGCCCTTCAGCGTGCAAAGTGAAAGCACTCAGCGGGGGCAGTAAGGCGGCATTCCTGCTAGAGCAGGGGAAATCTGCTTCCTGCGTTGGCAGAACTGAAAGTGAGCGGTTGTTGACCCTCGGCCTCGGCCGCAGCTGTCGGCCCGCTGTCTGCGCCGCACAGCTGTTCAAACACGGTGATGTAACGGCGTGCAGACAACACAGTGAATACCAGCGGGGCCGAGCATCCCATCAGCAGGGCCCGCACACAGGAGCTCAGAGCGCCCTGTGCCTCTGTCTGTCTGTGTGTGTCTGTGTGTGTGTGTGTGGGCAAGGCCAGGCCGGAGTCCAAACACAGAAACAGATTGTGATGAGTCACTTAGCATGGCTAATTTAGACTTAATGAAACCCGGAGGGAGGGAGGGAGGGAGGGAGGGAGGGAGGGAGGTACGACTCCGTCGCCGCAGCTTAACTAACGGTGACCTCAGAAGATCCCCGACGACGAGACTTTCCCCTTTCTACTGGGCGGCTTTTCCTCCATCGAGTCACAACGAAAATGAAACCTCATTAAATACGACAAATGAGAGGAAACGCTTGTGGTTTGTGCACTGTGTGTGCCCATGCCCGACAGATTCTTTCATTCATCAGTCTGATGGCACAACTGATAAAACCTCTCAGCTTTCAGTTCCTCATATTATCTTACAGTTTCTCCGACTTATGTTATGATTTAATGAATCTTTAATTTAATGAATGAGTTTGTTTTGTAGTCATTAGCTCAAGGTCTGCAAACTGATGTATTGTATGTATATACAACTGACCTGAGCTGATATTTTATTGGACCGTCCTTAGAACCTGCCTGCAATGCTGGTCTGATATTAAAGCAGAACAGAGACGTTTTGGCCTTCGGAGCAGTATCAATAGAGAATCCCATACACGCATTGGGTAGCTCCAGGTCGAGTGTGTGTGTGTGTGTGTGTGTGTGTGTGTGTGTGTGTGTGTGGGCCTGGGCGGCTGTTGTTTGTCAGTGGTGGCTGTGCATCGAGTGTGTCAGCTCCCTTTGTTGGCTCACGCCGGCCGTGCCTTATCTGCAGGGCCCAGCTGGAGAACGAGAAGAAGAAGAGGGAGGCCATCGAGAGAGAGAAGGAGCAGATGGAGCGGGAGAAGCAGGATCTGATGATGAGGCTGCACCAGTTTGAGGAGAAGACCAAGAAGGCAGAGAAAGGTGAGGAGGAGCAGGAGGAGGAGGAGGGGCTGCACTGTGGCAGTGCCCAGTACTTAACCCACACCACACATGTGCGTGTGCGTGTGTGTGTGCGTGAAAACAGTCGGGCCGCGTGTGCATATGTAATCTTGTGTGGTGGGTGAGCACCAGGCTCTCACGTTATTCGTCCGTGTTAGCCGTCGCCATGATTTGAATACGAACCAAATCAGTTCGGCATGTCCTGCAGTGGTCACGTAATCTGCATGAACATCACGATCCCTTATCAGCCGTGATTTCTCTTCTCTCTTTGGAATCGCGTCCGGCTCTTCTTTACCAGAATCGTGAAAAGCTATATTTAGAGTCCTCACTTCTAGTCGGACCTGTTTTTGCTCTGTCACATACATCAGCAGTGTGTTTGTTTCTCTTTTTGCTTCCTAATCAGACCTCTGTCTGTCAACTCAAGCACAGACGTACTAATGCTAAAAAAAGGCGGTACTAATTATCTTTTTAATTTACATGGACTTATGTCAGCCCTGAGTTTTTACACACACACACACACACACACACATTCAGAAACGACTGGTTTCTTATGTCCACCTGCTATCGCCATCATTCACAGGCATTTGAGCCATTCTGTTGTATTTGGGCTTGTTGCCCTCTAACCCTGTGCTGTGTCTCTGATGCCCTTGTCTCAGACGTGCTGTCGTGACTTTCTGTTCTCTCTCAGATCTACAGGATCAGATGCAGAGAGCCATCTCGCTGGAGCAGGAGCGGCGGAGAGCCGAGGAGGAGGCTGCTCGGCTGGAGGCCGAGCGTCAGGCCGCTCTGCTGGCTAAGGAGGAGCTGGCCCGTCAGGCCGAGGACCAGAAGAAGAGCCAGGAGCAGCTGGTCAGTAGTTTCAGAGTCATCGTGCATGACTTTCAGAGTCATTGTGCATGACCGGACATCCAAAGTTGATTCTGATTCTGTCTCAAAACAGATGAGACTGTATGTGCACTGTATGTGCTCCATAGCTTCATCGCTCTAGTTAGCGCCTAGTTCAGCAAAAAGTTGCTAAGCTGTTTAGCAAAGACAGTGAAGTCACGCTGTCGTTCATGTGAGCGGCAGGCGAGACAGCTGCTCTGTGTAAAGCCTAGGCGTGGTTGCCAGATAGACATGAAAGGGTGCCAGATCTGTGCAGAAACAGACTGCAATGTTGCCACACCAAAAAGAGGCATTGAAAGGCGTCTGAAACCGCTGTTCACTGAACAAGGCCGAGCACTAAATTCAGCCAGGTCTCCAGGTCCCCCGTGAATGAGGAGGGAATCCAGGCAGGCCCATCAGTGAAATCCAGAGTTGGCTCCCTGTCTGTACATCAGTGAAAACCCTTTCTCCTGGCTGCCTGAGCCCTCGGCTGCTACTGTCCAGGTCTGTCCCAGGCACATTGCAGGCCGTTGTTCGCAGCAGTGCCTGGCTACTGCCGCTCCGCACAAAACCGCTCTGTGGCGTCCAGCTGGACCACACCCCGTTACTGCAGCCGCCCCCTCAGCCCCGGGCTGCAGGGCTGTGGGTGGTCCACCCCCCTCCCACTCCCACCCCCCCCCCCACCCCGCCCCTCCTGCTGCCACCGCTCCCTCCTCCCCCGCTTTAACGGCCCTGACCGTAAAGCCAGAAGCCCCAGCAGATATATCGGACAGACACCTGCTGTGACATCCTGTGTACTTAAACCCTATTAAGACGCTTAATGACCCTGTGGCGAACAGGAAAAAGAGATTTGGGAGCTGTGTCCCCAACATGTTGTGGACATCTAAAAGCACGTCTCTTATTGAGAACGCCACGCTGTGTCAGGTGTTCCCTTTGCATTGAACGTTCAAGGCGGTTTTGCTCCGCTGAGGGTGTTCACATGATTGAGCAACAGACTGAGGAGTAGCATCCAACACTGAGCCTCTGTTCAGTTCAGCCAGGTGAAAGATAATCTGTTTACATTGTCGTGTTGGTAAGAGGGAATGTACTACAGCACCCAAAGGTCCTGGTTAGGTTGTAGCTTCACCCCGCTATCCACATCACTCCACGTCTCTGTTTCTATTGCGGCTCAGCGACATTCAACTCCTGCTTTGAGTGTTGTCATTGAAACACCTGGAACAATCACAAGTGTAAATACGGAGTCTTGTAGTAGCCAGAAAAGAGAAACAGCCTCTTCCTGATGGATGTGGTGAATAAACACACGCCTCAGCAGTCGGATGTCTCAGCTGCCGCCGTGTTTAACGATGCTGTGCGAACACGCATTAATCCTGGATCTGATTGACACGGTGTTTCCCCTCGTCCCTTTGCCTCAGGCTGCCGAGCTGGCGGAGCACACATCCAAGATCGTCCTGCTGGAGGAGGCCAAGAAACGCAAGGAGGAGGAGGCCACCACATGGCAGGCCAAGGTGAGGCCTCGTGCCCGTGTTTTGTTTTCTCAATTCTTTAAATTCTTGACGGAAACTTTATGGTAACCAAAACCACCCCCCCCCTCCACTCGTGGCCCTCCAGGCCCGCGAGGCTCAGGACGACCTGCTGAAGACCAAGGAGGAGCTGCACATGGTGATGACGGCGCCGCCGCCGCCTCCCCCGCCGCCCATGTACGACAACATCGACGACAACAGCGACAGCGAGGAGAACACCAGCACGCACAGCGCCGACCTGCAGATGGAGGGCATCAACGACCACCGCAACGAGGAGGACCGCCTCACCGAGGCCGAGAAGAACGAGCGCGTCCAGAAGCAGCTCAAGGTGAGTCCGGCACGGACAGTAAGAGGAGGTGAGGAGGAGAAGGAGGAGACCTGAGCCGTTGTGAACAGTTAAACTAACTCTAGACCACACGTTTTGGAACCACAACATCATATTTTTGGATGGATTTACTTCATTTTGAATTCTATGGAGAATAAAATGATCCTGTCTGTGAACTTAATGACTGGCAGCGGGAGAGTATTTAGAGGAGGTAGTTGCCATGGTTACCAGAGGCCCACATCCCCGGAGCCACAGTCAGCGTACGAGTTCACGGTGAACCCGCTGAATCAAAGCGTGCCGCCGGTCGGGCCGCCCTGCGGTCTTCAGCCGAGGTGATCCTCCTGTTTTCCTGCCGGTGTGGGTTCACGGCCTGGCAGCTTTCACGGCAGGCCTGACGAGGCCTCAAACAGAGGAAGCTGCTGCTGTAAATCAAACAGGTTGGGCCAGAATGCGCCCTCTCCTCTCCCTCGCCGCACGCCCAGTCTGAAAGGACTCTTGACGCATCCACTCCTTGGATCAAGTTCATCAAGGTGGAAGATTTTCCAGTCTGGTGCTCTGACTTATCTCAACATTTTCTGACACACTTTGTTTTTTTAGTGATCCAGCATGTTCACATTTGTGTGCCAGACTGTGTCATACACGGCAATGATGATTCATATCAAGGGATATGTGCTCATCATGAAACCACATCTTTTGTATGGGCCTACAGGGAAGTGTTCAACAGCAGTGATTGTTTGCTTTTGCTTGTATTAACAAAATAAAATAAATACTACCTGGCCAGTAGGTGGCGATAAAGTCTTCAACAACAGAGCATCATATACCAGAGGAGAGCATTACTAGGTTCTGTAATGGGGTGATTTTCCTATGGCTGCAATTATGCAAAACACAAACCATGGTAGTGTATTTTTAGACACCTAATTGTTCACCTTGGTGAGACCTGTTGTTGACTTGTGCCTTGTAACTTGTCGGCCATTAGAACAGAGTAGAAAGCATTTATTGGCATTGTACGGGAACATAAAAGCCGTGCAGAGAAATTACTGTTGTTTCAAGTCCTGAATCCAAAATATTGTTAAATATCAGTAGTTAGTAGAGCAAGGCAGCAGAAAAACAGATATTTGTCAGTGGGTTGAGAATAAAGTACAGTGAACAGGGCAAAGTAACACCAGTCCAGCACAGGTAAACCCATGTCATTTATAATGTGTTTTGATGCCTCTCCGCCCTCAGGCCCTGACCTCAGAGCTGGCCCAGGCACGCGACGAGTCCAAGAACACCCAGAACGACCTCCTGCACAGCGAGAACGTCCGGGCCGGCCGAGACAAATACAAGACCCTGCGACAGATCCGGCAGGGCAACACCAAGCAGAGGATCGACGAGTTCGAGGCCTTATAAGAGCCCCCGCCCCGCCCTGGCCCCGGGGCCCCGGCCCCGGCCCCGGCCCCGGCCGCTCGCCCTTTCTGAATGGTCACTACCCCTCGCTGCTCGGCCGACACACATCGACACACACGCGCCCCCCACACACAACACACACAGACTATACAGTACTACACACGTACTATACAGGTAACAGGAGTAGTATAAGCACAGCAGAGGCATCGCTCGCAGAGAGACTGGCAGCATGCAGGGCTTTGCAGATCCCATGAGGAATACGTTTAGTGCCAAAACCTCTTCTCTTCTTAGTGTTTCCGCCCTTATTTGTGTATTTGAATGTGTGTAATTTGATCGGTTCAGACCAAAATCTTAATTGTTTTTATCCAGAGGTGTGTTGAAGTAGTGGGACTAGCAAAAAAAAAAGAAAAAAAAAGAGAGGAATTATTATTATTATTATTAATATTATTATTATTGTTTCATGATGTGCACATGCAAAATGTAATCAAAGCCTCGCTTCTTTCTGATGTCTGTCATTTGTTGTGCTGGAGGAAAAGGACAGTTTGTCGTTTACAGCGACCACTCAGAAAGGGGGACAAAAAACAGTATAAGCAGGAAAATGTACGTTTGTCTTTGTTTTCCATTATATTTGAGCACTTCCAGTTATGTTTAATATTGCTATACAGTAGCTTCAAATCATGCCTAGTTTGATATTTATACTGTATATGGGACATAAAAGAAGGGTATTTCATCTTGGTTTGTATATTTTTGCTATCCACTAATGATAACGACATAACATTTAATATGTTTCAAAGGTTTTATATATTGACCAAAATACTAGCAGCCTGACGTTCCGATAGTTTTCCTTTAGACCAGTAAATTAAAGAGATTTAATTGTAAATTATTGTTATTTTTTACTGTAGGACATATTCAGCTGCATACCACAGAATCAGTGAAGGAGATTGCTATTGTTCTAGGTACTTCTGATCAGTCGTTCTGCTTGTTGCCACGCAGTCCGCAGCACGCCGAGGAACGTCCGTGCCCTGTCCGTGGCTGGAGCGACTTAGGTTTCGTGTCTTGTGATTCTCTGTCCCGTGTCCTGTCGCTGTTGGGTGAGAGACGAGCGCGTCTGCGTGCTCTCTACCCTCCTTCAAGTGGCCTTTCTCCACGGCTGGCCCGGCCACACGCAGGCCGCAGGCCCCCGCTGCCGGTCCTAGCTTCTTAGCCAAGGTGCATAGTGCAAGAGATGTAACCCGGAAAAACCTTCACGTCTTTTAGTGTTAGACCTCCGCTGAGGTTAAAATTGAGGGTTGAGGTGAAGTTTAGAAATTGTTTTTAATTTCATTTTGCAGTTTGGTCAGAGTGGACTGACCCCGGTTTTTAACAGGGACATCTTCTCTCTGGACGTGGACTAGAGTAGCATCTACTGACACTGTACTGGAAACACACAGCTCTGCTGGCCTTTGTATATGAGCAGGATTTTATAATGAGGTGTTCAGCATATTGGCAATAAAGAAAAACCTATGATTACACATCTGCGTGGTTTTTTTGGTGTGATTCTACACGCATTCTGGGTTTCAGGATGAATGAGTGGCTACCACTGCTGCATTACAGGAAGAAGGTCCCACATTTGACTCTGGGACCAGGTTTGAGTTTGCATGTTCTCCTGACGTCTGCATGTTTCCTCCAGGTATTCCCATTTCCTCCCACAGTCCACAAACATGCATGTTAAAGTGATTAAAGACTCTAAATCCCTCCTGGGTGGTTGTGAGAGTGAATGATGTATGTGTGTGTCCTGTGATAGACTGGAGACCTGTCCAGGTGTGTATTCCCTGCCTTTGCCTTATGTGTGCTGGATATAGGCTACTGCAGCAACATTGGGCTTTAGCAGGAAAGACAACGGATGAATGGATGTGTGTTTATGCACTGGATGAAATATTTGATCCACTCAGTCCAGTACATGCATCATACGCAATGACGATAAAGTTGAATCAAATCTAATCCAACTTCTTGATCTGTTCCACCTTAAGACCTATCTATTAGGCTTCACAGAGCTGCTTAACATAACTGCAGATTTTATAGTGGATATAATATTTGGGTCTCAAAATATTACTAGTTTGTTTTTTTCATGTGATGATCCACGCACATGTTACCATTGATACCTAGATATACCTTAAAAGTATGACATTAAAGTTTGCTAGTTGACATAGGTCATCTCCTCCCCACTGGGTGTCCAGCACCTGTTGCCATGGTGACCCTGGAGAAGACGGGGTTAACAGAATTCCCACTCAGTGACATCACTCCACTTCCATTGGAACCCCCCCCCCTCTCTCGTCTGCTTCTTCTTGTTCTTCTTCTTCTATGTCTGAGCACTGTGAAACCAGAGCCCGAGCGCGTCTTTCACACGCTGCTCACACGCAGACTAAAAAGGGCCTCATTGTGCAGGAGGAAGCCAGGCCCGGGGAGCTCACTCAAACCGCTTCCTGTCGGGGTGGGTGGGGGACTCTGTTCAAACCTGGTCTGTGAGAAATGTCATCCCGGTGTCTTCTCTGGTCCAGAACATCATGTCGAGTGGGCGATTTCAATTGACCGATGCCTTCACTGCTGAAGACAAGCCGTGGTGAAAGTCGATGAATCTATCTACGTATATTCACTCGCACTCGAACAGATCTGAGAACTGTAGTTTGAGTTGATTAAGTTGTTTAAAATATATTGAAATAACTTCAAATTAGTACCATGTTTACTGTTCGATTACTGTTCGATTATTACATGTATGTTTACATCAAGAAAGTCATCATGAAACTCATCAGCTAAAATCTGTGAGGAGAGAGTGAAAACCGGCTATATCTGATAGCTATATATATATATATATATATATATATATATATATATATATATATTTATAGCTATATCTGATATCGCTGATGTTGCTCTGTGTGCATACATAGTTGCATACATAGTTAATCAAACTAGGAGCCAAGTCAAGCCATTTGTAAATAAATACTTTTTAATAAATACAATGATTTGAAAGAAATTAAATAGATAAATACTTTACATTTCATCCACATGATGACATAACAGCCTCAGGATTACAGTCAAATGATTGCTGACCGTACAAACTATTCACAGGAGGGGTCACGAAACGCACTGATGATCATTTAAAAATGTCTCTTCACAGATAAATTACAGCACATATGGTCCATTTGTGAATTGCTCGTATGCTTGATGGAGGTGTGACAGAGGTGGAGACAAATGGTTATTTTGGGCGTGGTCTCTGCTGGTCCCACAGCTTCCAGTCCAGAGCCCAGTCTGGAGACTGTGTGTCACCGCCTCAACCTCAGCTAGAGGGCGTCGCCTGGATGAGTGTGTCTCCCAGAGTCAGACGCCTAAACGCAGCACACACACACAGCACACACACACACACACACACACATGCACACAAATAGCAATATAAACACACCCTCGAAGCTATTAAACACTTACACTCTCTAATGCATTCATAAATACACACCAGAACACACACAACACACCTCACAGGCTTGGACGCACACATACACAGACAGGCAGGGCCACAATGAGCCATATTGACTCTGTGACGCAGGTGTTCAGGCCCTGTTTGCATTAATAGGAAGGTGCGTGACACCTCTGATAAGGACAGGTAGTCGATCATCGACATGAGGCACAGCACTGCTCGGCCAGAGCCAAAAGAGAAGCTCTTCTGACCCCTAGTGCTGAGAAAAAAAACAAAAACTAGGGGCTTTTTACATTTTCAGTTTCTAGGCTTTCAAAGTTGCTAAATAGTGAAGCTTTAAAAGTGCTTTTTTTCCCACACATATCACATTTGTTCCTCAAGAACCAACAGTATCACTTATTTTATCATTATATTAAGAGCCTTGGCACTGACATCACACTGACACGTAATAAATTGAATACATCATTGAAAAAATCATCTAACATAGGTTTAATAACTGTAAAGGAACCCAACCCCAGTTCCATAAAAGGCAGTTGAAGGTTTTTAGGCTGAATGATTTAACTCTGTATATTCTCGGGAAAGTAAGAATCAGCACTGATAAGAATAAAAAAGATAATCAAATAAATAGGAAAGCAAGTTAGATACAATGCTGTCACTTCCTTCCAAGGTATTTAACGCTATGTAGTGATTTTGTTGCCCTTTCCAAGTACTCATATTTAAGGAAACTCATGTCAAATGATCCGGCGAACGGACAGACGCGAGTCTTTCTCATGCAGGTGTTTGAGTGAGCTGAGCCGCAGGAGCTCACCAGGGTTGCTGGAGGTGAACAGCAGCTCGAATCCATCCTGCTCCACAGCGCCACCCTCTGGACAGTCCACCTGATGCAGGGAAGGAGAGGAGAATGAGTTCACATGCAACAGACATGAATGTGATGTAAGTAGTATGGTAAACTACCAAAAAAAAGAAAAAGACTTTATAGCATTTACTTTAGATTGTACTTTCTTATTGAGGCTTTTATTTTGAAATGTCTTTTTACCGGCTGAGCCAAAAGACTAGTTACAGACTAGTAAATTACAGACTATGTGTTTTAGAAGCTAAGTCTCTTTGTTCATTCTTTTAGTAATTCATATTCCCATGTTTTAATTCAAGAAAAAGAAGATTAGATTTTTACTGTTTTTCCCTCTCTTGTCAAGACTGCAACCTGTTGCCAGTGAGCTTAGTTTAGCATGAAGACTGGAGATGGATAGGTGATGTAACAAACCACCCAGCCAACCACCCAGCTCCTCACAAACATCTATATCTCTGAATCTAATCAGCACGTCCTGTTTGTTCAGCCTGTGCAAAATCCTAAAAAAGAAAAAGAACTGTTTTGCTGATACAGTACGTGCTAAGCTATCTCTTATACGCCCAAATTTTTAATGACGTCCACGTCTCTGCTTTACCTTTGGACACAGTGGGTACCAGTTGAAGCGCTGCGAGGCCTTGTCCTCAAACCTCCAGCCGTCCAGTGGGATGAGGACCTCGCCAAGAAACACCTTCCTCCTCAGGGTTCCTGAGTGCCACACGGTGGCCTGCAGTCTCTTTCCAAACAGCTGGGGGCGCTCTATGTGATACTGGCGGACAAGATCTCTGGTTAGCATTATGCTAACAACAAACTATCTGTCATAGAATCTGAGATACATTTCCCATTCTCACCTTTAAGACTTCGTTGTAGACCGGATCGGTTGTGTGCTTCTTGACGGACGTCTTCATTTTCCCGCTTTTTTCAGGCAGCACGTACAATTTAACGTACCTACGCCCAAAAAAAACACGTGACACAAAGAGGACAGTGAGGTTTTGATGGATGCCCGAAACGACCAGGAACAGGAAGTTACGATGAATTCGTCCTCCTTACGAGTTGCACTTCTTCTTCTTGGCGTCTCCGTAGGCCAGGTTCCTGCAGGCGCTGACCGTGATCTCCAGACAGGAAGTGCTGGTGTTGTAGGCCAGACCCAGCTCCAGCTCCCCCGTCACGCTAGCGCTGTCGAAGAAGCCGCACTCTGTGCTGATACTGCTGCTGCTGCCCTGCAAGGTGAAAACACAGGCTGTAGCTTCCAGGGATGTGCCAAAGTCATGGTTGAAGTCGTTTTTAACACCTCTATTTGCCTCGAAACATGATCAGTCCTGACATTAAAATCTGAAAATGATTCCCAATCATCCTTACTATGCACCATGTGTATTAGTATAGTACTTAAAACACAAATTGTACAGTACAATTTAACACTGACTTTTATCTGATTTAAATTCACTCTCTGCACTCTGCATCCCCTGAATGCTACGTGCAAAATAAATGGTTTCCTTGCACGTTTCTGGACTGATCACAATCACTTGTGACGCCTCACCGATCACAGGATGTTAGTATTTTTTTTCTCTGATAATCAGCTCTGGCTCACCCTCTTTCCTCCCGAGTACTCAGAACCGAGGGAGGTTTCCTCTTCCGCGCCAGTGGAAGAGCCTTCATGGTCGCTGTCTTTGTTTTTCTTGAACAGGTTGGGAAGACTGGGACCTTTGAAGAGCTGCAAAACAAAGAAAGATCATTTGTTTACAGTTTATTCACAGCTAGTCCCTCTGGCACCAGTGCAGACCTGTAAAGGTCATTTGGGTCAGGTTTTAAAACAGAACTATAATGGTCTGTCTAAATGTTAACAAACTGTAGAAGCTATTTAACATTAAACACCAGAATCACCTTTAAAACTGTTTAACACTAATTGACTGATGATTATGTGACTTGATGTTAAGTGTGTAACTGACATTTTACAGGAATCTTCACCAAACTGCTTCCCTGGAGTAACATGCCTGTTCCTATTTAGACTGATCTGTTTTTGAGCTGCCACTTCAAATTCTGAGATGCAGAACAATGTGTTAAAGTTTAAGGACTTTCTGTACATCTTTGGCCAGGAATAGACTCAACAGTGCCAAAGTAAGATTGGCTGTTCATTGTAGGTCTCCTTTAACTTGTAACAATGGAAAGGTCTTGCCTGTCTTTTTGTATTTTCTTGAGGCAATCCACTTACTTTGCTGGATTTGCTGATGTCGGTCTCGGACAGGCTTTTCTGGGTGCTGTACATGTGGCTCGGCCGCCCGTGGCCGTCGCCCACCTGCAGCAAGTCTCGCACGTCATTCTGCGAGGTGGAGATCTCTGTTTCAAGGAACCAGAAACGACAGACCTCAGTGCACATGCATGGAGAGATAACAAGGTGGATTTTCACGTTGGTGGCTCTTAATGCCTGACGCATGTGTCTGTTATCTCTGTTCACATCTGTGCTCACTGTGGCTGTTTGAGGGTGCTAATTCAGCTCATCTGATAACATCTGGTGGAAGTGATGCCTCGGATTCTGACTTTGAGATTGTCTCCCTGCAGATATTTTTGTCAGAATAAACCTAAGCCCTGACCGAGAAGAGCACGTTTGATGCTCCATCAACTTACTTTTGATGTGACTGGTGAAGGAAACCATGAGATCTTCTACAGATTTGGTGAAAGGTTTGGAGTGTTTGAAATCCTGTAAAACAAAACACAAAAATGTATAAACATTCAGCTCTGGGACTTTTTCATCCTTATGGTGGAAATTATGCTGGAAATGTGTCAATCCTTTACCCCTGATCTGCTCAGAAAATGGTATTCCATGTGGGGCGGAGGAGTTGGAGGCACAACTGCTATATAACTGTGGAAAACATGAAGAACCTCACTTAGGGCTCAAAGTCGCAGCACATTCGTTTGATGAACATACTGAAACGACTACAACGACTCAGAACAAATAGCTGAAAATTTCTGGTACCTGAGTGGGCCGTAGGTCTTCAAAAGCCTCTCGCTGACTGTCTCGTATTTGCCTGTGAACAAGAGGAAAACTATGAGCGATGCATGGCAGCACAGCTGTTTGATAAGACGGACTGTAGGAGCCTACTGTGTCATCATCATTTCTATCCAACAAGAAAGTTGAGAGCAACACTAAACATGACGGTTGAAACAGAAAATGACGATGTTAACTTGTTTACTTGCTCAAGATCTTCACACACGTGCAGTTAAGTATTCCCTTTGAGCCTCTCAAGACAGTGCTTAACCACCTGAATATATTGCATAATTTTAGTAAATATGACCCTCCATGTAAAGAAAATGGCCCAAGTGATTCAGGTAGTGCATATTTTATTACTGTGTGGCGTCAAACTGCAACGATAGTATCAATAATAAATCACAGCCACGCATCCAATGCTTTGCTGCAGTGTAGTTATAGTGTTGTGAGCAGACCTGTGGTGACGGGGAATCTCTGCGCCCGCTCCTCCAAGAACCACTCCCCAGACCTGAACTTCACCTCCCTGCACAAAGAAACACACAGACATTACTTTATTACATATCTATCATACTTATCTTAGTTTTAGCCATACTGGCTTAAATGCAAGGGACCAGTTACAAATCAAACATGAAATGCATCCTGTTATAAGCTTGAGGTAATGATATAAAGAGCCAGTTGTATCAAATAAATCAGCCGACAACTACTATAAGGACGTTTTTTTCTCTTTTTGCTCCACTTTTGGTCCCTACCAGATTGTAAAGGCAATACGTGGCTTTACCTTTAATGTGGCAATAAAAGGTTTGAAACAGGTGATAGCGACACTGTGAAAGCAGAAAGTAGTCATAAGGCAAAAGAGGGCAGTGGCTTTGTGCAACGTGACTGCTTTCAAGGACATCACAGTTGAAACAAACTAAAAGTGAAAGACTGAGTCAGCTTGAGTTACGATCAGAGACACCCTGACTCAAACATTTCACTTCTCACAGCACGAGAGTAGCCGGCGGTTTTGCTCTTTACCGCACCTGTAGGCGTGGCACACCGTGCACTTCCAGCCCGCCGCCCCTGCGTCCACCCGGCAGCGGCTGCAGATGCGGTGGCTGCAGCCTCCACACACGGCGCCGCAGTTCCAGAACTTTCCCAGCGGCCTCTGACAGCGGGCGCAGGTCCGCTCCCCGTACTGCCGGGCGTAGCTCTTGGCGCCTCTGCGCCGGAGCTCCTGGAGCTCAAACTTCATCCTCCTGAGGCAAACGTGAAAGAATCAAAATCATTACTTGTCATTACACAAAATACAAACAAAATAGAAAAAAAGAAAATACTTCCATAAAAACCCCTCTGATACCAGGGAAAATAAACATCATATATTTGCTCTCTGATAACCTTATCACTGCCTCCTCTCAGAGTCAGGGATTACATTAGGTTAGGTTAGATTAAACTGCAAGGCACTTCAGCAACACAATGCAGTTTGAAATATGAGCAGACAGTCAAAAACAATGAAAAGCAGCTGTAATCATATAGTGCAGAGTAGTTACTTGGAAAACTATGCCATAGGAACTATCATGAAAGTACTCTATAGTAGAGGTAATACTAACAGTTGCAGTAGCAGCTACTGTTTAATTAAATTACGCAACAGATCTAAAAACTATGAAAACAGACTGATGTGAAAATAATGTGTTAACATGAGGTTTTAAATATGTAGACATCAGAGCAGACATTCAAAAAGCATAACAAGTAGATGTAATCATATACTGTAGAGTAGTTACCTAGAAAACTATGCTATCTAACTCTCATAAAAGTACTCTGCAGTAGAGGTATTAGCAATAGTAGTAGTAGCAGTTACTGTTTAAATTAAATTATACAACAGAGTATTGTGCAAATAATGAGTGAACATGAGGATTTAGATATGTACACCATGATTATGTAATGATACATGATATGAGTAGGGTATGGTTTGGATACCAGCAGTGACACTACATGTTGAGAAGAGACAAGTTTCCCAGAAACATCTGTACAAGCGGTCCATCTCTCACCTTATCCTGTCGTCCTCGATTGCACGCAGCTGTTTGTCCCTACGAAGAACCTCCAGGACTCTCTCCCTCTCCAGAGTTTGGAGCAAACTTAAATCCATCTTTGAAGATACGCTCTGTCTCTCTCTGTCGTCGTCTCTGTCGCTGGTCCTCTCTGTCACGTTTCCTCTCTGCCTCTGTGTCTTCTTTTTGTTCTGTCACATCCTCCTCCTCCCCTCCTCTCTAACCCCTCCCACTCTACTGGACCAACATGCACCCTCCTCTTCAGTCGCCTGGAGCAGCTGACTACAACAAAAAAAGAAAAAAAAGATAAGAAGACAGAAAAAAATTATTCTGCATGCAACAAAGATTCCCGATCTTGATCTTGATCTCCACTGGGTCTCGAACAACGTCAGAAGCAGATCGAGGCCCTTCTCCTCAGCTCGGGTGTTTCCGCTTGGATGACCAAACCTGTCTCAGCCCCCTACAATTGTGGAAAAACCCTCTTTGAATATTAATTTCTCTGCAGGCTCGTAAAGTCTGCCACTCGGTGACGCAGGCAGTGACTCAGACAGAGTTCCTCAGAACGACACAGGATCTGAAACTACAGGCAGGTCTGACCTGGCTTCCCCTCAGCCTCCCTCCCTCCATCTCTCTCTCTCTCCCTCTCTCTCTCTCTCTCTCTCTCTCTCTCTATTTCCCCCCGCCTGATCAGCTGCAGGAAGAAGAGCAGTGATGCTGCACTGATGCCTCCGTTGCAAAACAAACCAAATGCCAACCTTTACATTATTGATGACTGACATGCGTCGGTGTTCCAGTTTCTCTTCCCTACTTTCTCCTTGTATTTCCTCCTTTGCTTTGCAGGTCAGTGGACCTTCAAATCTCAGCCCGACAGTTACATAACCAACCATGTTCAAGAGTCTTCCACAAAAGTGCAACATTTTGAAATTAGGGTTTGTTTTCTGGCTCCTTCCGTTGTGAAATCATTAACCACCAGCCCGACGGGTCGAGGCAGAAGAAGATGGAAGAAGCCTGCTCTAAGCTTGTATCTTCTCAAGGTTTCTGCCTTCCTAATAAAAATTTTACCTCGACACCATCACCAAGAACTCTGGATTTGTTTATGATTAAGAAAAAAATGTGGTGGAGACCAGCTGTACTGTTGGGTGTCTTGAGTCGAGTTAAACTGAACTAAATATGTCGACTGGGGATCTGTTATATCTTAGGAAACACTCAGCTATGAGCTATGTGAGCTATGTGACTTGGAAAATCCTGATGGTACGCTAACAAATACAAAAATGACACTCCATCTCATCAAATTTGATGTCAAACTATTCCTCTGTCAAACTAATTGGTAACCATGGCAATACAGTTATGAGTGTGTTTACATCCAACCTTATAAATTTGAGAGGTGGGACCAGACATTTAGGAAGAACCAGGAGTGTGTACAACAACATTCCTCAAGAAACTTGACCAAACTGCTGCCTCATGTAAGTGAATGAATGTGGAAAAATGCAAACTGTTTTTGAGACTTTTGAGTATGCTATGGTTTGCACCTCGCATGTGTGTCACATTCAGACTTTTCAGACAGAAATTAATGACGGTAACTACTGTTATTCCACACAGTGATTTTCCATTCTGGCTCTCTGAGGTTCTTTTGCACTTCACAACTCGACCTTTTTTTTAAAACCATGCATATGTGAGAGCGCAGCTGAACCATTCTTCCGCTCTGTAGTAAACAAGTGAAGCATGGGGAGAGCAGCGGAAGTGGCCTGGTGTAAAGCTGGATGCCAGCCGGTGTCAGGAGATAAGAGCTTGTCCTTGTTACTGTCCAGAGCTGCCAGGAAGCCAGAGAAAACAATCAGTGTCGGCCGTAATTTGGCCTCACGGCTCGAAGAGGGACCCAGCTGTTATCTGTTCACTTCTGACGTACTGCAAGCCTGGAGGGATTCTCTCCAAACGTAAACATCGATGAGGCAATGTGCTAAAAACGTTACAAGAGGAAGGTTGCAATGCAACAGACGTTTCTTTATAACCGTCTGAAGCACTGGAGGATGACTAACATAGTTGTGCCATTACATATTGGGATGGACTGAGATCACAGATTATGATGAAAACTATATAATATTGCTCCAATGTGTGATGTTAATATTGTTTCCTCGCAGTTGTTTGGGGACATCTTCTTTTCCATATTTTTGATCGGCTGCCTCTCAGACTGATGCCCATCTTGATGTGCAGTACTGGATTACCACATAGTGGCAAACACATTATTGTAAGTGTGCATTACCAGATCAGACAGAGTGATGAAAACCAAGACCATTTTGAATGTCTGGTTAGAGTCTTACCTCTTACACCTTAGACATTATCTCAGTGAAATCATCCTGTACAAACTAAGATATTATTATCATATATCAATATAAGTTTCTTTTTTTACATTTATCCACAGCTTATTCAAGTCCTATCTCAGCAGTTGATTGCTTTCTGTGTATTCTGACCCTGACATCGGCAGCATGTTACAGACAAGGTGGAGCCGACTGGAAATCTCTCCAGAAACACTTGTTTGACTGATTCCTCAGGTAAAAAAACAAGATTCGTGAGAAACAGGTGAGAGAAATCATGTTGGAGGGTGTGGAAATTCAACACTTAGTCAAACACATGGTTATGACATAAAGGATGTTACCACATGGGCTCAGGAACACTTAATCCATCCGGCCTTTACCTTGCTCACTCGATGTCTGCTATCTACAGAGATACAGGGAAAAGGCAGATGATACCGCCTGGACATGTCACCAGTCCATCACAGGGGGCACACACACACACACACACACACACACACACACACACACACACACACACACACACACACACACACACACACACACACACACACACACCATTAACTCTCGTTCTTACATCCAGAGTAAAGAGACAAGAGTCTCTAGTTAAGGTCTCTGATTGACCTAAACAAGCATGTTTTTGGACAGTGGGAGGAAAAAGGAGTCAAATTGGAGATCTTCTTGCTGTGAAGTGACATTGTTAACATTTGCGTGTGGTAGAGTTGAACAAAAAGGTAGAGAGCAGGTGAGATAATGGATGGCTGGATAGCTGGATTTTACTCGACTGACTCAGTAACTCTTTATAAACTTATTAAAACATATCGTTTGCTGCCTTCATTTTCCACTACTCTACAATCTTAAGGGGGAAATCAATTCATTCGAGTCATAACCTCCGTATTGCTGCCTGCGTAGACACTCTATTTTAAGCTCAGCACAGGACGCTCATTATGACCAGCGTCTCTCTATAAATGCACTCATCTCACGCTATTGCTGTGCGGGATGATTCAAACAGGCAGTGGTCGGAGGGCGACGGTGGGTTAACATCCGAGAACAGAGGGTGGCCGGCCCACCACAGCGGCGGCAGCGCCTGACTGCCGGGAGGCCCCAAAAAAGGAGTGTGAACAGTGTGAGAAAAAAAGGCCCAACTGATCATGTGGTCTGAACAGAGTTTCCTGGAAGACCTGCGTGACGACTGCGTGCTGCAAGACAAGCCGAGCTGCACGTCTGCGCTCGCGGCTGCCAGCAAATTCCAAATAAAAGCCGCGTCGCTCGCTCACCGAAGCCTCTGACACAAAGTGAGCTGACCTGTCGACGTCTCACACACACTCTGAACTCTGAATGCACCTCAGTAAAACCACACTACACTTGACATTCTCGCTCAGTGAGGTGTGCTAAAGGCTCCGTAGTTGCACCTGCCTCAGCGAAACATTCTTGCAGACACTTAGACATGTGTCCCACGTGAAAAAACAAACAGGCAGCCCTAGGTTTTGATGTCATAAAAGGCTATAAAAGTTGTCTATGGTAGAGAGAATCAATATGGTAGAAAGCTCCACTGATTTGTTCGGAGCATTCACGCCCTCATTTGTTTTGTCTGCAGCAATCACAGCCGTTTCCCCATCACCCGATGGTGACTCAAGTGTGAAGTGTGATTACTAAACATTTGCCCGATGTAGCCTTCGATCTGCCCGCCGAGCCGCTTGCAGCACTGCTGCAGAGCGCGGTGGCTCTTCTTATCAAAAAGAAACTCAGGCGCTCAGGTCTGTTTCATGAGAACTGGGTCAGTGCAGAGGCGCCAGGCTCAGAGCAGAACACTGAGATCTTACCTCCAGGCTCAGTGCATCCCCGGAGGTGGTCAGCCCGAGGAAGTGGCAGATTTCACTGTATAAGCAGAGGGAACCACACAGACTTCAGCTTCCTTCCACTGACTTCTCACTCATCTTTGCTAGTCTAGAGACGGCCAGAGAGGCAACTGCCCCCCCACCCCCACCCCCACCCCCACAATTTCTGTTGCTAAAGTGTGAGCAGTCACAGTGTCTCTACTCAAGGTACGAAGAGAAAAAACACACAGTCAAAAAATTATGTAAGCGAGATTTTCTCTTGAGAAATTGTGTATTTGACCCTGCCATTTCTGAAAAAACTGTGACATAACAGATATGGATAAATCTGACAAACTTGCTCATTTTCAACAAAAACAAAAAATCAAGACAAATGCTATGAAGAACAAGGATTAAAAAGACCAGAACAGAATTTGTTGAGATCAGAAACAATTTCACAACACACAGACAAACACACACACACGTGTGTCCACAGTCCTGGATGGATTACTGATTTGGACAACTTGGCACAGACGAGTTGAAATCTGAGAAAAGAAAAACAGAGCAACTTCAAACGGAAGCTGAAAAAAAAGACACATGCACAAAAAAACGTGCAGCACTACCACAAAGAGGAAATAACTGCAGAGTTGCAAATGTGGCACGAAACGTGCAAAGCTTTGAGACACAACACAACAAGAACCAAGGAGATGAGCAAGGGCAGATACAACAAAACTGCCCGACGACCATGAGGGACGAGGAGGTCTGAAACAACCTTTAAGGGTTGGAAAAAAAACGAAACAAAAGGAGGCTCAGAAAAGACGTGAAGAATCATAAAGCCACAATAAAATACAGAGAGGTAAAAAAACTTTACCACATCCATCTACAAAAGCACCATATCACCCACATTGACCACAATTTACATTTGTAAATTCCTTCAAAATGTCACAAAGGCTGGATATCCACCACAACGAGCTGTGTGTGGTGGTTTCTCTGGGGGGAGGCCACAGGTCACAATCCATCCATGGACCCAGAACACACACATTCACAGAGACGCTCTCATTCACACACACACACACTAGATCAATAAAATACCTGCGAGTGGCAACAATCAAATCCCAAATTTACAAAATACTAAACCAACAATGATACTGAACACACAGGGACAACATTTGGCAGGTAAAAACTTCTCTTTGAAAGATTGTTTTTTCTCCAGGTTTGGTATCGCATGTTTTTTCCGACTGCTCTCCAGATGTGTAGAGGCAGGCACAGCTGTCAGGTCTGTATCGATGGATCCACCCTCCATCAATAAATGTTTGTTTTCCCTTTTATGTTGTTCCTGGGGAAACCGTCCAAGCTGAGGGAACACTTTGGCAGATCTTTGGTTCAGAGATGCGGAGCATCCTTTATAAAAACATTAACAAAAAAAAGAAATGCCCCTAAACTTTCCTCTATAAAACCATTTAAAAACACATGATCAGAAACAAATATACAGTATATGTACGGCTTTCAAACATTGAATCATTACATACAGTACATACATATATATAAGAACTTTGGGAATTTAAAAAAATAGAAATGGATGGACCTAGATAGGGTGATCAGTTTGCTTTGAACACAGGTAACTTCCACCGTGTCCATATGGACTGAGGCCTGCGGTGCAGACAACGTGGCTTCCTTTGGGACGTTGAAGCTCCGTTCCAAAACCTCCCTGACTTCAAGCAGCGTGTAGCCGCGTCTTGAGCTGCAGCGTCTCCTCCACCGATATCCTGTCGTGGTAGAAGCTCAGTCCGCTCAGCAGCTCCACGTCCCGGACCCGAGCCGAGTGAAACTGCAGCCAGTCCTCCACCCACGACAAGTCCGAGCCGTCCTGAGAGAGGGTAACGAAGATGGCAAATTTAATTCCAATTATGATCCGAAGGATGCAGAGGCTTATCTGGCAACCACATATAGGTTTTGCCCTAATTGGCTGCTTTATTATTATTTTTGTTGTCTATTGTTATTTTATTAGTAGTAGTATTATAGTAATTTTAGTAGTAAGTTTAGTAATTAGTAGTAGTTTTATAGAAATATTTGCCCTTCGTTCAGACCTATTATTGCACTAGAAGAATGTATTCAGTTTTTCATGCAAAATAAAGAAAATTTAAATGTGCAGCCTTGACATTTAGTTTGTGGGATGCGTGGGCAGGTTTCCACTCACAGAGCAGGTCTCTGTGTAGTCGGCTCTGTTGGGCAGGACGAAGGACTTGGCCTGCAGCGGACCCTCGCAGTTCATAGGACCCAAGGTGGCGTTCCCGCAGCTCGTCAGGATCAGGAAGAAATGTGTCGGGATGGGAGCCTCATTCCTGGGAAGAGAGGATTTTCATTCTCATGTACGATGTGTCCATTTACGTTAAAACCAAATCTTCAGCTTCATCAGGACGATGCGAGTGTTGTCTGATCTAGAGGCCAGAGGACGTCAAAATTTTGAGAAATGAGGACTTGGCTGATAGTCAAAGCACACATGTTGGCAAAATAAATGATCTGGTTTGGCAGAATAACATTGCCTTTGGATGTGTGTGTGTGTGTGTGTGTGTGTGTGTGTGTGTGTGTGTGTGTGTGGGAGGTTACCCTGAGACTGTTTTCAGTGCATCAACATTTCCATCAAAGTCCCCGTCAAATATCGGGCCACTTATGACGTTGACTCCGTTCAGCTGTTGAGAGTATTTTGGAAGCAGCACATCATGCACATGTGTCCAAACATCTGCAAGATGGAAAAGATACAACACCAGAGTTAATGGCTGTTTGGTTTGTACAAAAAAACCCTACAGGTTCCAGATTTTCAGCTCCCTTTCTCATCCTTTTACATCCATTGTAAGTTGCTTGGAGGTGGCATTGTTCGGCCACCAGGTGGCAGCACCTGCCAAAGATTTCCAGTTGTGGCCTCTGACACACAATACCAGCAGTGTTTCTGAGGGGTTTTTCCCTCAGTGGGAGCTGATTGGACTGAGGGAGTATTTCCACGTGCGGCATGGGTGGTCCATGTGGGAGCAGAACCTGGAACAATCAGCTCTTCAATACTTTCAGTTACGTGGCACAAAGAGGCAAGTTTTGGCTAGTTTTGAAACGAGACTCCCAAGCATACCAGCCAGTCACCCAATTGCGATCGACACCCACATACTCTCACTGATGACACACGTGGCTCGTGAATGCCAGTGCGGTGAGGAGCAGGTACAGACGCAGCGCGTTTGATGGATTTACGGGGGAACAAACCAGCTCAATCCATTTCACATCGTGTTCAGTTTGGATCGTCTCCCGCCCCTGCTGATTCACTGGGGACTGGATCGCCTTAAAAGAGAGTCTCACAGCGAGGGAGGCCGTGGCGTCTGCAGGCCGATGGCAGCGGGATTAAGTCTGGAAAAACTCCTCTCGCTGGACCGTTAATTGCACTTGACAAAGACGAGCGTAACAAGATTAAAGTGCAGCAGGCCCATATAATCACAGCGGCTGGAACTTTGTTCTCCTATTATGTATATTTAACAACCAAAGGAGGAGCCTGTTTTGACTAAATAGGAGCCGCCATGCCAGCTCATGAGTGTAGAAACAAGACATTTGGGTTGTTATGTCATAACGGCTGTGGCAAAACATGACACATTGTCTAGTCTCTATCCAGGAAGCTACCACTCATCCATCCACTCATTCACCTCTGTAACTGAACCACTTCACTGTAACTGAACCAGTGAAAAAAGGAACCGCGGAAACTTTTGATCAGTCCATGTATGTATTCCAACCTGTGACACGGCTGGGTACAAAGCAGGCAAAACAATGACAGGGATGGATGAAATGAAACGAGACAAATATTTGCTCAGACTCACGTTTGAAGGCGGGGCGCATGGGCGCCATGTTGCTGGTGATCAGAGAGTCTGACTCCATGGTGCCCAGATCTGTAGAGAGGAGAAGAGAGAGTGAAGATTCACTGACTCAAACCAGTCTCTACATGTTGAAAGGTTTCAGTAATTTAGAGCCTAAGTCGAGGTTTATTAGCTATCACCGATCGACACGTCTGACATTTCTTTAATTGATTGATGATTCTGGAAAATACTATAACTGAGCTTCATGTTTCCACAGGTTCCTTCGTCAGGCCAGAGACGTTCAGTTAATCTTGATACAAAACAAAATCATCAAACTGTTCATATCAATAAGCTGCACAAACTTCATGTTAGGATCCTGTTTTCATGCAGGGTTGCCTGAGGGAAATGTCTCATTTTGGCGACTCTCCTTTCGAGGAGCTTTTTACTTCGCTCTTTCACGGTGTCACCAGGCTTTGTGGGGCTACCTGAAACCTGAATGTACAGCGGATTTACAGCGTCTCACACAGAGTGGGAGGCAAAGGGGGAGGGGGCACGAGGGTGGAGGACTCTTTGCTGTTGCACATTTTTACATGAGAATGTGGCTCTGAGACATGTCAGCTTGAATTCAACACCCGGCTGGGGGGGAGGGTGGGGGGGACACCTCCTCGTTCCATGACCCCGTCCCCTGCACACATACACGTCTACCAGCCCACACACTCACTGGGAGGATGCAGGAGGCTGTAGGACAGCTTGGGGTCGTCCCTGTAGCGCGCACACAGCTGGCTGGCCGACGCTGGGATGCGGACGTCGGCACGAACGCACGCCTCAGACTCCGGGCTCAGCGGCCGGACGGTGGTCTGAGAGAGAGAGGAGAGAGGAGAGAGGAGAGAGGAGAGAGGGGAGAGGAGAGGGGAGAGAGGGGAGAGGAGAGAGGAGAGAGGGGAGAGGAGAGGGGAGAGAGGAGAGAGGAGAGGGGAGAGGGGAGAGAGGAGAGAGGAGAGAGGAGAGATTGGTTAGTGCTGAGTGGGACTCCAGGGCCGTTGTGCAAAATCACTGGCTTGGTTTTCCTTCGCCTGTGTGTGTGTGTGTGTGTGTGTGTGTGTGTGTGGGTCAGGCAGGGCACCGCTCCGTCCCTGTTTGCAGAGCTCTCCAGAAATAATAATCTCATGGTACTCTCCTCCCCTGTCATAGAGGCAAATGACAGGGGAGGGAGTTTCTTAAGGAAAATGTGTTATTTTGAACGCTCCATAACAATTTATTTCGGGGCTCCGAATTTCGATTACCAAACAGTTTCTCCGAGAGAGTTGACCGGTATGTATGTCAACACGGTGTCTGGACATGAGTCGAAGCTTTTACAGCCACCTCGAGGCTGCGCTTTGCCACAGCAGTGATTTGAGCTAAATGCTAACAACGGTATACAAACACGCATGTATTTATCTTTTGAGGAAAACTGGACAAATGAAAAGATTCTGTGCTGCCGGTGACTGAAAAACACACAGAACATCAACCTCATGATGCATCTAAAGGAAAATGCAGCTGGTCCATCCTCTGGGGAACAGAAGAAAATGTGTAGCAATCCACTGAGCAAATGTCAGGGCGTGTCACTGGACTTTTTGTTCATAATTAAGAGGACTAAGTGATTTATATTCTCTTGCAAACATACTTTTCCTTATTCTCAGCTCTAAATGGAACATAATTCTTTACATAAACCTGATAATAATTGAGTTAAATACGATCTAAATACGGACAACAAAGCAGTGAATTTGGACACAGCGCTTGGAATCACAATTGATTTTACAAGGGTTCAAGTTTGCATTTTCTTCCTGTCCAAAAACATTCATGTTTACGTTGATTGGAAACTCTAAACTGCACCAAGGTGTGTGTGCCCTGTGACGGACTGGAGACCTACTCCCCAGCCTGGAGATGAGCTCCAAAGTGTGTAAGACAACCTATGAATGGATGAATGATTACACAAGTAGCTCTGCATATTTTTCACAAATCCTCTAACCATAAGAATAGAAATGTAATCATATTCAGCTGCATGGCTTTTGAGTGATTTATTGATTTTCTAGTGGGCAAACAACCTCGGAGCGGGTTTCATCTGTATTTGTTAACTCTGACAAGCTGTGAAATTACAGCTCTCTGTGGGCGTGGGAGTGCGCTCGCCGAGCCCCTCTCTGTGTTTATGTCATGCAGCGTGCGGCACGAGCTCTGTTTGGATCCCGCTCCATTCGGGTTGACGCTTGATTACAAACAAATCTGCGTTCTCACTTGCCCCATCACTCAGACGGGAGGGTACAACAGCGCGCGCATGCTCTGCCTGAGGTCATGATTTACACTAAAACCCGACCGCATAATGAGAAAGACAAGAACCAAAGACACAGAAGATGAGTAACAGCTGCTCAGAGAAAGGACTCCGATACTGAGACAGCCTTTTAAAATCCCCGGCCAAAACCTCAACCACACAAAGAAATATGGCGCGGACGCCTCGACCGTGCGGACTATGTTTAGAGATGAAAGCGGCCCGTGACTCACCAGAGGCTGGATGGTGTACGACACCCAGAGCGGCATGAGCCGGTTCCTGCTGTAGCCGCTGATGTAGTCGGACTGGTAGAGGACGCAGAAGCTGGCGTGTGGCTGGACCACACTGGGGACCCCGTAGGGGTGATGGAGACGGCGTAGCTGGGCTTTGACGCCTGGAGGGAAAAAAAGTGCAGACGTGAAGGCTTTTCACTGAAAACAATGAGAAGAACCAAAGAGAGACGAACCAATACTCACCAGAATCATTTGTCAGGAGACGTTGGTTCATTTCCACCACCTAGAAGTGTATGAGGAGGAGTATGAGGTGTCAGAATACTTGACTAGGACTGGGTTTGTGCTGCAGGTCTTAATGCTCAATCCAGATTTTCTGCTGAGATTTAACTCTTTGTTGCGAGGTTGTGTACAGTGAACAGTCCTGAAGGTTGACAGCCCCGAATTCAATCTGAGGCGTGTGTACAAGTAAATGTATAATATATTACACATGACAACGTGTGTCAGTTTTGAAGTTGTAGTGCAATCTGAGCTGACAAATTCAAGACCGGGATGCTAACATATTAACGTGTCTAAAATGAGAGAATATGATACGTATTAATGTCAAAACATTTGAAAAGAAGATGAGAAAGTACTTTCTGGAATTGGGTCTAAGAGATGAATCTCAGATTTACTGTATAATGGCATAAAATGAAAAACCAAACAAGCGTGGAAGTGTTTACCGCAGTTTCATGACCTCTGCTATGAAGTCATTTAGGCCGTTTACTCAAAACCATAATCAGCAAAACTATATGAAAATCTGGGAGCAATGAGAGTCTGCGGTCGGATGATGAGATATAAACACTGTGTAAGTGAACTCTTGACTTGCTGCCGGGAGCAGAGGGGACGGAGATCAATGTTGCTGTAAATATATTTCCCTAAAAACCTTAAAAATCAAGCTTATGGCCTGAAAAGTTGACAAGTCATGCAGATGGAGACACACAACTGTGTGTGGCACACACCTCGTCCTTGGTCTGGGACGCACAGGCGCACTGCAGGTCGTCTGTGGGAGTGGGGCCCTCGGCCTCGCAGGGCGAGTCGTGTGAGAGCTGTGCTGGGTGGACGGGCGGGTGCACAGGATGCTTCAGCAGGTGGTTCAGACTGCCATGGGTGCCATTGTTGGGAGCAGGACGGATCCCCAGGAGATCTGAGGGAGAAAGGATACAGAGAGAGAGAGAGAAAAGAGGTTGGGAGGTGCCTTTCAACCCTGCTGAAAGCTGTAGAGTTGTGTTACACAGACTGGGCATTACACAGCATGTAAGTACAATTGCTCAATGCTGTAATCATAGACTAGTTTGTAGGAAACAAGACGAGGTTATTGGCATTGTGCTGGAAGTGGGAGAAGTGCTGTTGTGACCTGTAATCAACCTTTATGTAGCAATAACTCCCAGTATTACCAGTAAAACCCACTTGCTGCCTTTCTGGAGAGCACCGACACACATCTCCCTCACGCATCAGCTTTTAATCATTTGCACAGTTACTGACCATTGGTCAACAGCATGTCACCTGCTGCTTAAATTAAAAGCGGTTCGACATCTCGCTTTGGTCTTTTACAGTTTGTGTGTTTGTGTGAGCACTTGTGTGAGTGTTTTCTTTCCCTCTAAGGTCTGGCTGATGCGGCTACTTCTTATTTCCTGCGTTTCTGTTTTTGGATTTGAGGCTGAAAGCTAAAACTCAAAGCTGGAGGAGCAGCGCACCTGTTTCCTCTTGTGAACTGTGCTCGCTGCGCTGCTGTATGGTCTGAACAACCTGCAGCATAAGTGAGATGAACGCCAGCTGCAATAACTCACCACTCCTAACAGTGTTTAATCTTTCATGTGAGATGACATATGTTGTGACGTTTCCACGATAAGAGAAACAACCAACAATCTCCTTAAAAACAGTTTAACAAAGTAATGCCGTTGCTCCAAACTCACCACACATGAGGTTGTAAACTTCAATGTTTTCAAAGGGGGGAACGACGGCTTTGTTTTTAAATGCGGGACCATAGCCGATGAAGATCGCCTGGAAAAAACACATTAAGACACTGACAATCAATACACAGAGAGAGAGAGGACAGTAGAGGTAAACAAACAAGGAAGCAGTGGCCTTCATTCAACTGCTGTAAATAATAAGATATGAACCAGTTGACCTGTAAATATTTGACCTGGCCTTACTGTACCTTGAAAATGTAAGTTTGGGACTCCTAGGAAAAGCCCAGGCTTGCTGGAAGTCACAGTTATTTTCAGTCAAATAAATGAACTACTATTCCAGATACACACTTTTCCTCCCCATCTCAGCTCAAAACCATTTGCAGGACAGTTTATTTGTCTTGATTCCCACATGTTTTCTCTTTGGGACGCTCAATGGGCCTGTAGGCACATTACACCAAGATAAAGCCCTACGTAAACAAACAGCGCCGTTGTTTGTGACGACCAAAATGGAGGTGGTGGATAAAAACAAACACAATCCAGAGCGGAGGATGTGTAGGTGGAGAGCAACCTCTCACTAGTATAATTACTCTGCCTGAGTAGAGCCGGAGAAGTCCCTGGTGTTTTTCTTCCGTCTGCTGCGAGTACTTCAATCGTTCTTCATTCACAGAAATGAAACAGCGAATCTATTGCTGTGAAACTGTATCTGCTTCTGGGCTTAGTTTTAGAGGAGCATTTCCTGAACACCATTTAAAGGCCTTCTCCAAGACCACCGATCCGCATCCTGATTGGCTGATGGGCAGCCTGCGCCACCCTCTCTGGGTTTTCCTGATCAGCGTTTGTGGAGCGACTCGGGGAAAATCGTTTAACTTGAACTAAATCAACACGGTGATATGTTGTTGAACCTCTGAGCTTCCAGATGTTGTTCCAGCCGCACCCTCAGCTAGCAGTGGTCCCAAAAACCCAGTAGCTGGAAAAACAGAGAAGTTAAGCGACCCTCCCTGCTGACGCATATGCTGACCTCTCATGATAAAACAGTGGAGGTTAAATTTAACTGCCATATCACCTCCAAAAGAAACCCCAACATTATGGTACTTTTCATTTCACTTGTCCTCTCTTGCTCCAAAACAAAGGTATTTTTTTCAACCCAACCCACGTGTGGGAGCTTCTGAACGACTGAAATGAGACCATAGAGTGAAAAGCTGGTCGGTTCTGTGCTGGAAGACTGCTGTAGCTTTCCATTACAACAAGAATATATACTATAATAAAAAAACTGGCAATCTAAAAGTAAAACCTCTCCAATATCACTTAAATATCTTTGTACTCTCAGATAGAAGTGTATTGCAAAAGTGTAATGGCAACACATAGTGTATCACCACACCACACTAAACTTCACAAGAATTTTGGCTCCTTCACACCCAATGGAAACACCTGCAAGTTTCAACAATGCTTTGATTTTGCGCAAGACTGCGATGGAAACACAAAGCAACACTGACTCAACCTCAGCTTTTTTTTTTCTTTTCACCTGAGCTGCTCAGAGCTGCCGTCCAGCTCTGGATGTGCCTCTGAACAAGTCACGCCAACAGACTACAGCTCAATAAGCTAAAACAAATGACGTGGATCTGCACCTTTCCACCATATGCTGCGCTGTTAGCAACCGACAAACCAAGACGAGGGAAAACACGGTTATTGGCCGTGGCAGTAACACTCAGTATCTTGATATAGTTAGATAGTATCTTATCGCACTTCCTGCTCATTGAGACTAAAACAGACTGAGCATTTGTTAAACAGATGCATGGAGTGTGACGCTCAAACAAACACATGCTTCCTTCCTCTGACCTGCATGTTGGTGAAGAGGTTATCCGAGCCGTGGAATCCACCCGTGCAGTACTTCAGCTCCTTACGGTTGCTGTCGAGATCGGAGTGGGAAGACTTTATCGTGGGGTGCAAAATTAGAAAAGAAGTAGAAAGACAGGAAGCATACGCCTGATAGTGACTGACACGTCTATCTTATTTTGTTGCGAACCTGACGTCAGTTCTCCATAATTTGCAGCGCGAGTCACATCCCCCCGTCACAGGTTAAATTCCTGACACTATTTCCTGTGATTACTGAGCTGTGATCCATCACAGGGGGTGAACAACTCTGCAAACATCCTGTTTCATGCATAATAAATGACTGCTAATAGCAATCACTCTAAATCCTTCTTTTTCTTTTTTAACATACATTCATTCCCTGTCAGTGACGCCGGGCTCGGAGGCTTGGATCAATTACAGTAACAGCTCCGCCATTATCCACTGAATATGGGCCAACTCTAATCCCTCATGCTCTTTTAATGCTGTGAAATGCAGCTGGTAATTAACATAAACATTTTTCAACACGCAGAAAGACCTCAGGCCCCCTGAAACACTGCTATCGTAATGCGCTGTAAACAGATTACACAGCACTTTAGTCTTTTAACCAAACCAAGGATTGGTAGAAACAAAGCCAAGTCAAGAGAGGCATTAAATTACACATATAGGGAGTTTCTGGGTATCCTGATTGACAGGTCACCAGTCCATCACCGGACACACAGACCTACCATTCATTCTCACACTCTCATGGGCAATTTAGAGTCTCCAATCCACCTAAACAGGCCCGTTTTATGACTGTGGGAGGAAACCAGAATACTTGGAGAAAAACACGTGCACAGACAGAAAGAAAACCGAAAGAAAGAACCTTGGTCCAACCAGAGTTGAACCAAAGTCTTTTGTGCTGTGTTTCACTGCATTGCATCTTAAGATGATCCAATAAGTGAAGAAAAAGGTAAAACCTAAACTTCCTCCTTCTACATTTCACTTTTCTTTAATTGACTATTCCTTATTGTCTTTCATTTCTCCAAAGTTGTCTTCACTTTCCTTTACCCCACTCAACTTCACACTTTATTTAAATAGAACTCACTTTCACTTCTCTTCTCGTCACTATGATCTAAAAATATACTTTGAATGACTGTTTCATGAAACGCTACACTGAATTTTCAATCTCTATAACTGAATGAAAATCAAGCAGAAAGTACACACAAAAAAGATACCAATATAATACATTCTCTACACTTTCATGGTATTCTTCCATAGGTTATAAACTTTTGGATACAACTTGCTGGTGGAGTGAAAACCCATTGAGCGACTTACAGCGCGGACTGCCACCCTTCCTTCATGTACAGGTGTCCTCTCTCTATGCGCTTGTTGTTGGCAAAGTGCAACCTTTTGGGGAGGTTTTCTTTGAGGTACGGCCTCATTGGCTGGTCAGAGGTCCTGCACTTCAGAACAGACACAGCAGAGGAGAATCAACAGGCGGCGGAGCGCCGGCTTTGTTTGACGTAGAGCCGATCGAGCAGATAATTTCTCATTCTTCTTGTCAATACAGAAAGTCACATTTGGAATGCTTCGCATACCGACAGGTTCTTCACCAGGCCCTCATAGTCGACTGAGGAGAGAGACACGGGACGAGGGTCAGACGTGCTGGTTCACGGTAGAAACGACACAAAACAACGGTGCCCGCGGCAACTCACAGGAAAAGTAATTGTCTGGGAGACGAATGGGCCTGATGCGAGCGGCCGGGCCCTGGATGATGCCGAAATCTTCAGTGTTGTCCACGTAGGACGACACGTACGCCGCCCTGTCACATGAAGCCTCCTCCATTCCTATTAAAGTGGAAAACTGTCAACAAACCGGCACATTTCTCTATTTTGATGTTGTTTGGTGTTCTTCCCCTGCACACAAGCACGAATGTTTATCTCGCAAAGGGCCTGAAGAGAAGAGGAGCCGATACGTTTTCCAGGGCAATCGGTGGTCGACATTAAAAGGACAAGCAGCATAAATACTGATGAATCTTTGTGGGAAATGGTACGAGGTACATCAAAATTAGCTTCTCTTAGCTCCGCGCCACATCCTGTCTAGCGCATCGATCTGTAATATCCCTAATTACAGGAGCAAACATCTGGACTCCAGATGTCTGGAGAGACGAGCCACAGAGGACAGTTTCTCTCGGTTTTATAGACGTACGAAACAGACTCGCACTTCTTCTTCTTCTGGTCCGTATCTGGCACGCACGTACAGGTCTGCTCCTGCAACAGGTGCAGTGACTCAACTAAGTCAAACAGTGGCGGATGACACTAAGCCTCTAAAGTCCCCCCGCAGGCTCGGAAACGATGCCGCGCCTCGCCACCGTGAAACCACAGAGATTTAGCGAGGATGCACCAAGTTTGTTTGCGAGCACAGTGGGAAAAAAAGAGAGAGTTTCACTTCTGTATCAACAGGTGTTTGCAGCTGCATGCGGTGGGGAGTCTCACCGTGGTCCGAGACGATTATCACGTTGGCACAGCGATGCAGGTCCCGCTCTCTCAGGCCGTCCATCAGCAGGCCCATCATCCTGTCCACGTTCTCCAAGGCCTGGACGACCTGAGGACAGCACACCTCGTTGAGCGACATTTCGGGCTAGAGTAAATGTTTTACTGCAGCTTTTACAACTTTTGCTTATACATTGGTAACTAGAGTGACACAACTCTGGAGCGTGCACACATCCAGCCCTATAGGTATGAGCCAGGAGCATTAGCACTGATCATCAAACTAGGGCCTCACAGTTCATTAAGGTTTAGAAAGTTTTCACTTTAGAGCAGCCATTGGTGCAAAGTTTGTTGATTTAAGGTTTTTTTCCCCAGTTCAATTCTTACTTCAACAAATTACTGAAAGGGAAGATTGTGACATCCTTGTTTCTACTTTAAAAGAGCAGATAAACGACAGGGAGAAAGTGGACTTGTTCCATCTGGTCTGGTGAGTTGGGTAATTAACAGCCAACTTTTAGACAGAAGTTGCAGGTCACTGTGGATGTTTTGTGAATGACTGACCTGGCTGCTCGCGGGCCCGTAGCGGTGTCCGGAGCCGTCGGGCTCGTCCAGGTACAAAGTGTAGAAGTCAGGTCTGAAAACCGCAAGCAAGAACAGTTACCACAGGAGTCATGTTCGGTGGTTTCAGATGCTGACTGTGATCACCTAATACCTCTCTGCCTGGGGTAAACTCAGCCACTCCAACACTGTCGACACTCTCGTCTCAAATGAAATGCTCCTGCGTGCAAAAAAAATGCCATGTCACTCCTGAAAGCATCAGTCTGTGTATAGCACAATGTTACGGTTGTTTGTCTGGATGTACTGCTGGAAATAAAACATCTTCTAAATGAAAACATGCAAATACGTGTCACGATGGGACCCTTACTTGTCGAACACCTTGTACAAGTCTGGAAAGGTGCCATTGATGGCTACGTCTGAGCCGGGCCAGAAGAACGTACCGGCTTTGAGTTTTTGACGCATGGCAGTGATCCAGACCTGAGGAGACGAGAGGAGAGGCGGTGAAAGGAGAGAGGAAACAGAGGGTGGGAGATACGCACAGGGAAGAGGGTTAAAGTCCAGAGTACAGGGGAAAAACATGAAATAGAGACCAAAGAAAAGAGGAAACAAAGGGATTGAAAAGTGATGAAGAGGAGATAAGTAGAGAGGAAACAGAAAGTGGAAAGCAAGCAAAGGGAAAAAAGGGAAAAAAATACAGGAGGGAATAGACAACAAAAGAAGAGATGAAACCACAGGTGACAAAAGATGGATGCAGGAAACGGAAAGTAGAGGATGGAGGAGGAGAGAGTGGGAGAGAGAGGAACAGAGGAAACAGCGGGATAGAAAAGTGGAGGGGAGGACAAGAAAGCAGAGAAGAGGAGAAGACGGTTAAGAGAAAGAAGAGAAGGGAGACCAGGAGAGGAAAGGAAGTGAATCAAAAGGAAAAGACAAAGAAAGGAAAAAGAAGATGAATCAATAGAAAAGGAGAGAGGGAAGAAAATGAAGGAAAAGAAAGGAAAGAAAATGAAGCCTTTAAGAAAGTAAAGGGGGAGATGGAAGGCGTTGAGATCAAGCTTGGCCTGAGATGAAGTCAGCCACACTGTGCTGTAATAAACCGATCCCGCATCCATTCATCTCCATACATCACTGAGGCGCTGCGTGTGTAGTCCATTAGGGTAAGAGTGCAATCCCCCACAGCTGAGCCAGGACCGATGGGATCCTAATGCCAAAGTTTTACGCTTAATCAATATCTGTTGCACTGATGTGCATGTGAAGTGTTTTATTTATGCAGTGGTCTTGGCAGAAGCACTCAGTCATATTACTTCACTACGAGAGAATGCAAAAGAGGAGGAGGATCATCTGTGGTCCATCATTTCTCCTTAACCCCCGGACAGGCGTAACACTGAGACCTGCTGTGTTTTTTTGTTGTTTTTTTTTTGACTGCCACACAGATAAGGGATGACATTTCAGTGGCAGCCAATTTAAAGGTGGGAACCGCAAAGCGTCCAAACGAGTCATTTAGCACGGCCAGGATCCATAATTACATCGAGAAGGCTCATTACGGGGCAGATCATTCACAGAGCTGTCGAGAAAAAAAAGAAAACAAGAACAAGTGTCTCGTGCCGCTCACAGACAGCAAATTGCAGCAGGATGTCGTAAAAATCAGTTTCCCACAGAACCAGGGGCGTTAGTCTGGCTCACAGTGTCAGATGTGTGATGGAAATGTTGCAAAGGCGTTTCTCGAAGCTGTCCAGCTGGTGCTGAGCTTCGCAAAAAAAGAAAGAAGAAAATCCTCTTCCAGCCCAAAGCCGTTCTCTAGGTCTCAGCTTTTTGATTTTTTTTAAGACTTATTTTTGCTCAGCAGGGAGTTCCTTCTTTATCGCAGTATCTCGGTCACACAGATCCCCTTACCGGCTCCCCTTGGTACCACTTGGGGCTGAATTTCTCTTGTGTTTTCAAGCTGAAGAAAGCGTTGTGCGTCACGTCGTACATCTTGTTGTCCACGATCCCGTGAGACTCGGGATACAGACCCTGCATGGAGAAAAAAACAAAAAAACCAAAGCGGGGTTGTTTAGATACCACTTCTGCGGAGATTTAAAGTGATTACCTCCTCTCCGCCAGCTTTCGTACCTAAATATTACGGGTAACCGCTGCAGTTTATTCTAATTACAGGATCTGGTTTCAGCCAGAAGATGGAATCCACTCTGTCAGGCCCCCAGGTCTGCTTCTGCAGCCCCTCTCCACAGGCACATGTAAGCCATTATCCCTCAACAATGCTACTGTGAAGAGACCCTGACTCAACGGGGAAATTGCAGGGAAAATCCCCAAATTAGAAGTTTGCTGTTGAACTGCTGTGCTTTAACATCAGCATCGGAGCATAAGAAGGTGAATGAACTGAGAAATGAAATGAACTGAGTCCAACTTGACATAAACAGCAGCAACAGTGGTCTCAACTCTGAGTTGGACATAACTAAAAAACTAAATGACAAAGTCCATGATTAACCATTAAGTCCATGAGGAAAAGCACAGGCAGCATGTTTCTTCAGGCAAGAGTCTCAGGAACACACTGATGTGTGTTTGTACCATGAATACTGAGGCCACTGTCACGAGTTAAAGTCCAAAAATTGCTCACATGACACAACAAATACATTGAGGCTTATGGAGAGATGACCCCAACCAGGGGTCAGTCGGAGGCTTGTTGTAGAAACTTTGTAAGCTGCTCGACTTTTTGGAGCACATTATGTGAAAAAAGCACAAATGCCCCTGCAAATCTATAAAATATAACTTGCCTATTGTGTAAGCTGTGACTTACATAGTAATATCTCACAGGATTTGGGCTGCTGCACTACAACAGAGGCAAAAAAGCAAAAACCACATGGTTTTTGTGAAGGCATTAAAAAAAACTGTACAATGTATCCACATATGTAACTAACGAACTACAGTAAGTTTCCGTCAGTTTCAGAGTACAAATGTAGTTTCTGTGTCAAAGTATGGGTTAGGGTCAATGCTTGTTTCAGGGCGAAGAAGGTGTATTTTTGCTCCTCTCCTCCCCTTCATTCTAATGCAAAAATGTATATTTTCAATTCAATGTGCTGTAGACATGGAAGATAAATAATAAGATGAATAATAATAATGATAAATAAACATGCAGCATAATAATAGTGTTTCTTGGTGAAGCCCCAGGACACTAACTAAGCTCTGGCCTGGAACCAGCACTGGAACTACGTCAATGGAAAAGGGGCAAAAGAGAGGAAATATTAGGTTTTATATGGGGTATGTTTAATCACCTCCTGCAGCTTTAATCTGAAGAAATATTTCCTGCAAGAATTTAACCTTGGTAAGAAGTGTGCAGACCTGATATCTGTGGCACTACAATAGATCCTCCTGCATAGCAGGAACCCTGGTCAGACTAAACCAGAGTCTAAGTCTGGAAAAGTTACCCCATGACCTGAGTGCACTTACAGTAACAATGCTGTAGTGGTTGGGGAAGGTCTTTGTGGGATAGACGGGCCTCATGTACGGCGTAGTCGTCCCAGCGTTTCCTGTAACACAGCGACCATTAGTCACAACAGGGTGTGAGGCAAACCTGGAGGAGCTGCCGAGCCGATCGCGCCGGTCACTTACGTAACTTATTGATGACGGGAGTGTGGCTGCTGTGATCCTTCAGGTACTCGGCCCTGAAGCCGTCCAGTGACACCAGGATGAGAGGAGACCTGGAGAAGCTGGGCAGGAAGACAGAGAGGAAGAGTGGGGATAAATACTCAGCGGGAGGGTCTCTCCTGCTTGCTGCGCCGGACAGTAGGTTTTGGGAGAGCACAAAGAGATTCTTTGATGAAGCAGAGCTCGTCGGGTTACAGACCCCAGAAAGATACAAAGGAAGAACAGGAGAATGGAGATAAGAGTTTCCATTACATGCAAGAGTAATGCGTGAGTGCAAAACTACAGAAAGTTTAACATGCCATGTAAAACTTAGACAAACCAGAATGTAATCATATGATATCTTTTATGATAGTAACATTGACTCATCGGTCAATGAGGTCAACCTCATTGACCGATTTAACCATGTATATATAAACACACAGGTTTCTAAGTAAGTAAGGTAAGGTAAGTAAGTTACAGCAATCGTGAACATTGACCGGAAAAGTTGTACTGTTCAAAAAACACCTACTGCCAATCCAATTTTTATTGGGAAGTGGGAGGAGACATTTTTTAGATATTTTCAAATATCATTTTTAATTAACCATTGGCACAATACCCTGGAAATTAGTCTGTAAATCATACAACATGCTGTTTGTAATCAGCATTTTCCACAGAGAGCTTCTTCTCTGGGTGTAACAACCTAACCACACATAAAAACAAATCTGCGATTTTCCAACAGACACAATGTAAACAACCAAAGGGGTGAAAAATGCATTAATTTGTTTTCAGACTTAAAATAGCTTGATTTAGAGGCCAAGGTTAATGTTTCCATAGTCTAATAGGTCTGTCTGGGGTTACTCCCTGAGCAAAGCAGAAAGACACACACGCATGTGACCACACACACATCACCGCACACCAACACATGGCTCATTAGTCATTAGCCTGGTTTCCATAGAGAGAGCTACTTTTTCCACTTAGCAAACACTGTCCGAAAAAGCAACAAGTCATGTGTTAGGGCTATTTATGCAATCATGCTCCTACTCCTCTTCCTCCTCTTCCTCCTCCTCCTCCTCAGATGAACAGACAGTGACAGCAAAGCCTTTGTATCTTTTCCTCTCATGTCACAGCTCAATGTCCATTAAGAACTGGGAACTTTGGGAACAATGAGCTCCACTCAGGAGGACTGTGGGCAACAACACTGAATAGCTACAAACACAGCTATGCTAACAGGCTAACAGAATATGAACACATTCATTTACTAGATGCTAACTTACATACATATTAGTCCTTTATCAGTCATTAGAAAGTACTTATTCTGCTTGACCATAATTTATCATAACTAGGCAAAAGTCTCAAAGTCTTAAGTCCTAAATCAAATTTGCCTTGTTTATGATTAATCAACATAACATAAAGCAGCTGTAGGAGATATGTGTAAAGTTGAAGTGCTTATTTTCTGACTCAAAAACTGCAGTTTATTCTTATTAACTAACAGATGTTTCTCATCCTATAGTTCCTTCCTCTTCGCCCTTTAAAATCTTCATTACTGCTGTATAAGCAACAATTGTAATGGAAACTGTCAAACAATGACCAAATAATGTTAAACTATGGTCATGTAGAAGAGGGTAATTATAGCTAGTTTGTAATAATTAACAAAGGACTAATGTCTCTGATGACGAACACACTAAAACACAGCTAATTAATCATGAACTTGTGTAACCTAAGCGTTGCCTAATGCATGAGACAAAAAGGAGGGAAGGGGACTGTGAAGTTGAGTCAGCTGAGATCAGAGGTTTTCGTGGACTTGAAATCACTTCAGTTTTCATGATGAGGTGTGTATTACCCGGATGGACATCGCTGCTGCTGCATTTCCTCATCGGCCATGTGCAGCCACACCTCCCCGCCTGCTGGAGAAGAAGGGAGATGTCCGTGAAGAAAGGTTAAGATCCAGAGGAGAGCACATAACTTCTCTGACTGTGACACACGATAAAGAGAGAATGAAAGAATGACGATCTGTGCCCAAAGCTTTGAATTCCTCTGAACTTTGCTTCCAATTCTTATATTTCTCTTTACAACAACAAATATTCAAGATGAGAAAGTAGCAACCAATACTACAATCTCTGAACGTAAATGAAGCGTCTCAGGTATGCATAAGAAGCATTACCTCTGCATTTACTGAAGACAACTTTTAAGAAGTGTGGTGGAAATTTTACATTAGATGCGTTTACTTTTAACTGATCTTTGTGTTATGTCCTCTTCCTGTCTAAAAATGTATCAGCTTCAGTGATCAAAGTGTGGGAGCTGTGTGGAGATCCTTCCTAGGATCCTTCACACCTCCTTTATCTTAATCAAAGGGTCCTGCTCTCTCGGGAAACCAGTTGTAAAACCTTTCTCGGTTGTCTGTCTATGGTCGGTTGTCTGTCTTAATGTAACCAAATGTCCTCCAATTTGTTCAACCCAGAGATCAAAGAAACAAAGGACTCTCTGGAATATAAAAGTTGGCTGAGACCTCATGGTCAGGGAGACACACTTTATCTGTAAACTAGCTGTCAGACTGTGCTGTTTCCTTCTCTGCAGAGAATAAACACTAAGGCCTTGTTCCAGTTATTTTTTGACTCTCCAAGGACAAATTAAGGATGTCTATATTTTTTCCACAACAAAGGTTTTTATTGCCTTTATACACAGTCTGGCAGCTGCAGGTCAATGCCAGTAAGAGTCTCGTGTATTGTGTCAGTATTGGATACAGGAAATTTCTATTAAACCAAATGAACAAATCTAACAGAGATTGACCAACAGGTCAACTTTCTCAAGAAGTCCTGTGACCTTGTAAGAATTGTAAGAAGATCTTACTCAGAAAATGTGTTTCTACTGACTGATTATTGTGTCATTTTTCTTGAATACATCAGGAAGTGAAAATGCAGAGATGCAGTTTCCCATCCAATGTCCATATATTTACGAGAAGAAAAAAATGGAAAGAGGCTGAACGTTTCTTGCCCTCCCTGCCCAGTATTTCCATTGTTTTTGGAGCCAGAAGAAAGAACAACTCTGCGAACCACATGAATGTGCTGGGGGAAGACACAAATCAGTAACAGCGCACAGAAATTTCATGGACAAAGACTAAATATGCGATGATCCTGTTTCTTTTAGGCCAGACTTTGTGCTGGAAAGGATGTGATCACATGCAACAGAAACCATCTGGAGTTTGTTCTCATGGAAACAAAACAGAGAGAAAAAAAAACAGCTTTTCGACAAGAGGTGTGATCATTTAGCTATAGACCATGAAAACAAACAACACAACTGACATTGTATTTACCGAACCTGAGATAACTTTAAAATGATCTGATGACCGTCTTTGGGTGATTGTGAGAAACAAACTGATATATGATGGCGTAAAACACGCAACGTTTCCATTCAAAGCCTTATTTCTGAGTATAAATGTGAGACCGGCATTTACATTTACTGCTGTTTGCTGCCGGGTAGGTTGCGTGAGAGCTGAGGAAGGAAAACAGGCAGAGAGACCAGAACAAGCTGAGAGACGACGAAACGAGTGAGAAAGAGCACATGCAGTACATCTGTGAAACAAGAGAGGACTTCCAGACTTAAATAATCATAATGAGAACCATACTGTTTGGTCCGAGGTCCCATATCAAATGTATAATCTGTAACATTTCAACATTAAAAGATGATCTGAAACCGACCGGACCTACACTTTATTTCTTTGTTGGTTTTGTATGTCTAAATTGTTCCAGATGCTCCAAACAATGTTCAAAACCCACGGAAATTTATGGGTTTAGAGCGTTTGATTTGGTCACCTTTGAACCCTGCGGTTGCTATGACGACCAGTTAAACACAACACGCTTTGTTGAAGGAGAAAACAGAGGTAACTTCACATAACGTGACTAAATGTGAATGAAACCAAAACACACCAACCGAATCATGGTAATTGGTTAACGGCGAGAACAAAAATGTTGAATGTTGAATGAGCAAAATGAAATATTATTTCCAGGATTTTATTGCAATCCCTCTTGTGACCCAAGTCTTGTCCACATATTTTTTTTTCCTCCTGAGAGCATCACATGTTGGTGACGTGAACAGAGGACAATGCCGAGTGTCTGTGGAGGGAAAAATAAGGGGAGGGTGTCACAGACGTATATCATCACGGGGAGATGAATGTGTCTCCCTCTGGTTTGGCACATAGGTGCTATATGAGAATAAATCCAGCACTGTCACACAGAACAAAATGCAAAATGCCCTCTATTGTCATCAGCCAAGCAGATGTCAAGAGGTTAGGGAAAGCAGTTCATCCTCGAAAAACATTCCCACCTGCACTGTGACCCTGTAGGGATATCTTGGGGCGGCTGATTTCCCCCTCTACAGTATATCTGTCAGGTCGGCTGCAGCCTGGACACATGACAGAGGGAGTCTTAGCGTGTCGGTGAGAAAGCCCCTCCTCGCCGCTCCTCCGGGCCAGCGCTGCGGTTTGGAGCGAGCGCGGGGATGCTCCGTCTCAGGAGACGAGCTACTGTGGTCTGTAATTCACGGGAAAACCCGCTCTCATGGTTTTCATACAGAGGACTGGACTGGAGGAAGAAGTCCTGGGTTATTTTTACCCCTTTTCATCTGTTTCCAAAGGCCCCACCAAAAAAAAAAAAAAAGCAGCCTTATGGCAGATGTACAAGTTCCAACAAAGCTGCGTAGATGCGCGACAAAAAAAAACGAAATCCAACTGTGTGAAGTCAGAATTTACTCCCACCATATGGCCTTCATCTAAAGAGGCTAGGAAGTGTAAGTTAAAGGGAAATGCCACAGCAGAGAGCGCTGCCCCGCCCAGCCCAGCCCAGCCCAGCCCAGCCTGGCCCGGCCCGGGCTGGGGACAGCTGCCCACACTCACCACTGCTGCCCCCTTAAAATGGAAGAGGGGCGTTGTGGCGCGGGCGGTTTGCGACAAAGAGCGCACTGACGCCACTGCCCACGTCTAAACCAGGAGGGGATCTATAGCTGCAGGGAACGGGCCAGCGCCCGGGGGTCAAACATTCCTGACTCGCTTAAATGTGCGTTTACGAGGCGATTCTGCAACACCGAGCTAAAAAAACCCCCCCAAAACCCCAGCGCACCACAACGGACACACACGGACCCTGCAAACAAGTCGTAGGCAGGAGTTAACATTCAGCTCTCCCTCTCCCTCTCTCTCTCTCTCTCTGCCGCTGTAACTCGACCCTGCCTGGCTGCTGTTGTGAATGCTGCCAGGTCAGAGGTATCTATAGAGGGACTTGAGCAGGCTCTACATTTCACTTTCTGGCAGCGTAAACAACATGTGTGTCATCTTGGCTTGTTTTACTCCTCTGCCACCTCGCAACTCCCCCTAGCCATTTTCATCCTGGTTTACTGGATCGCAAGCAAAGTATCTTCATTTCCTGTCTTGAATCTGTTTGTCCCGGAGACAAACTGCACAGGATTGGGAGGAAAACAAGCTCTGCGTAAACTGCTTTTCAGCAACTTGATTCCTAGATATCTCATGCATCTCTGCTAGAATAATACCACAAAAGGGGCTAAATTCAGAATGCGTGAAAATAATTTTGTTCTCTCCGTTTCCTTCTAGTGTATCTGACTCACAGGAGACGGCGGTTTTATTATCCAAGTCTTTTATCAGGCAAATGTGCTCATCATTTCCACTGCACTAATACAGCATAAAAGGGGGTATGAAGATCTGATTATCTTTTGTTGCTTGGGATCTAAAAGAATTTGAAGCTGAAAAAAACAGTGGAAATACAAGAGGCTGGAATGAGTTTTCTCCATAGTGTTAGCTGTAGACAATCTACTACCACTTTTTCTACCAAACAGCTCTAATGTTGGTTCAGGGTGGTTCTAATGCTGGTTATCAGATCTATTTCATCATGCTAGCCAGTTGGAGACCAGTTGCTTTTTCACCATGATTTCCAGTCATTATGTCAATATACACACCAGCTACGTGTCCCAAGAGTCCAGGATGTCAACATGTATAATTCTACTCAAGAGCTGCTTTTTATTTTGGTTCTTATAGTCTTTTTTCGGCTTCTTCCCTTGCTGTTTCACCATAGCTGTGAGTTCTGTTGCACAGCAAGAAAAAAAATGGCTATAACCTATTGTTTCTTTTTGGTCTTGACAACCCTGCCCTCAAGTCTCTGACACCTGGCTCAGCAATGAAGTGGTTCTATTCTGGAACCAATTTTTCAGGCTAAAAGCCAGTTCTTTGAGAGAGAGAACTAGTCTAAACTAAGCACTAACCCGGAACCAGCACTGGAACTACATGAGAGAGGCGCTGTGAGGAGCTCCTTTGCACTGAAGCAGATCAAGTCATTTGGCCAGGATGCTTCCTCCCCGGTTAGGCGTTACAGCCATGTCCGTCTGGGAGAAGACCCGGAGCCAGGGATCATATCTCTTGTCTTGCTTGGGAACGCCTTGGGATCCTCCCAGAGGAGCTCGTACAAGCGGCCGTGGTGAGGAGTGACACGAGACCTTCATCATTCATATCTCACTGCCTCTGCTGGCACATCCAACCACTGGTGACACAGTGACACGTATTACATTACCCTCATGCTTTAAACTGCAGCGTAGCTGGATGTTGTCACACTCCGGCTGAGTGTGCTGAGGACAGTAAGGAGGGTTCTACCTTTGTCATCGCTGCTCTTTTTCAGGGAAAGGACCACAGCCAAGATGACCACCAGCAGGCACAGCAGCAGGACCTGAAACGACGAAACATGGCTTCAAATAACAGTTCATACGTGGGATGATATGTAAATGTGATCAAAGCTGTCTCAGCGTGTGTAGATTCAACTAGCCGTTCATGTTTAGTAATGATCTGGGCTATTCTTTTCCATGCTCTTTAAATGACTGTCTGGAAATATGCCTGATGTCGACATGGGGTTTTGGATGACAATCAAATATGGTTTCAGCTCTCTGCTGACTCTCTGGACAGTCTCTGGAGTCATACACAGTTTGCGCCTTCTCATCATAAAATAAACACACTGCATCAGGATTTTGGATACTGGTCAGATGCTGTAAATCAGGACATTTCATAAACACCTTCATTAGTCACTCCGACAGAAACTCTGCTCATTGGAAATATTGGCTTTGAACCGCCAGCTGCCCAGTCCAACACTGTTCAGTAATTCAGCATCTCTTGGGTCAATATGAGGTCTTGCACAAGACATTCATGCTGCTCAAAGATGGAGTCCTGACGGCTTTACTAACTCATATAATTCTCTATTAATACCAGCGAGCTGGTTCTTCCTGGTGAGATATTCCAAACACTTGATGGTTCAGACTTTGATGTTTTTGCAAAGCCAAAAAAATGAAAATAAAGGATTATGGGACATTCTCATAGCCCTGAGTCAAATGCCAGAATGCTAACATTTAGCATGTTAGCATTCTTGCATTTGATTCGGGCCTAAGATGGCATAAACAGCCAACACTGACGTTCCACTGGTACCAACTATTAGTCTCTTAGAATTGGCTGCAGACATTTGTTTTTGTTGATTCTTTCGATTCATTCCTGCCTGATTTTATTTGCTTTTTGTGTACATTGCAGAGCAAAGGTTGGATGTAAATTATTTCTCTAACCCTGCCCAGTGCATTCTAATCATTTCCATCATACCCCACACACCATCTCCAACTGTCCAAATGTTGGTCTTGGCCGTCTGTAATTGAAAAGCCAAAGGAGGATGAAGGCCTAGCTGCTTCTTGATAAGCTGCTAAGCTCATATCTGTTTGTAATTAGAGGGGCGTTTCAAAGACACAGTATATTTAGAGAAGGGGGCTGTTCAGCAGTTTTCTCACTGCTGCTTATTTGGAAATCTCTGCATGGCACTGTGGCAGTTCAATTAATGTGGAGTAGATTTTCCACACTTTCATCCCTTAAAACATCTTGTAACCGTGTCTGTGAATGTGTCATGTGAGAAATGGAAAAATTAAATGCACGCTCATCTCATGAATAGATCATTCATCATTGATGACTACTTGCAATTATGCAACTAGTTATATTAGCCAATGCTACTACATTTCCTTTACTGTATTTCACAGGTGTGATGACATTTTATTCTTGTTTCGCCATCACACCCACTCAGAAAAGGGATCACTTTTCAGTCCATTTACTTTTTACCTTGGTTGAAATGTATCTTCAAAAATATGAAACTTTTCCTTTTTCCAAACCAGACAATCACATCTCTATTGTGTTTTCATAAAGTTCACTTTTACGGATTTAAATCATGTTGATACACATAGGGAATGGGTTTTAACTCATATTTTCTTTTTCTCCTCTTTCTGGGAAACAATTACAACCGTCTACACCAGATTAATGACTAACTTCAACTTTAAATGAGTTATTATTCCTATTATCACATTCATATTGAGTATTTTTTATGCGCTTCAAGATGTATCGTGGCTAAAAGTAAGTGCCAATGTTAATGACAGACTCACTGAACATCCAGGGTTACATTCATCATAGAACTGAGGATCCAGCGCTGCCAACAAGCAGGGTGGGAGTGAGATCAGACAGGGGGAGAAGTCAGGTTTTGCTGCGTATTGGTATTTTGAAGGCTAAAATTTAAAATGACGCAAGTTTCTTTTTTAAGGTTGCAACACTGAACAGAAAAGGAGAAGCCTTCATGTGTTATCAAATCTGACCATCTGAAAACCCTTGAGCAAATCTCCCAGAGTTTGCAGTTCGCAGTAACCATTTTCCACAGCGCTGAAACAGATGCAGTTTCTGCCGCAAAGTTAAGAGAACCAGGCAACATTTTCGGTTTATTCTTCTAGTGTTTTAACTGTTTAACTGTGTCAAGTGACAAGACTGAGGCACGCCGAGCTGAGCACGTTCACTTGACCTGTGGAGAAGTGGGTGTAGATAGCATTCATGTAGACAGCACACACACAAAAAATGAGAGCTATAAATATCTGTACACATGACATTTTAATGACCAGAAATCAGTTTTCAGGGTAGAAACTTTCAGACTCGCCCCAGAAACTTAAGATGTGTGTTGTTTTAGTCTCACCACTTTTTTGTAGGTAACTTTTTTTTCTCCTTTAAGCGTGATCACATGCATAGGAATTCCTAGACAGGTATGAAAATATGGCACTCTGTGTGTGGTGTCTGGGTATGTGGACTTCTTGTTTTCTCCAGCTATAGGTGGGGGAAAAAAAGAGTGAGAGAGAGAGACCTGGACCTTGGGAAAGACGTGGTCTCTGTGGGCTGCAAAAGTAAACTGTGTGTCTGGTGGAAACCCACTTGTCTGACTCTGGAAACACACATTGCTGGACTTGGACTTCCGTCTGCACCGTCCACACACATTTAAGAGGTGACTAGACTGCTGGGAGTCAAAAACAAGAAAACAAATTTGTCTCGAATCCTGGGGCTCAGCCCACATGACAGAGCCATGAAGACCTGTGTTTTGTCTATACTGTCGAGATGTTGAGATCGTCGGCGCGCAACGCCTTAAATAATACTGCAGGGACATGGAAACAAGTGTCACAATTAGGAACAAATGGAGCAGCGGCTGGCATGTAACGGCACACAGAATATTGTTGTCTAGACTGTGCCACATGTGTTTAATCACAGCCAAGCAGACAGCAAAGTGTGTGTTTACTGCCAGTCAGATGATTCCTCTGCTCTGATGACCGGGTTCATGCATGCTCGAATGTTACTCAAAACGGTGCCACTTAAATCAATTTACTTAGTTATTCCTGCGTCGAAATCTGATAAAGCCCCGGATCACAGCTGCAGGAAGGTAATATTTGATGCACATAATGACATTTTTCTTTGCAATTACTACAGTTATTCTTGAAAGAGCTGTGACTCATGAGAGCCGCTCTCTCTGAGACAAACACGCTATTCAGACGAATATCAACATTACAGTGATTGTAGTGTTCCAGCACATTCATAGAGGCAGTGAACAGCAGCCCCACTTGTTTGGCATTAAAGAGGCAGAAAATGCTGATATTTTACTGTAAATTTGGCAGGTTAAGTCCAACGACCATGTAAAAACACCGTTATATCTATGTGTTATACAGTAAAGCACAGCACAAGCTGTATCGTGAGAATGGCTATTCAAATAAGATCACCCTGCCCTCGTGCAAATATAAGGAAACTAAATGGAAATCAGAAACTATTATAAGCATCAATTTATATTCAGGTTGAGCAGAAAATAGCAGGCAAACACCGTGGTCTACTGCTCTCACATGCAAGAATGTGTTGCGTGTGTCGCCTTAGAGTAAACAGAATATTTGAGGTCATGGTTTGAGGTTTGCACCTTCTGGGATACAGTGATCCCCAAATTCTTCATTGTTTCCATGGCTAAAACCGAATATCCCGGACTAGTTTCTCCCTCTGTGTCCCTCCCCCCTCCTTTTTCTCTGCCGGGTACAAACTTCTCTCTGCGGGATCCCTATCAGCCCCAGCGGCCTGAAAGGTCCCGGACCTGAGTTAAACTAACAACTGTTGACCATCTCAACATGTGGAGACTCTCTCTGGCCTCTGTCTCCTTGCACTGGAGTGAAAACATTTTGTTTCCACTCTCACACTCTCGCCTGCTTGACAGCTGTGGATTAAACACACAGCAGAGAAACCCTAACCCTGGATAGAAAGGTGGAAGAAAGGACAGACAAAGGACAACTTTGCACTATTGCTTCTTACACACAACCTGCACACATTGCATTGATCCCTACATTTACATGGACTGTATATATTAAAGGAATTTGAATTGTCTATTCCTTTACACGGAACAGACTTGACACCTAAACAAATTATTTGTAGCTGTATAACTAAGGTGTATGACTACTAAATAGATGTCTTCATCATTCTGATTGCTAGAAATGACAGAATAAATGCTTTTTTATATTTGGGTATTTCTTTGTATCCACAGAGAAGCTCTTCCATCTTTTATAGCAAACAAAGTCAACATCTGGGAGAGTTTATGGGCTCCTGCCAAGTTCATGGCCCACAATAAGGTACTTTAAAGAAGTCATTCACGTACAGATGCTCTAGAAAGTTCCATTTCCACTGGAATACGAGTGCTGTTTTTTTCCACTGCAAACGTTAAAAAACACACCAGGTCTCTGTTAGTTTCTGCTGCAAGCAAAAAGTGTGGCATCAAATATGACGCCCAGTTGTGCAGCTGGAGGCAAGTTAGTTGAAAGTGAGGTACTGGAGCTTTTGGACCTACCGCAGTGATGATTTTCCAGTTATTCCTCTTCTTCTCCTGTCCAGTGTTTCTCCTCTGGCTCTCCACCTCAGGTGCCGCAAACAGAGACGCAGCCTGCTCGGCAGAGCGCTCCTCTCCTTTGCTTGCGTCCATGCTGCAGGGAGCCGCAGACTGCCGGCGTTTTCCAGGAGGAGTGTGTGTGTGTGTGAACGTGTGTGTGAGTGTGTGTGAGTGAGTGTGTGTGCGTGTGCTGCTGTGTGAGGAGGGATGTGACCCCTCTGCTCCAGTGTAGCACCGCCTCGTTTCTCTGCGTGTCCAGCAGGAACATGTGATTGATCCAAGAGCTGCTGATTAAAAGGAGAGCAGCTGGGAGCTGGGAATCCCATTCTCACAGTCAGGAGTTTTGACTCCGGTTTCTTGAAAGTCGCCCTGGGCGTTGAGGAGTTCCTCAAAAGCGTGGATCAGGTCTTGCAGCTGTGAGACAGGCGCAAACAAACAGCTGGCGGAGAACTTTAAAAATGGTATCTCAGATGGGACTGACTGCAGCCTCCACCTTGTGGTCACACTGGAGCAGTGCACCGGACTCGTGGAGAGACTCCAAAAACTCCAAACTCAAAATGTATGTATGGGGTGCTGAATGTAAAAATGTAGCTCACTTTTCTCACATTTTGCTATTTTTTTTCCATGCAATTTGTGACAGAAATGTATGTAAAAACTGATTTGTTATGTTTATACATTTTTAACAGTGTATGAAACGTATTTTAACATAAATTTCTGTCTCAAATGAGAAAGATAAGTTCGGATATTGAACCAGCTGAAAACCAGTTGTTTTTCGACTACATAGGAGCTACGTCATGACGCCACATCACTTCAGTTACGTTGCCAACGTCTCCCCTGCACTTTAGCATCTTCAGCGTCTGCTGGTTCTCTCACATAAGTCATTGTTTTAGTTTTTCTCAATAACCCAGCCTCAAGATCTCTGCTCCAGCAAAGAAGCAATGCGACTCTGGATCTGGACTGGTTTTGTCCTTTTCACAAACTTAAACTCAAGAAGCTTCTACATCCAATATTTCTCCAACCAACCTGCAACGACCTTCAACTCAAACACGGCAGATCATCTCATTGTATTCGTTGTAAACCAGAGCATTTAACTATACTTACTCCTTTTTAATCATGCGTTTAAGTGTTTTGCTTGTGCAATGACTGTCACTGTATTTTTTAAGCACTCCTGCCCTGTCTGTGGATAATTCATGTGATTTTAGGTGCGACTCGGTGACGCTTCAAAGCTCCTGCTGTATAAAAGCATCCACAAGATGGCGATGTTGCAACACAGTTGAAGTGGAGCTGCCTGCAGTGGAGCTATTTTCACGAGGCTAAAAGAAGCGAGATTAACACATCACAATCCAGCTCCTGATGCCCCCTCCCCCCCCAATTCTCCCACATTTCAGCTCTGTGAGGTCCAGGTTCCCCTCCACATCTCAGTCTGAGTCCCGTGGTGTGATAATAGAGATCACATGCGGCTGGAACTCCTGACCTCTGACCTCTGCCTCGTCCTGCCCTCATCAACAGCCCGGGGTCCGCGGCTCTCACTGCCTGTTTGTCTTAACCTCCCTGCGGTTGCATTTGTGCGTGTGTGGCTGCAATTGTGCGTGCACGTACCGTGTGCCCGTCTGAGCGATTGAATCTGAAAGAAAACCTGGTTCTGTGTTGTCATTTAGGGCTACAAGGGAATCCAGGCATGTTTCTGTGTATGTGTGTGTGTATTTTAGATTCTGGCTGTGTGTGTGTGTGTGTGTGTGTGTCCTGCTCAGTGAACTGCATGTCTCTCAGCAGACTGTCTCCCTACAGCTGTCCCCCAGCCCAGCTGGACTGCACTGTGCGACCTTTCATGTTGGCCTGCACATGTAGCACTTACTGTCCCGGTGTCACGTGTTCGTCACGACTCCTTAGAGTCCAGAGACTCTCGACACGGATCTCCCTTAACACTTGGCTGGAGGAAACGCACTCAAAGACATGTTGAGCTTCAAAGCATTTCTCACCCACGGCACAGAAAAAAAAAGAAAGAAAAGCTAATATTAAAGGAAAAAAACAGTCCCATTTGCATCTCATGACATATAAAACACTGTTTATATTGAAGAATCCCCAAGACAGACAAGTGTCTATCAGTGTATTTAGCGTCGCAGGGGGTGAAAAATATTTGATTAAACTCTATTTCCCCACAGTGATTTGTAGACGATATATTTTCACCTGCTTGTTTCACAGCATCACGATCAGATTCACAGAAATGTTCCAAGATGAAGTTTAGTGCAATTTTGCCTCAAATAATGAATAATTTTCCACACAATTTGCTGCAGATTGCAATTTGCCTCAGGCACTACTACGCTGCATTTTATAGTCTTTAATGTAGTTTGGGCTACAGCAGATCAGGTCTGCCTGGTGATTCTGTTGAGGCTGAGACAGTGCATCTTTTTTTTTCTGCACATCTTATAACACAGTCTTTGATTTGCTTGTCCCTACATTCACTCGTCCTTGTGCATGTGTTTATCTGAACCCAAACCTTTCTGTCATCAGCAACAAGTGACGGCAACAAGTGATGCAGTTTTCCTTTTCCCCCTGCATTTCCTCAGTCTGTGCCACTGCCTGAGTCTGGTGCTCTAAAATCAATTCACCGCTGCTGTTGGAACAATTCAAAGCCCCTGGCAACACTTGAAGTGAAGTGCAGTGTCTTGAGCCAGGGCCGAGCAGTGACTTATGAATAACACATTGAGGAAGAGCAGCAGTCGATGTGCTTAAAGAATTCATCAGCTGACAGTTATGGGCACATCTTCCCCATGAGATTTTCTGTAGGCACTTGTAAATCTGCCATGAATTATTAATTTCAACATGACACAGTCCTCAGCACATTATGTTGAAAGCTCCTGTCCCAGACATATCTGTCACCGACTACCTGTCACGCAGGATTTACAGTAGAGCTGGACGTCTCCATGCCGCTGTTTGCTTTTGTTTTTGTACTGAAATAATGAACACCCTTCAGAGCTCCTGATATATGTTCGCCCGCGACTGGAACATAAAATAACGCACTGATTCTGTTCATGTGCTCGTTGCCTTTACCAGACTGCATTTCATATGAGGACCAGACAGCAGACGGTCAAAGCACAAGCTTTACATTTGTTGAGACAAATTCACCCTTTACTGTATGTCTTAGAAATACATTGCATTCCTGGGTAAAGGTAAGCCAAGGCCCCTATAAAGGCTTGTTTCTATCTGTCCCAGTTTGCTCAAGTTGAAACATGGGGTGAATTGTGATACGAGCAGATTACAGCTTCCTGATGAAAAGTTTTTCGGTCTATATGCGGCGGTGACGATGGAGAATAGCCTGTGGATGTTGTTAGAGTTTCTGTTTCATAACCGTCAGGATTTGCCTCAAGCGCTCCTTAAACGTTCACCTATTCCCGGCTCTGTTAGAGCGCTGCTCTGCTGCAGTGAGCTGTCATTTGTTTTCATCACTCTTCAGCTTTATGCAAAACATCTGATCGTTTAGTGTTCACTGACAGATTTTATAACAGGACAGCTGAGCCATCTTAGCTTAGCTGTAGAAAAAAAGTGTTTGTATCCGTAAGTAAAAGCGGCTCGATGCTATATGTGCAACAGACCATGCATGTTTAGTCCTACTGGAGACTCTTCAACGCCTCTAGGTGTGTGTGTGGGAATCTGCAATGTCACAGTGGCAAAGACTGCAGCAGAGCATTGACTATTATGCACACTTGAATTTAAAATTTTAATTAAAAAAATCAAGGAAAAAGAAAATTTATTTTCAGAAATTCTGAGAAGACTTTACTGCAGTGGTGAAGTATAGAAGAACTGTCACACGGATGCTACTTTTGGACTGGTGTGTGGGCAGAGAGAAAAGTAAAATAAAACCTCCACTGGGGGAAAAAAAAAACAAACAAATAAACAAAAAAACTCGGTGAAAGTCACTGGAGCTTTCTGCCAGGGTACAGGGTATATTTTGGGACCTGTAGCTGAGTGCAGAGAGGAGAGGACAGCAGGACAGCAGGAGCACGGCGTGCACAGTGACAGCACACATGCTAACAGACAGCGGAGCGCCCATGTCCCTCTCTGCACATACACCTCTCCTCCCAGGATCCGCGGTTTCTGTCTGCAGCGGCAAAAAATGTCCAGCACTGCATTAAATTCCATCATGCGGCCTGCCGACCCTCATCAGGAACACAAAAGCCGCTGTTCCTTTTTCTATCCGCCGTGTCTTCGGTCCGTCCGTCCTCTGAACCCAATCGAAGGAAGTCAATGGAAAGTGTCTTAACAAAGCGGAGGGCCGCTCTGTTCAGAGGAACATGGTGACCAAGGTCGAGCGCTTTGTCCAGACGTTTTTCCACATGAGGAAAATGAAGAACCGACGCGGCGGGTTATTTTGGTGCAGTTTTGTGTTCTTAAAAGAAGTGACGCGTCGAACTCGAGGGAGAACAGGACGACCGACGGGGACAACAAGCGTGACTCACCCCCATGCTCCCTCGTGGCCGGTGCATGCGGGGCGACGGAGGGCTGAAAAAACATGCAGGACCATTGACGGACAGATTGTGGGAACGCAAGAAAGTACAAAAATAAAACAGAAATCCCGCCTGTGAACGTGACGCGAGTGCAAGTCAGATTTCGATCTGATGTTTTACGTCACCGTGCTGCATCAAGCGGGCACATATCTCATCCTCTGTGTCACTTCAGTGCTGCCCACTCGCTCCCTCTTCAAGCAGTTTCTCCCGCCACTGGAAAAATGAAGGAGTCATCCCTCCGAGGCTGACGGGTCTTCTCCGCTGGATGTGAAACGAAGGACACGTCATTAAGCAGGAGAGTCGACGAATGAGAGGGAGTGCTTCTGAGAAATGTTGGAAACTAATCCTGCAGTGTAGCAGCTGACTGTACCCGGTGCAGTCGCCAGCTTCAGGCTGACTTTAAACCCCCGCTCCCGGTTCTTATTTGGTTTAAGTTGACTGTGCAAGTTTCCCCTAAAGAATTAATGTAGATCCAAGTCTGTTCTGAAAATGTAAAATGGTCTGCCAGCACCCTCGTTAATTCATCTCATCTTATGTTATCCACAGTGCCACAGGCATTTGCTCATACCTATCAGCATACTCATAATTCAGAGTCTCCAACTGACCAAAACAGGCATTTATTTGGACTGTGGGTGAAACTGGATAACTGGCCCTAAGTTTGACCAGGATTTGGATGTGAGAGAATAGAGCTATCCTATGTCTTGATCAGAATCAGAGTTGGTTTCATTGCTGAGTCACTCTACAACTCGGTCATACAGATACAAAGAACTCACTCAGGATTTGGTGGAGAACAAACAAGACAAATGCTCCGGGTGGGCAGAGGAATACTAATTCTTGATCACGGCACAACAAGAAACGGTGGCGAAACGCGAGGGAAAACATTTGTGTCAGATTGAGACGCAGTCAACGGGAGCGACGGCGTCCAGTCGATGGGAAGCTCAGCTGGACGTCTAAGGAGCTGTTAAGTGTCTCATTACGGCGTGTCAGTTGTGTCACTCAGCGGGACACCAAAGTGCAGCAAATAACCTCCAAGTTTAATCTGGCGATCATTAGCAGCCATCAATATTACAGGAGGGCCGTGTGATCGAAGGCTGTCGCTCCGGAGCACCTCGGCCGCCTCTTTCTTTTAAAACCGAGCCGTAGCAGACGTCCCGTCTGGATGTGCAAAAAACGAAGGTTCAGACCTTCGTTTTTCCTGATGCATTTGCACATCCAGACATCCAGGTTCAGACCTGTCAAAATGTTCAGAATGTATTATTTATATGCATTTCCCTTTCAACTTTCCGTCTAAATAGCTTTTTAATTTCATGACATCTAAAATAGAAAGCAATCATCCCTGATGTAATTTCCATATCCATCAATTACGTCTAACTGCGTAATCAACAACCACTATAAACTGATTTGATTACTCCTGAAAATCTCCCGCTGGCCTCCTTTACTGATCTATCGGTATATTTCCAGTATTTACCCGGCTATTTTTAGCCAACGTCAATAACTCGGGGGTCAATACGTGACCTTTCACACCCCAGGTATAATGAGGGGTCGTGCTGTCGATGTTTGCTGTTGATCCGCAGGTAGAGAAGCAAGCGGCAGCGTGAGTAATCGCAGCTGAAATATTCATATAGGGAGAATGGGGTTATGTAACGGCGCATCAGCATGTGACAGAGTTCATTAGAGAGGAGGGTGGCAACACAGGCAGCGGGGCCCACTTGTTAGGAGGTGACAGGTCAGCGTTTGTGCAGAAGAGGATTCTCCTCCTCGCTGCAGGTTAAACAAACGCGTCCCGGGAGCAGAGCTGAGAGGACTTTTAATTAACCACCAGCTACAACTTGATGTTTTTTGTACATACCCCTTACCCTAACACTATCCCTAACCCAGTGTGATGAGCCTGTGAGGCATCTGAGGCTGAGTTTTGCAGGTATTTTGGTCACAAACCAAAGTGTCAAATTAAGATTTTAAAACCCAGAAGTCAGAAAATTCTTCTGGTGGCATTAGTTAATTGCAGTTTTCAATTAAATTATATCTGTATTATCACACATACCACTCACTCTCACACTCATGAGGAGAACATGCAACTGCAATCTACTGCACATGGATAGACAACCGTCTGTATCAAACTTAAATGAAAACCAATTCAAGCAAATCCTATACTTAGGATTGTATAGTGTGGACAAAAGCGATGTGTGAGTCTCCTTTTTTAGATGCCCTTTGATTATATAGTCCGTAGATAAAGCAATCTGCCAAAAGAGGTGGGTGCCCTTATAAAGCTCAATAGTGGAGTGAGTGTAAATATATGTGTAACCTATCGGCACGACAATCAATTCTAAACTCCACCAGTTAAAAGTGTAATGATTTCAGCTCTGACCCACACGTTTACGGTCCGATGGTGGCTCGTTATTTATCACCTGGGATGTACATATTTTCCATGTTTCACTCTGTGTATGTATGTATGTATGTATGCATGTATGTATGTATGCATGTATGTATATATATATATATATATATATATATATATATATATATATACTGTATATATATATATATATATATATATATATATATATATATATATATATATATATATACTGTATATATATACTGTATCTACAATACATAATATCTCAGTTAAGCATACAAATCAATACTTGATGACTGGCTATTCATAAGACCTTAAGTGTGCTTAAATGGATCATTTCTTTCACAAATATTTCATAGTTCAGGGGTGAAGACAGGTGAACCAGAGGTTTTTGACCTCTCAGGCTACCGTACCTTTCTCAGGTCGTATAGGTTTAAAAAGAAATCCACGAGTGGGTAATGTCGCCGTCTGCCATCATCTCTGGATGCATCACACTCAGCGTGATGCCCGGGCCAATAAAACAGATTCGCCTCTAATTGGAGCGATGTTTGGAATAATTATCAAATGACAGCGGGAGCAGCGTCGGAGTCACGGAGGCAGAGCAAATGATGGGAAAATGAAAGACTTTAATTGAATGTCAGCAGGAAGCCTCCGGCCACGCTGAACCTGCTGTAATGAGATGTAGGCAGCTGAAGGGCACCCCTCCCAGGATGCTTAGCTGGCAGGGAAGAGGGTGGGTGGGTGGATGGGTGGGGGTGTTGGGGGTGGCCCTGGTCTCCCTGCCAGTGTCTTAATGATGTCCTCATGTTGTGCCATTATGTAATGTCCTCAGCAGTGATGTTTAGTCAGCCTTACACACTGTGCCCTGCTCACAAGAACAAGACAAACATGTGTAGCCAACATGTGGGTTCTTACTGTATGTATCTGCACACTGTAGATTTACGTAAGAGTCTGTCCAAACGTGTATGTAAGTTGGTTGTACATTTGGAGTTATCTTTTGCCTGCATTAAGAAATATCGCAAATCGTTTCCTCAGGCGCTATGGATTTCTACTTTTTCCTCTAAATGATGAAGTGAGTGAAGTGGGACACGTGTCACATTAGGACGCTGTCACTACATGCATTCACTCTCTCATTTATTCATTAGCAGGACTATCAATGTATTTTTAACTGAATCAAAATGTGACCACTCATTTTTTCAGTACAAAATCAAACAAGGGTTTTAGCCTGTATAGCTTGGGGGGCTCTTTTCTAATGTTTTACATGCAAGTCAGAGAGAAATTTTGAAACTACAGTAGTCCACACATTTCAAAACTGGAAAAAGGTAAATATGACAATTAAGTTATCCTAAACATCTAAGGTTGGAAGGCATTTACCTGATATAAGAGAGAATGGTTTCGTCTTTTCATTGGCCTATTACTTCAATATTCACACTCAAGTCAACAGATTAACTAAGTACCTAATGATTTTAACGACTCATATTACTGAGGAGTTGACAAGATACTTTCCCTTCCTGGAGACTCTAAAATTTCCCTAAGCTGTGAGTATGACAGTGAGCGGGGTGCGTGTGTGTCCTGCGAGGGACTGGATAAAAAACTGGTAAGATAAAAGATGGATGGACACCGCATGACGCTCTGTTTTTGGAGACATGTATTAATCTCTTAACATGACAACTTCTTTGTGAAACTTTGTAGCTTGTCGTCTTCTCCTGCCGCCATCGTTTCCTGCTGCTCTCTGCAGAAATAAAACGAAAACGGTAATAACTGATTTATTTAAAGATGGCAGGATGGTGTGGCAACTATTTCTGTGATGTCACACTAAAGTGTAAGAGTAATGTGGGATGCTCGATGACCTGTTCGTGTCTGCAGTTGAACTCCTTAACGCTGAGGGCCTTATTATCTCAGCGCCTTTGCATATCACCGAGGACTCATTTCAAGGAGTCTGTCATCAAACTGAAGGCCTGTTCCTGTGAGAGGGGTTGAATCACACTTTAGAGATGAGTAGCAAATGCACTGTGACACTTGTTATGTCTACTGCACTTTCCTGTTTACCTAGCCTTGTGGAGTCACAGATAATAAATCAAAAGAGCTGTTGAGACTGAATAAATACTTTCGCCATTAGTAAATGTCAGGTTGGGATGTTTGCATGATTCTCTCGAGATTCCCTCTGAATTGAATCATTAAAAATTCATATCTCCTTTTTAGTCGCTATGAATAAAACAAGCACAAAATCGATCTGTAACCCACTTATCTCCCCTTGGGTGGATTCTCACCACGCAGCACTGTACTTTTTGGAGGTTTTTTCGTTCTGAACACCCAGAAGTTTCAAAGCACATCAAAGCTCTAACTTTAGCGTGGACTTTGCAGCCTTCAAAAATCGCAGTAATGAGGGTCCGTCCAGGCTCGATACCCGGCTCGAGGCGCTGGGGGTCAGAACCTGCCATCGGAACATTTCGTCTGACGGGTCAGTGGCTGCAGGACGTGCGTGCTGAGGAGCAGGGTAGTCTGAGGCCGAAGCCCTGCAGGTCTGAAACGCTCTACAGGTTGGAGGACAAAACCTTTTAGTTATGACAGGGAGCCAACTCGAGAGAGAACAACACACACATTACAAATCAATGTATTAAAAGTGTTTTATTTCTCAGCTTGGAAAGTGGAGTCTGATTTGCTCAATCGGCCTGATAGTTTGAATGCCACTTTTTATCCACATTGTCACTGTTTTGCAAATTGTTACTGTGACAATCAATATTCAGAGTTAGAATAAGAAGAACTTGATTTATCTCATAGGAAAGTATTGTGCTTGACTCCAAAGAGAGTATAATATACACAGGTGAATCGACATCAGTGATTTATCACGAATACACAAAAACATCAGAGCCTGTAGAGGTGAGGTGGGTTGAGTAGAATTGCCTTAAAAAGTAACAAATGCACATAAAATATAGTGATGAACACAGTGTTGTACAGGCAAAGCAGTGTGTTATATTACAGATGATCCTAAGTGAAATACTGTACATTACACGTGATGGAAAATATAACACTGCATTTTGATATTGCTACTGACATTGATATAGCAAGATAGCAAGAATTTACAAAATCCATATTTTGGATTGTACCAAGAGATGTAAGTCTATCCAAAAAACAAAACAAAAGAAAGCATCACACAACCAAAACAAGAGAGGAACAGAACGTGTGTGCACTTCCTGTCACTGAAATTCACAATCTTGCCCATGGTGTATAAATATGTCCCAGCGAGAAGGTTTGTTTGCATATGTTTTGCCTGTACTCGGTTCCCTCTCACAGCTGACTTCACTCCTCAGTGTGAATGTGTGAGAGAGTGTGTGTGTGTGTGTGTGTGTGTGTGTGTGTGTGTGTGTGTGTGTGTGTGTGTGTGTCCGACAATAGACCAGGACCAGGATGTACTCTCCGCTTTCGTCCTCTGTGCACTGAAGCTAGTACAAGCACCGGCACACCCACAAAGCACTGTTGGGTACAAATTGGGAAGATAGTGGATGGCTGGATATATACAGTTTATCATCACCGGCTCCTGAGAATGGATCAAAACCAACAACGGGCTGAATGGACTGTCCCTGTATCCCTTCATGCCATTAAGTTTCAGTTATTGTCCAAAAGCGGTGACATCAGACATCACTGGGTTAGGCTGACTATGTGCTCCACAGAAGTCTCACTCACTGTGGCTGCTTTTTAAAACCATCTGAACCCCACAGAGAGCAGGGGATCACTGAGTCTCTGGAGGTATATGTTTTGACTGTTTTGTTTTCAAAGATGTATGTGAGTGGGAACTAGCAGGTGTCAGATTGGGGAGACTTTGAAATGTGGTGTCAGTGTTTGGGAGCTCTCTCTGTCTCTGACTTGACTTGGGTCCAAAGCTGCTGTACAGTAACTATGACATATAGTCTCTTTCCTGTTTATGTTGGTTCATGTCTCCTACTTTTATCTCGAGTTAATTTATTATGGACATCTTATCGTGGTGTTGAGTCATGGCTCTGTCCAGCTTCCTGTTTTACCCGGGTAGATTGTGTTTCGTAGCAGTGTTACTTTCTTTTTCATCTTCCTACCAAACTGTGCGCACCTGTCTGAATTTCTTTAATTTCCCTCGTGTCTCCTCACCATTCAGGTCCTTTTTCTCCTGTGTCTCCAGAACTGCCACATGTGCTCTCAGATTTGATGTTTGGGTTTAATAAAATCCTGTCCTCTGGTTTTCCTCAGGTTCTTGGCTCACACTTTCTTCAACTTCAGATTTGTGCTGTTTTTTTCATTCCCTTTTCAGGGGCCTATCTCGTGTTTGGAGGCCTTATTATATGGTTTTCCAACAGCTCAGCCCAAACCTTTGTTTTTAGTTTGCACGCAGTCTTTTAGAACACCCCAAAATAAGACATATTTATCATTTCACGATTCAATAAAGAAACATAACCTGCCCCTGTTTAGAGATTCAAACCAACGTAAAAATTGTATAATTTGTAGAGATGAAAAGGTGCATAGACTGGTATTTACCCTCTGGTGTGCATCATTGGAAAGGCCACTTTTTCCATCAAAGTGTCAATGGATTAATTGATGTATTGACCGGACCAAGCCACACGGGACTTCAGGCTGCAAAGGTTGGGATTTATGCAGGCTCAGTCACGGCTGGCTTGACTGACCTGGTTATCGAAGCCACGGCTATTTTTGGCCCCGGCTCACAGAGCAGAAGTTAAGACTGGCCGGGATCTATCGGTCACTGGTGGAGCAGGTGGGGTGCAGCCGGATGTCGCCTGTGGCGGGCTGCTGGAGGGACAGCTCAGAGCGATGATGGCTGTGAATCTCTGTATTTGGACCTCAGTGGCTACACACTGGCATTATAGAAAACACAGGCAGCCAAGGAGCTGGTCAAATCAAAAAGCCTGAAGCTTTGAGATCCTATTAAAATCCACACTTCAGAAATTATGAACTATACAAGGAAAAAGCCTTTGTACTGATGACCCAAAAATGACCTAACTCGATGTTTATGAGTGTGGAAAAACCAGCAGCAATGCAGGGATGCCAGAGCGGTTACGGCATCCTCGTGGCATCCTTCATCGCCTGCTGACGTCTGGCACATCAGGGAATCACCGGCTGGAAACCCGCGACACGGAGGGTCATGAAATTTGGCCCCAGTTAGACTTTCACTTGACCTTTTGCCTCTGTGTGTCAATTCATGTGCTTCTCTTTGAGCCGAAATGAAAATGAAAATTGCTGAATTGCCAGGCAATGAAAACATGAAATAATTTCTAGAAGGTCGGAAAGTTTCATCTGAGGTTTATTTACTTTTGAGCTTTACGTAGGGGGTGGGGTACAGATGAGGGCAGAGAGTAGACACTGGAGCTCCCCTTGGAGCCGAAGGAACAGCTGGACTCTGAAGAATTTCAGTGGTAAGTCATGGCAAGAGCGTCACTCATAAATGGAGAAGTTTCCTTTTATTTGGAAAAAAAGAGATAAAGAAAATACTGTAAAAGTGTCCCTCACAGCAGTGCATGTGAATGAAAAAAAGAGTTTTACCTCCAGCTGTTCTGCTCGGATAGCTCAGTGGCCACACCAACAAAGTTGCTGTAGTCTCACTGGAATTTACAATTTCTCTCCCAAAAAGAAAACAATTTTATGTTAAAGCAACTGAACGGAGACCACTCTGTTTGTTCTGCATTGCTGGTGATAGCAATGGTTATAATCCTCAGTGTATTTTAAACTTAAATTGAGCTATAAAATTGTCTAATACCTGCCAACAGGAAGGCCCGAAGTGGAAATTGAGCGATTTGATTGGCTGAATTGCATCGACCAATAGGAAGGCCTGAATCCGACTCCTATATTGTGCCTGGTATGCCACTTGCTATGTAACAATAAAAAAGCATTCCAACAAAATGTGGGTGGAAGTGTTGGTGATTAAAACCACAGATTTCCCTCCCATATACATGTATGTATGTATGTATGTATGTATGTATGTATGCATGCATGTATGTATGTATGTATGTATGTATGTATGTATGTATGTATGTATGTATGTATGTATGTATGTATGTATGTATGTATGTATGCATGTATGTATGTATGTTATCTTTGAAATAAGAGAAACCCCCAAATCATGTCTATATGAGAAGTGTGTTCTCCAATTTTATTCTATTTTTTCATCTCTGTCAAATACCCTATTGTGGTAGACTGAAGGAATTTTAATTTTGGTAGGGTTTCCCATGGCTGAGAGGTCCTTTAGTGGGCGGAGGGTCAGGCAAATTGCGTCCATTCATTGAACACATTTTTATGAACCCTCGTCTCTGAAACTGTGACACGGGCAGGCACCGGGAGACACTCGGTGTCTTGTGTGAACTGGGTGGCAGCAGGGGGAAGGATAGACGATGGGAAGGGGGAGGGAGGAGGTTGGAGGGAGGGGTGGTGCTGAATGAACAGCTCCCGGCTCATAAAGTCTCGCCTCAGTATCTCTGCTCCGTCAGAGCAGCTCAGCCATGCGCCAGCCCAGCTCCCCGTCCTCCAGACCTGCTCCTCCTCTCCCTCCGCACCCCTGACACACACTCACACACACACTCACACTCACACACGCACACACACACACACGCACACAAAACACCATGAAGAGGCAAAACGTGAGGACCCTCGCCCTGATCGTGTGCACCTTCACCTACCTGCTGGTGGGCGCAGCGATCTTCGACGCGCTGGAGTCCCAGAAGGAGACGAAGCATCGGCAGCAGCTGGACCTGAGGAAAACACAGCTGCTGCACGCCTTCAACCTGTCTCTGGACGACTTCGACCAGCTGGAGAAGGTGGTGCTGCAGCTCAAGCCGCACAAAGCCGGGGTGCAGTGGAGATTTGCCGGCTCCTTTTACTTCGCCATCACTGTGATCACCACCATAGGTAAGAGAGAGAGAGACAGAGAGACAGAGAGAGAGAGAGCGAGGGAGAGAGAGAGAGAGAGAGCAGCAACAGCTGTTGGCAACTTTGGCTTTCGTTATACCGAGAGGGGAAAAGTTGCTGCTGTGACTTGCACCTCTGATAAACACTTGTAGATATAGGATTGAAGTCCAGTGTTTTAGCTACTGAAAAAAGTCATGGCTGTGCTGTCTGTGGCGGTTTGATACCATTCAAGTTTTTCAGAAGTGAGACTTGTAGGTTTGCACCTAAATAAATATTATTGTTTTACACCAGCATAAAGAAGAACAAAATCTATCTATCTATCTATCTATCTATCTATCTATCTATCTATCTATCTATCTATCTATCTATCTATCTATCTATCTATCTATCTATCTATCTATCTATCTATCTATCTATCTATCTATCTATCTATCTATCTATCTATCTATCTATCTATCTATCTATCTATCTATCTATCTATCTATCTATCTATCTATCTATCTCAGTTAAAGTACACAGTCATTCACAACAAAGAATGTAAAAATACTTATAATGGGGAGTGAAAGTATCTTTGTGACAGTAAGTGATAGTAAGTTTGATTTTTCCTGCATTTTACAGACTTTCTGGTGTTGTTGTTGTTGGTCCTCAAGTGGTAGTGTATTTAGCACGTGTATATCCTGCATGGTTTGATTTATGCTGATGGATCTTCTTTTACAAGGTCCTCATATGTTTTTTGTGTGAAATCTGCGAAGAAATGCCAGATAAATGAATGTATTCTCGATAGGTTTAGTAGAGAGTAGAGTGTGGCAGGAGATGGAGATATTCAGTTGAATTACCGGTATCTCAAGTCATTATTCAAATCCAACACTTGAGAGAAATGAATTCACATTGATCACAGCTGAGGACAGGTGTTTCTAGGTACCTAACAAGATATTACAGGCTATCATGATGCTTTCTGCACAATGACCACATTTTAAGATCATATCAGAAATAGAAACTTCCACCAAGATTTACACCGTCTTCCTTCCCTTCCTCATTAACAGCATAATTGTGTGATTATAACAGTGGTGGTGGAGAAGGTTGAAATTCCCAGGAGTGAAATAATCTCCCCTCATTTGAATGTTAAACATCAGTGACACCAGCTCGAAACCACATCGCTGCAGAGTACACACTCGCCTGAGAGACAAGTCTGCGGCGGCGGAGTGAAGGACGATTAAGGACAAGCTTCTCTCCAAATAAGAAATTCAGCCACTCACAACTAAAGGTTGTCATTAGTGAGGACGCTCCGGGAAAACTCCAGTTATGAGACATTCATTTGCCTCCTCTCCTGTGCTCTTACTCATTATTCCTGCTCCAGAAGTGCCCGCAACAACACGAGGCTCCCAGCTCTTTACTCACTTTATTACACAGCCTCCCATGTATCTCATCCCTTTGCATAACGCTCAGGAGTACAACTGTGACTTTGTTTAATCTTTAAACAGGAAAATGAATGCAAAGAGAACACGTTGCACTGTCTACCACGCACTTGTGCAGCTCTTCATCTTCTCTAACATCTCCTTTCCTAACTTTCACCTACTCACTGCCCTTGTTCTTCTTCCTTTTTCTTAGCCTTTGCTTACTGGTTTCCTCATGAAGTTGACCAAGTGTTTCAACCTTGTTATACTAGATTTCTATTGTGATGGCTATGATGGCTTGAATGTTTTTGCTCTGGGTAATGACTTCTGCTACAAGACTAAATGTACATGTCAAATGGGTGACTGTGCCTTGGCGGCAACACGGGTCCCATGCCAGGAATCTTTGGGAAAGATACTGAACAATGTGCCTGATGCCGTGTAGAAATAAGTGAGAATGGATAGAAATTCAGGCTGAGCAGACTGACTGTGCCACCACTGTATGAATGGGTGTCATAAAGTGAGTGAGACGTCCTATAAATCACTTTGACTGGCCATGAAAATGAGAAAAGTGCTATATACGAACCAGTCTATTTACCATTCATAATTTAACATTTGCTCTGCACTGCCACCTGTGGCCGTATGTGGTAATTACAAGGCAATGGCACACTGGATTTTGCTGCTTTGGACACATGTTGATCTATGGATACTTGTTGAAACACAGTATACAACAGCCTGAGAAAACTGTAAAGAGCCAATGATTTCCAGAAATTATATCTATTATGAAAGCAAAGCAGCAAATATTTAATATTTTATCCAATAGGTAATGGTTGCATTACTGCTACTGTGCTCTGAAATGAGAAATGTTGCATTTACTACCTTATAAATTCAGCTTCTCATTTGTGCAAAAGAAAAAAAAACAAAGACGGAGCAAGGAGCGTGTGTTAATTATTCTTGCAAAGGTCAGACAGCCTTCCTCTAACATTTCCTCTCGATCTGTCCAGAATGTGTCCTTATCCGTTCCGTGTTTAGTGACTGGGGAAGTTGTCAGTGCTGACCTGGGGCTTGTAACCCTATCAGATGCAGGCAACGAATAGCACACCAACCCAACCCCGGGTGTCTGTGACCACATTCTGTAATTGTGAGCCCAGAGGCTGCTATGAACACAGTGATTGGTGTTTGAGCCTGTCATTAAGTATTAATGACAACACCAGACCCTCGCTGTTCCATTGTCCTCCTGGCACACGACATTAACACTGTAGATACTGTACAGTGTACACAATCTCACGCGGCCATGACTTTCAGTCCAAAGTCTAAATACTGAGCCACAAGATGATATCTGAGCTCCTTTATGATGCTTAATCCACTAGAGGAGATCTCTTGACACAAACCTCATATTTACTGATATTACAATGACATTTCTTTTCACAAATGAGGACTTAGTGGATTGGGGACTAATTGGGGATTAAGTGAATTGAATTCTACATAGTGAAATAATGATTCTCTGAATGATTCTTCAACGATCCGTCCACATTTCTCCACTGCACAACCGGAAGCGAGGTGGAAAGCAAAGATCTGGCTGCAGCCTGTTCTACTAATAATTAAACATAAGTGAAGAAGGGAGGAGAAGCTGCAATCAGTGATCAGTCACCACTTTCCACAGAGGAAACGGGAGGCGGAGGGCAGGGTGTCCATTTACTGGCCAACAGCGATGTCAGAAACACCACCGAGAGCGAGCGAGAGAGAGAGAGAGAGAGAGAGAAAAAAAGGAAAACACGCTCATGAGATGGAGGGAGATTGGGAGAGCCCCCTTTACCAGGCCTGATGAAAATCTCGGGGGTGAGATGGGGGAGGCGGGGGAGGAGAGTTGGGGTCTCCTCGTGGCTACAAACACAGTCACTCAGCTCCAGGGAGGCAACAGCTCCTTACTGCCACATCAGTGCACATTGGAGCACAGCTGAGGTTCAAGGTCGTCAGTAAAGGACAAAGCATGGAAACATGGAAACTCTGAGGCCGATTTCCCATTATCTGATTATCTTATGTGCAGGATGGCCTCTGATAACAGCATGAGCACATGAATCCATGTGAGTTGTTGTGTCATGAACACATGTTGACATACAGCGCTGCTTATGTCATCTGCAGTTTAAGTTTGTGCAAGATGAAGTTAAAGAATCCAAAGTTCCTACACACTTTTTTTTGGGCAAGACATTGACCTGCAGTAACTATAACTGTAACTAGTACAGGCCTGACACTGACCTTGACGTTAACCTACTCTTAACCCAGGTCTCAGTGCTTAAAACTTTAATGATTTGCACGTGACATGCAAGTCACGGCCACACATACATACAGCGCTCAAAACACAGATTGTTGCACGTGTTTCTCTTTGTATTGATCCTATGAACAACTTTCTTGCAGTGTGATTTAACTGAAAGATTGGTCTCTCTTTCTCTCTCTCTCTTTCACACACACACACACACACACACACACACACACACACACACACACACACACACACACACACATACTCAAACACACATACACAAAGACAATGGTGAGATCATTCCCTCTCTCACTCACACCTCGGGGTAATTTAGAGTCTCCATTCAGGCTTAACATGCATGTTTTTGGACTGTTGGAAGAGACCATGCAATGTGCAGAAAACGAGGTGAACATGCTAACTCCACGCCCAAAGGGTCTCAGGCAAGTCAGAACTCAACTGCATTGGGTTTAGGCAAAAAAATCTCTGTGTTACATATCATGGACAAAATTAATGAGGCAATGTTTCCTTGTAAATTGGGTGAACTGACCCATTAACACCTGCATAATGCCGTTATGCCTTTTCATCAAATTTACATTTTTACAACTCAGACTAAATGCATTCTGACTTGTGACCTTTTGTCTGATTTCTTAATCTGTGAAGTCATTAATCTTTCCCTGGGGCTCATAAACAAAACTGCCCTTTTTTTTCTCTCTTTCGAAGAACAAGTCCGTTTCAAGTCCGCATATGGTTGTGGTTAGAAAAGCATTCCTTCGAAATCACCTGCTTTTTTTATTAATGTTGAATCACCTCTTGTTAAATCGTTTCTGTTCAAAGATCATTTGGCCGTTTGCCGTCTGTTGATTGTGCAGACATGAGCTCAGCGTTTTGCTCATCTATGAACAGATTATGGAACCTTTTTTAGAGCGAGAGAGCGAACACAAATCCCCAAAGACGCCACTCTGTCAGTGCTAAAACTGGTCGACTGGTGGAGCACAGTCTGCCTGGTCTCCGCCACATTCGAGGCGTCTTGGCTCAGCTGCGGTCTCGTTGTTCCTGTCCTGGTGCAGCCTGCGCGTGTGGAAGCACATTAGTGTCTAAATGCAAAGCTGGCGGTGCCTGAAAAGCGGCAGGCGAATTCTCTTCTGGGTCGGTGCCTCATGATGTTTCTGTGTGAGGACTAACAATGAATAAAATATCTGATCATTTTTCTGTTTCCATCGCTGACACAAGCTTTGATTTAGCGCCAGGCGTGAATCCATTCTTAACCGTAGCATAATGAGAAGACACAATCCTGAATTATTAATGGTAATTACTTACGTTAGTATCATTATTATTCACTCAGCTTAAGAGGTTAGTGCAGTAAGTGGCCAAGTGCACGGAGAATTTATCTCTCACCAGCTGTTCCACCCGAGCACCCGTCACCGGCAGACAGAGCGAGACGCAGATGAAAATACAGCTGTGATGCCACGTGTCGCTGTGGAAATGCCATTAAATCATCTATAGATGAGCCGCACCATATCAACAACAGTGGAAAAGCCCAGGCGGTGCTGCTGTTAAGTAAGGGCCAAGCAGTATGAAGATATAGCATGGTCATAGAAAAACACTTCTTCATCTTTAGTTGTGCTCTTCTGTGTGTACATCTCACACAGAAGGAACTTTAACTAAATTTATCTTGATTTATTGAATGTACAGACAATGTCACGTGCATTTCTCTGTGTGCGTGTTTGGTGAAATCATGACATCAGAAAAACTATTTTTGGTCACACCAAACCAAATATTTGTCCAGATGTTCATAGTTTGAACATGACGCTTCTCAGTATTTGTGGTTCAGGAGAAATATCTCAATGGATTCTCCCAAAATTTGGTGTAAACATTCACCTTCCTTGGAAAGATTTCCAGTAACTTTTTCATCTAGTGAGATTATCAGCTCACGTTCTTATGACTCTGCATCTACGTATCAGCTACCCTGATAAACCAAGATGGTAAAAGCATTTTGCCAATAACATGTTCATAATCTATATAATATATAGTGTGGCCTTTGCAGAACAGGACTTTGCAGAACAGGACTTGAGTCTGTTGTTTTCCTCCACATCTTTTCTTGCTCCTCCATGCGGATCACTCGGGCTTGGCGGCTCATTGACGTTTGCTTTGTTGAGTTGAACCCAAAACTGCAGATACGAGAGAGGCTCCTGTTTGTCCTCATTCTCTTATGGCCTCTCACGTCGATACTCAGTATTGGAAAAAACTCAGAAATGATAAAAAGCTGTCAACATCCTTCATGCACATGTAACGAATGATTGTGAATGGTTCGCTGTGAACCAGGCGAGTGTCAGTTTACAGTTAATTCATTTGGGGGATGAACAGATCCCGGACCTGCAGCAGCCCCGCTGCTGTTTTAACTGATCTGGGAGATATGGTAACTGTAACTCTCCCTGGTGCTTGCATAAAAAGGGCCTCGAAGCAGAGCAAATTACCTTGCATAACCCAATGTTTTGCTCTGCCGTGTGAGGGTCTGGGACATAATGTGACATGGAGCTGTGAGCGAAAAGGTTTTTTTTTTTCTTTCCATCTCCTCCTCGAAGTTAAAGAGAGAAGACCATGCTGTAACTGATGCTATCTCTAAAATTACATAACACGCATCAAGATCTCAAGACAAACTCCGTGTGACATATCTGTACATGCTAGTGAGACGTTAATTAGCCCTGGACACGAAGTCTTGAGTCATTGCTGCTGCCTGTAAGGCCTGAAACTGAAAGCTGAAAAAGCTTGAAGGATGACTCAGTTGTCTTGCTCAGCTCTGCGTAACCTAGGTACACAATAAGACGACCTCAAAACAACATTATCGCTGGCCTTTTGCGTCACACAAATAAAGTTTCTATTCTGTGCTCTGAGAAAGCTACGCTGGGTACGGGTCAAAGATGGAAGCAGCCGCAAGAAAGTTGAACGAGAACTACCACCAGTTATCATCATTTCTCTGGGTTGTTCGAGGCCCTTTAGAAGCAGTTTGAAGCAACTCTGAGCAAGTTGTCGTGTTGGCAGTCCCGGATAAACACACAGTGTTGGCGGTAAATGTCACTGCACACGTCATATACAATACAGAGGGGATCAGAGAAGCTGAGAGGTCCAGTTGTGTTGATAAGTCAGCTTCTCTCTGCGTGGAGACCTAATCCACTGCTGTTTAAAAACTGTCTTGGCTCGTGACCCTTTAAAATGATAGAAAGGCAGCTCGCGACCTCTCTCTGAGGCTTACTTATGCAGTTTCCATGAGAGGGGATTATTCTGGTAACTAGTGGATGATTTCTGGAGCCTTGAAGAGCTAAAACTGTGAGACTCCAGCGCCAGAGCCTCAAAATTACAGTTAAGTTGCACAATTACATTCACATTACACACTTCTGAAGTGATAGTACAGGTAAAATCTTTAATTTAGATTAATACTGTAGATAAACATTGGTTGAAGTTACATACATGACAGCTCCAGGATGTGAGATAATTGCAATCTGACAGTACAAGTACAGAGAGTCGATTGCATGAGAAAAACACATTGTTTTTGCAGTTAAAATAGCAGATAATCAATAATCTAGGTAGATCTAAAAATCTAAATCTAAACAACAGTCAATCTAAACTCACTCTTCTTTTTGTCATTAATCTGGGTCAAATGTTGCTGCTGCTGATTTCTAACTGATTATGATGAGAGCTGATGTTTGGCTGACATAAATGTTAATAATTTGGATAAAGCCTCCTCTGCTCACTGTGAGTGATGATAATCTGTCATTACATAAAACTCCGTTATATAAAACTCCATTGATCTCCTCATTGTTTGACCTCATCTGTTCCAGCTGACGACCATGGGGTCCAGTGCTTTGATGTCGTTTTACTCATCTTCATGTTGTTTGTTGTTGTTGCCATTTTCATGTTTGTTATGTTGTTGTTTCTATTTGTTTACATTTTCTTAACATTTCTTGACCTCAGAGTTCAATGAGCACCCATGAAGCACTTTTCAAAGGTGGCGCTTTAAAAGAAGACTTGAAATGACCTTTACCTTGGTTTTTGTTGAGCAAGTATTCCCAACCAAAGATGCACGAGCATCATCACATCCTCCTCAAATGATGGATATTGAAATGGCTGAGAACCCATCACAAGCTAGAACATGAGAATACCTCAAATGATCCCATACTGGGTCTTTAAATGAACTGAATTTGATGAATGCACATAATTTCGAGGATACAGTTTGGGGAGGTCTTTATTGTAATAACCCCTAAAAATACTAAAAACACTCTAAAAAAAACATCAGAGAATTTCCTGATGAAGCAAATGTTCCAGAACGTCCTCATTAGTGCCAGTGATCAAGAACAAATGCTCAAACCAACCATTATAGGTGTTCTCCCAGATAAACTGCAGGGTCATAGTCACAGGAGAGACTCTCATCCACTCGCTTGATGTTTCAGAGCGAGCCAAAACCACGTATTAGGTCAGCGTTGCAAGCAGGTTAGTATGTCCCATATTTATCTATTGTTAGGCTGCAACCTCATGTGGCTGTGGTAATTATACTGGCCGCAAAGGAGGAAGTCAGGTAGCACAAAGAGCAATACACTCTGCAGTGGAGGAAGGTGGGGGCGGAGGGAAAGGTCAGACAAACACAGGATTTTCATCTGGGATTCAATCTGTTTATGTTGAAAGTCTCGACATGTGGTTACAAGGCTTCTTATGCCGCAGACTGGAACATAAAACCCAAATCTAACCCAGTAGTTAATCTAACCTACTAGTAGCCCTCCTTCCTACTCTTGATTTTAAATTTAAGTTGTTCACTAAAGTTTCTGAGTTCACTAAGTGGTCCAGAGTGAGCAAACAAACTTTAATGAAACGCTCGAACTAAGTGGGTTTTAATAGGCTCTTAGTTTTTCTTTTATTTGTAATTATTGAAGTAATGGAATGGGGAGTAAATAATACAGAACCACCGGTGAGAGATAAACACACCATACCTCACAGATGTACAAACAATTAGACAGAAAGAGGAGTTTGCATGTAATTTCCACTAAAGCACAAATGCTAATAGAGGCATTTATTTTAGCACCAGTGGCCTAAATTGCTCTGAGATGTGGCTAGAAACAGAGTGGAGAGAGAAACATCACACAGCTATTATTGGCTGAGAAGAGGTTGTGGCTGCTCCGTGTCTGAGGACTAACATCTGAGAGAGTTGATAGAAGTGGATCTGGTCTCCGCTGCTGCTCCGTTCACATGGCCGCGCCGTGTTTACTTCTTCTACGTCTGTTTTGTGCCGCGCGGCCTCAATGGAAAGTTGAGTGCTTGCTTGACTCACTAAACAAAACATGACTTTGTATTTATTAGACTTTATAATCCAGCGGGGGCTGTTTGGAGTTTAACCAAATCAAATAGTCAGTATCTGGACATCTCTCACTTGACGTTTTCCTACTGATTCGAGGACAAACATACGCTGGAGGGGACTGTGCAGGGAAGGCCTCAGCCGCGCTGTGGCAAACTGACTCACGTGGGGTTTTATTATTATTATTATTATTATTTGATCAGAAAATAAGAACTTGTCTCTGTTTTTTTTCCCCCTCCTGTGGCATGGAAGAATGCCGATAATCTCATGTCCTGGAATATTGAATTATGTGTCTCTCTACCACCCAGAGCTTTTAGTGAGGTCTGAACTGAATTAACGTCCTAATCCTTCCAGTGGAAATTTGAGATTAACTGAGAAGTGTCCCGGAGCCCCAGACACCAAATATGTGTTACAACTCCTTTGACATTGTAAGTGTATGAAGGAAATGAAGAGGCTCAGTTTACACGAGGAGGAATCTGTCTAATTTCATCAGGACGATTCTTCTATATTTCCTCTCTGTGTCAACAAATCCAGTGGAACGAGTGCAGCCAACAACGTGTTAGTCTGTTTTCAGCCCGGCCGCCCAGCTGCAAGCACGTTTGGCTACTGCTCAAGAGGTAAATATTTAAAAGTGACTCGCAGACATATAGTGTCAAAAGACCACTGTGGTTTTCATCAAACATGACTAAAACTGGAATAAACAATGCTTTCATTCGAGACTATTTTCAGTGGCGGATTAACACACATTTTATTCACTATTTGCGGAGACGGGATCGGGGCGTGTGAGATTAACTACTAATAAACCACAGCGTCCACGTTGACGGGACTCGTCACGTGTGTTTTCACAGTAATAGAGATGTGTGGTGCAACAGTGCAGTGTGTGGCAGGCTGTGACTGCAGACACGCTACTGCTGTGTTAACTTATCATTTAGTGTAAGGAGAGCAACTAAAATCATCAGATTTTTTCCCCAATTATTGATGGTTTTAGGGCCATCCTGATACCAAAAAGTTCCAAGTTCACAGTGCCTTCATAGGGATTTGCAGGAGCATATCTTACCACACGTACAATAGAGCAAAAGCAGATGATACACCTCTGGACAGGTGCACACAAACACACACACACACATCATTCACTCTCACCCTCAGAGTTTGAAGCCATGATCGGGATTTGAACCGGTAAATCTCCTGCTTTGAAGCAAAAGTGCTGTCCACCAAGTCGCCATTTACTTTCACATTTGCCAGGAAAGAGGGTAAGACATATTTAATGTTTCACCTCATCAACTTATTTTTGTAAGCCGATTCGTATTCTGAATTTCCCATCATTAACCACATGCTGATTGTAGCTGCTGCTGCTATTTATATGTTTATTCGTTCTGACCTCGCAGCCCTGCATGCTGGGATGAAAAGCTCGTAAATTGGTCCCCAGTGGCTTAAAACATGTGCCCAAATGATTTCACTCTCTTATTAACATTTTTACACTACATCCCAGTGTTTATATTCACGTGTATGTTATTTTTTTGTGAGCTCAAGAGTTCAAACTTTTTTCCACCCGACTGGGAACAGGGATCGTCATCAGCGGCGCAAAGGAAGTTGCGATACGTAATGTTGGCCGCTATGAGCATGGGAGACTGAAGGTACTGAAGGTCTCATGAATAAGTCACTTTGTTACTCCTCTGCTGGCCTGAAAAGGAAAGGTATTAGAGGCTCGTACCGTGAGGAGACAACTCAGCCGGGATGCGTTTCCCAGGAACAATGAGGGTAATAAGGCTGAAGGCTTGGAGGGGGAAACTATGAAGCCGCTCCTCAGGGCTGCGATTGGACCACTTTGTGTTATGCAATGTGGAAACAATGCTTACGAGTCACAAAATCAAACTTACACTTGTGATTCAACATCTTCCCGTCAGCTTTCTGAAATTAAACACACTTGTTGTTGGCGCTGCTGCGATTCTTGGAAGCAGTTCATACGGACCCGACTCTTTGGATATCGCGTGCGTTGTGCTAAGCAAATTATGCAAAAATGCGGGAGACGACAATGTGCAAAGCGGCAGACATTTTCATAAATGATGACCACACCGAGCCGCAAATGTCTGAGCGTGGATGGGAAATTAGAAACGAGGAGCTCATTATGCCGCACAGTGATATGAGAGAGGTGTGTGTCTGTGTGCGTTTCATCGTGTTACCAGGAGCACTATCACCTGACAAACGACACCCATCCTCAGATGTCTAAGCGAAAGCATCGTTTGCAATAAAGTATTCTCCGATGCTCCGTGGAAGCTGCAGTTTGAGACGAAACAAAAAACAAAACCACATCTTGCCTCATCTGCTATAAAAAGTATATGTGCAGCGAGTCACACGACCACAGCGGAGAAATTCTCCCCCGAGGAGCCCACATTTCTCTCAGTCTGGAGCGGGGCTCTGTGTGTGTGTGTGTGTGTGTGTGTGTGTGTGTGTGTGTGTGTGTGTGTGTGTGTGTGTGTGAGAGAGAGAGAGAGAGTTGTGAGGGTTTTACCAGCCAGCTAGCTGCTGATTATTTGTCCTAAGCATTGAGCTGCCTCCCCTGGTACTCCGAGATGCTCCAGCCTCGGTGGCCTGAAAAAAAAAAAAAAAAAAAGAAAAAAAAACCCAGATTTGAAAAAACTTTGGCTGCTTTGTAAAATAAAAAGACAGAATGCAACAATTTGCAAATCCTTCTGGATCAAATGCACAGAGATTTACTGTATAGTTCCAACCGACGCACTTGTTTGTGTTTTTGTGAATGGACACACAGTCTGGTCTGATGGTTGGGACAGGAGCATGTTTACCACCGTGTTGCATCACCTTCTCATCTTTAAGCAACTCTCAGTTAGCATTCAAGTTTTGTTGGAGTCTCCAGTCTCCTTGTGTGTATGACTGCACACTCTTCTCATGTCCGTCCATTTCAGATGAGTCTGTTGTCACTGTTGCTTCTGTATGTTGTTGATGTTTGTTGTTTGCTGGCAGTGGTTATGTCTTCTATAGACTATGTTGAATAGAATAGGTCTTCTATAATCCCCACAATAGGTAAATTTCTGACTCACGTTGAGATTCCTCCAGAATGGTTTGGTTTATAGAGGCAACGTGTAGGATGAATTGTCTGAATTGTCATGTTGCAGTAAGAAGGTCCTGGGTTTGACTCCTTTAGGTTTTTCTGGGGGTTTGCATGCGAGAGTCTGTGTGTCTTTGTGTGTGTGTGTTCCCTGTGATGGACCTGATCAGTCCAAGGTGTATTACCTGCCTTCACCCTCTACAAATTAGCTTCTAAGTAAGTATGACAATGGATGGATTGAAGATGGTGAAATCCACAAATTCTGTTCTCTTGGTTCAACCTAAAACAGAATGGAGAGGAAAAACAAATAAATTTAACTCTTGGTTTTGCTTTTGTTTTTGTCATTGAGGCTGTGCATGTATATGCCAGAATGAGGCCCCCATTTTCCACATCGAGCAGAGGAGTCTCCTCAGCAGTGTGGAAAGTGTCTAAACAAGGAAGGTGACAAGTACATTGCTCACATAGATAAAACTGACACTGTCCTACTAGTAATAACAACCTGAAGCGATTTTCCCACCGATGATCTCAGAGCACCTACGAGTCTGGTTTGGTTGATAGATAGGCTGATGGTGTTGAATGTTTTGGCAACGCGGGGCGCTGTAGTTTTACGCTACTCTGACTGGCTCAGAGCGCCGGAATGATTGGGCCAGACAACACCACGCGGCAGGAACTCGCCTGGCTTATGTACCGTCTCCCAGGGGAATTTGTTTTCCAATTTGTCTCCAGCATCTGTTTAATCTCTCAACAAGCCAACCTGGATGAAGTGGACTGTCACACACTGGGGCCTAATGATAATAACAATAACTGTGATAGGTGAGTTGTGTTTATCCCTGGGGGCTGTGATTGGAGCGTGAGCTTATGAGTACACATTTAATAACCGTGCAACAAAAAAAAAAGAACTAGAAGAAGAAAAAAAGGAAAAAAGAAAACGCACCCTGTGACAACCTTGGGCTAAAACAGCAGGCTGCTAACCTATTTTCCCCAGAATAATCCTAATATCACAGCTGTCAGCAATGATGTGTCAGGCTGGATGTGTGGTGGTGGAAAACAGTGCCAAAGAATTTATTGTTCATGGCAATTTACACTTATGGGTATTGGAGCGATTTGATTGGCCAGAGATGCATCTCATCTCCGTTCCATCTGTGTTGTAGAGACTGATAATGTCACTGGCGGCCATGTTTTATTTTGCACTGATGAGGTCAGGGATGCAAACCCCCACAAGTCTTTTAAATCTATTTTAAAAGCTCTCTTTAAATCGCCTTTGGGCAGCTTCACTCGATGCGATTTTCTAGCTTCATTGACGCGTTTGCTCTTAGCTCAGCTCATTCGGCTTGTCCTTTAAACAAATTTGTTTTTAATTATACATGCTTTTAGCTGTCTTTACAATGGTACTTGATACCTTCATTTTGAAGAGATTAGTATCAATATGGTGGTTTTATGCTATTTAATACATCTTAGGGGACAATATTGGAAAATATCCAGTTTATAACACTGAATTACCATGAGCTCTTTTTTTTAGCCCAAAAGTGAAATCTAAATATTTGTGCTGAGTATTACATTTGTTGAGTGTGTATCAAGGTTGAATGAAGTGTGTGAGTCTTCAAGTCTTCTTTAACCCTCATTCATTCATTGATCTTCTTGCCTGCGTATACCCACTGGTGTGGGGCACAGTTGTTGTGTCAATATTTTGTAGAAATATTGACAAAAAACATTTATTATTTATCACTGAAAGTAATAACTTTGTCTTTCTTTGAATCATCCGACGCCCTCGTTGTTGAGTAGTAAAAGGGCTGCAGGGAACACGGTGCATAAAAGGCAACAAATCATGGCAGGTTTTCATTGCCAGTGGAGAACGTCCTCTTGGGTATACAAAGTCGACTCATTTCTGCCCAGCGTTGACTCACTGTCTGTTCCAGTAACTGGCAGAGTGCTTAATGAACGCACACTAAGAATAGGCCTTTTTACTGTACAGAACTAATCAAGAGTTACATGATATTTTTCCTCAATCCAATTGTGAAACAAGCCAATTGATAAAAGCCGTCTGAGCGATCCCGGGTGTTTGTTTTTACTGCATTAATGAGGCAGCACGTCCCTCTTTGGAGTGGTCCAGATCCAGTCCAGTGAGCCCCTTCTTCCTTCTCCTTCTTTGAACTCCTTCTTTGGTACTGGAACAAAAGCACATCACCAAAAAGACATTTACACTCGCTTGCCAGAGAATCCACCAGCTATCTTTGCGAGATTAAAACACCGTGGCTCGTGTATTTATTGTCGATGATTACTGCTCTCTGTAATCTCAGGGGGAAACGTTCGGTGTATATTCTGTTCTCAGTATGGAAGGAAGGCAGTTTATTGGAAATAAAACCCACGATAACCTTCATGTATGTGTCTGTGAGGACTTTGTCTCAGAGGAACAGCAGCTAACAAATGGTAGAGTTTCAACACCATTTCATTTCCTGAACTGCCACCTTCAAGTGAGCCAATCTGGCTGTTTGGGCTCCTAATGAATATCAGGCAAGAAATATAAACTTGAGTGCAGTGACATTTCTGGCTCCTTATTACAGCGGTTTAAGTCTGTGGAGGTGCCAAACCAAGTTCAAGAGAAGTAAGAAATATCACGGAATAAGAAAAAGTGAAGACAGGACAAAACCAATTACACGCCCTGACACTACAGTATGTGAATAAGTCATGAAATTTCACGATAATAGGTGTAACTTTTAGAATACAGTAAATTACCTGATGGTGGATATATATGTATATATGAAACAAAATGTTGCTGTAGCGCTAAAAACCATCCATTGACTTTTCCAAGTAGGTTAAAAGAAACGCTTCGAACGGTTTTGCAGGCACTGTGTGACCCAGGTCTAGTGAGGTGAGGCTGCAGATTGAGTGGAGGTGGAGCTGGTGCAGCGCTCCCTGTCTGCCTGCTCCTGCCATATGGGCTGCCTGGGGCAGTGGTTACCTCACCAAGGTGACAAGGAGACCCAGCACCGGGCTGAAACTGGGTGGTCGCTCGGTGGTTGTATTCTGAAGAGAACAGACACAACGCGTTGTCTTTCTCGAGAGTATGTTTACATGTGGCATTACGGGCTGAAAAGTTGGAGAAACAGCGGTCAAGCAGCTTCAAGGTCACTTCAACAGAGATTCAAATGTATACTCAAAGGTATTGGAGAGACAAGATTGCAGAGATGAGGCAAAAGCACTGAAAGAGTAATGAACACACTGCGACTGAGAAATCAATTTGTTGCTATTGCAGACCTTTTGTCACCGTGGCTGCTAATGCTCAAATTTGCAGCTTTTGCAAACAACTCAGTCGAGGCCCTGAGTGCACACTCTGAAAGACGCTTGAGACATGCCTGTGAGTGACTGAGAGTCAGGTGTGCACCAGGAAAAACAATAAACAGCATCAGCAACATCTCAGTCTGTGCGGAGGAGGATCTGGGGCAGCAGACAGTGAAGATAGGGGTTCATGTAACACCTTAATAAGATCCATTACTTGATTTAATTGCATCTGGTCGTTAAGCCAGGTGCTCGCGATAGTCTCATGCATCACATGATCTGACATGGGATAGCTTTGCAATGTGGCCATTAGCCCAGTCCACTTTTTTGCCCGGGACGAGTTTGCCAGGGTTGATGGGCACTCATGTCTGCGATGGAAAGACATCCTTGAGGACCACAAACACACACACACACACACACACACACTTACATAACAACTCAACATCTCATCTTAAAATATTGATATTCTCCTCATAGTTTTATACTGTGCGCAGCTCTAAAACTGTCGATTTGAATTTCTATTGTTGTACTGAGAGTATATAATATGATAATTAAATAATTCAACTATTGTAAATCAGTCAGTTATTCATCAAGCGATGATCCAGAGACGATTAATTTAGAGAAGAAAGACTAGAAGCAGAAGAAAAGAGCTGGTTTTATCCAAACGGGGCACATAAAGCTCAGTATTTAGCATGTTTTAACTTTTTCATTAATGGGAAAAGTAAAGTTAAAGTTAAGCAGTGTGTGGTTTCACATGTCTCTATGTTAGATGTATCGCTCTGATTCTACTGTTAACGCTAAGCTAAGTGATTATCTACTGGCTCCAGTGTTGTATTTACTGTACACAAGAGCCAAGAATGGCATTACCTGGCTCTCTCTACAGTAATAATAAGCTATAATCTAACTGATGCGGACGTTTGCAGCCACAGATAGAAGTAAATGTAAAATGAAGTACACCTTTCACATTAAGAAACATTTCCAGGTGGAGATTGCGTAAAGTCACTTCACTTGATTAAATAATTCACGGACGTCATGACTGATTTCGTTTCAACGTAGGTATGACGATCTGCCATCTTCAGTTGCATGTTTCCATCAGGATTCTTTGTGTAACCGGGCACTGATGTTTATCATAGCGCCTCTGCGTGTCCCTCTGTCCTTTCATTTAATTCCAGGGCTTTTCCACATTGCCTCCCCCCCACCCTCCCCTCTCTTTTTTCTTTTATTTTTTTTCCCTGAGTAAACCGATCGGTGTGTGGTACGTGCCAGACTAAGTGTGCCACCTCTTTGCCAGCACGTCAGGTTAGGACAGCATCTGCTCGCTGAGAGCGGCAGAACGAGCCGAGCGGGCTCCAGAGCGGCGTATGCATATATCAGTGGCATCAGGTGACAGAGGCAGGTGAATGTGCCGCTCTGGCTGCGAGGAAAGAATAAATGCATCTCTCCAGGTTGGAGACGATAGAGAGGGAGAGGGTGCTGGGAAGTCACAGTTGGTAAAGAGACAAATATGAGTGAGGAGGAGGGTATTTATAAAAGCTATTTATAAAATAAGCATTCAGCTGCAAAACATTACCCGGCTGTGATCCAAATTAGCAGAAATCACAAGGCAGGCGTGAAAACAGCCGTGTCAAATTATAGCGAGCTTGTCACATACGTTTTGTTTTCTTAATGACACCGAGATGGACCATTTTCACACTCAATTTCTCATATGTATGCTGGACCAGCGATATCCCTTCCAGGGTGTTGGGATTAACAACCACAAAATTGCTGTTTATGTTCGACAGTATCAGCCATCTCCCTGCCGTCACGTGCGGCGCAGACAAAAAGCTGTCTGGAGTGCAAATGGGTGAAGGCGGTTTAATAGCGTGTGAATATGTGCAGCCGTCTCTCCATTCACACTTGGCCCACTTCCTAGCCTAGATGCAAGTGTGTCTCCTGCTCTTTTTATATTCCTCGGGAAGGTCTTCGTCATTCTCACCACACCATCATCGGCACTGACATCTGGGGCTAATTATGCATACTGTAGCTCAGGCCAGTGCCTCCCAATGTTTTATTTTTTATCTTTTTCTGTGCCCCACAGCACAGTCAGATGAGCTCCTTCACTGTCCGCACATCATGTTCCAAAATCGTGTTCCTCTCAGTCCATTGAAAACCGGATATTTCATTGTTATGTAAGCGGGTAGCACCACAAACATTTTTTGTGTCCAAAAAAGAAAACCCAAAAAAAGCATAAGACGTCATTACACATTAAAAAAGTTGCACTGGCAAAGACAAGAATTGTTGTGGTTACATTAAAACATTCAGGTAGCTTCCTGTTTTTGCTGCTGATTTATCCTTTAGCTTTAGCTTTCAAACACTGTTTGATATCTGATATCATTTCCACACTTTAATGTAGTTTGTTGAACTGCCAGGTAGCTAGCTACCCTTTTTAAGTCTTTTTAAGAGCATTAGCTCTAGCTAATTAGCCGTAGCCTTATATCAAATGTTTGTCCAGTAGCCTAATGTTAGCTAATATCTCTTTTGTCTATTTCAGTCATATATTTTCATTTATTTTGGCTGTTAATCCTATCTTCATTACTTTCTTCAAATGATATTTCCATTTCTTTTAGCTAATAGATAGTCATAGATAGATAATCATTTTGTTCATTTTGTTCAATAATTGTACTCTTGTGTTTCAAGCTTTGTTAGCCAGACTAAATGTGTCATTGATGCTCATTATGAAGACATACAGTCTTTATGCTGTGTTGGACTTCTCCGCGTGTCTGGACTTAATGTGTTATCATTCTTGGCAGTAAAACGATCATATGTTTTGCACTCTTGCCAGCTGTTTACCATGGGGAAAACAGCTGGCAAAGTTTAGCATAGTTTCCTCCCCCAAAGAAAATATTTGGAATCCCAATATTACTAAACATGTTCTTGCTTCCTCTTTGCTCTCTCTGTCTCTGTGCCCACACAGGCATACTTTCTAAAGTGTGTAGTGTGTGGAGAGCCCAAATGGAGCACTTGAAACAGATACGCCTGTTATTTGAGTGACCTCCTGAAATCCCAGAAAGAAATCCCAACTCGGTGTTCCTACATTAGCAATGACTACAAATTAAAGACTTCCGACCGTCTGATATAGGTTTTAGAGCATAACTGTAGAGCAGATTTCTCCGTTTCCCGCCATATTTCATCCCTCCTGTCCTCCCCCGGTTGTGTACAGTACCAGTGTCTGTGAACCACATCTCAGTCCAGCTGTGTTGTGAGAATTAAAACAAGTCCATATCTACTGTGTATCAGGTACATAAATCACGTGATTTATTTAATTAGCCAACCCTCCCAGAGATCTCACACTCCTTTTGGAATGCCTTGCTTACTGACCTCATGGAAAACTCCGGCCTGCCAAGGTTTCCTCTCATATCCCCTAAAAAGGAACCTAAGGAGTACTTTTTGGAAATCCTATCCTGATAGGGATTTTTTTTTTTTCACAGTGAAAGCAAAACATAAGGCTAGTATTGTGGGACGCAGACACAGATCGGTGCTTTTGATGGAGGATAAAGTGCCACTGTGGGCGTGTTGGGCGATGATCAGAAGGAGCATCACCGCAACACGCGAGCTCTCTGGACACTAGCGGGCGGCGTCACAGCTCTCTGATCTCACCGCTGGTCGCTTTGGTCTCGGGGCTCGTGATGCGTTAGTGGTTCGGGTCTCAGCTGTGAGCTGGATGAGAGCACATGCTCCCAGGCCCGATTTGGAGCCTGCACAGGGGTAACTGAGTTAAAGTGAACCCAGACAGACGCTTTGCCAATGCGCTGTCTCCTCTGGCGTTACATCAGATTGCTTGTGATGAATACATCCCGTATCCCACACTTTCTCTCCCTGTCGGGCTTCTCTCTCTGTCTTCCAAGGGTCGGACAGGCTCCTTGTTCACTGTCAGGACATAATAATGAATGTTTGATAGAGAGATTATTCTCAGTATTTTACAGGCTGCTGACAGCATTGACAGAATAATTTAGATGTTGGCAGAGCTGACATCATCATAAGTGTTGAATATAACAAAGACAGTATATATAGTGCCAGAACTGCTGATGTTCAATGTCATTCAAAGGCGTTACTGATTGATCCGTGCACTTAAATCTGGGGCATGGTTAAAAATGTGCACTGATATAACTGTTTTAAAAGTGCTTTATACTCTCATATTCATTAAAACAGTGAAGCCAGTGTGCAGTCTATAACCTGTCTGTCTGTCTGTCTGTCTGAACCCTAACACTATTATTTGTGCTCAACCATTATGTTATCAATTTTATGCCATGACATTTCTTTGCAACTCTGGACAAAGTGAAACCTTTGGTTTTCGGTGACAGTAAACCCGTTCTGCTTAAAGCTTTTATAAGTCGTGTAATGTCATCTGCATAACATAACACTATATATTCACTGTCAGGATAATATCACCTGCAACCTCAACCTGCAGTTATCCAGACAGGTATTGTTTAAGCGTTCAAAGTCTTTGAAAAGTATTTTTGGGATCAGTTTCTAAGTAGATTAAGATAAAGGGACCATAGGGCCACGATTCAATATTTTAACTTTATTGTTATTATTATTGTTATTATTATTATTATTATTATTATTGTTGTTGTTGTTGTTGTTGTTTTGTCCAAACTGACCACATTGTGTTTTTTTGTTGTTGTTTTTTTTGACTGAGGGTGTGAGTATGACAGCCTGCTTCAGTCGCACATAATGAGGAAAACACAAATTTCCTGAATATGTTGAACAAAACAAGCAACAAATGAACCTGATTAATTGATGATACCACTGGTGTCTATAGCCCCCTTTCTTCCTGCCACTCTGCACCAACACAAACATTTCACTACATTAGACTCAAATCAGGTCACGCTTATGATCCCAGTTATTGTCTTTAGCAAAAAAAAACCTCAAAAGAGACGCTATCCTGGGATTCTCTGTTTCCTCTCACATGGACACTACACAGCAGCTGTCAGCAAGGTCCTGAGGGTCAAAAGCCGGTTGGGGTAATGGAGGGCGGCTGGTCGGGCCAGAGTCTAGTTGGAGCGCCTGGATAAACAATGGTGGGGTCGTCTGGAGGTTCAGGTCTCTGTGACTGAGAATTGATGGGGTTCTGCGGGTCCAAATCTCACATACAGAGATGTATTTCCCACTTAATTCGTGGGAAATACAAGATCACAGTTGACTTTTTTAATTAAACATTGTTGGGCGTCATCGGCGGACATGTCTGATGCTTTACGAGGGTGATAAGTGTTGCAGTTTGTCAGGTTGTTGCGATGATATCTTTGGCCAGACTCAGCCTTGGAGATGAAAGAGCGCTGCTGATGAAAGCATGTTGGAGAGCAGAGTGGGCTGCTGCGTAAAAGACGGACCGCAGCAAACGGACCACTTGATGGGTGTTTATTTACACCGTAGCACAGAACATTCTCCTGACCTGCGCAGCATTTCAGCGATGGCGCAGACACAGATAAGAGTGACGTGGAGCTGGGAGAGCTGCGTGGCCACCTGTAGGCCACTGCATAACTGGGCCGGCCATATACGGCCTAATAATGTTGTGATTCTGTCCAACGCCACACGTGTAACAACACTTGAAAATTCGTCACAGGAGGAATTTGTTTACTGGCCGAGGTCCTCGACGCACGCAGTATCACAGTCCCGTCCGCCCACAGGAGTTGTGATATATTACTTCAGTGTGAGTTTTGAACTAAAGATGAGAGAAATTTGTAGTGGAGTGTCATTCAACACACAGGTCACAGTCCCTCCTGAATGTACACGTTCTAAATCTATATCTATCTATTTTGTCTGTTTTTCTGTTTTCTGCTTTGTTTTCGTCTCTCTCTTTCAAGGACGCAGCATCCCCTGTTGAACCCTTTCACTTTTTAGGTTTTAGATTGATTCACTCAGTTCAATCTCTTTAAACTGTGTCGCATGTTATAACTTCATCAATCCAGATGAGAAAGGCTTTGAGTGGATCCTTCAGTTATTAGAATTCACTCACAGAAATGAGCTTGCAAGATAACCAAAAGGACAGCAAACCATTCAGAAATTATAATCCATTAAAACTTTTAGGACGATGTTCAGGAGCACAACAAATAGGAGAGTTAAAACAAAGCGAAACAATGCCTCTAACATGCCAAAGAATCAAATATTGACAATAATTTGTTATCATCCCTCTCAGCAAACAGTGTGAATGTTTCTCAAAATCTAATTAGCAACACGATATGCCATCCCGCCATTATACCTGTGCAATTATGCAAAGACAACAGCATCCAGCAGGCTACTGTTTTCACCTTTGCCTCTGAGTCTAAAGTGAAACCCAGCACCACACACGCTCACACACACACACACACACACACACACACTGATGAGTGTATTATCCAGCGTGGCACCTGCGGGTCTCCAGGGTGCAGAGCTGTCTGAGGACATTACCAGTCCCCACTGAACCCCAGAGAGCAATGCTGCCACCAGCATTTCTGTTACCGAGTCCACAACCTGAAGTCACCTCTCCAGAGACTTTCCAGCTTGTTAGATATACTGTATAAGTGTAAAACACTCCTGTGTAAAACATGTACAACATGTAAAACATGTTTCATAATATGATTCGTAACCGCCATCCCACCAGTGTTTACATACCGACACCTGAAAACTCTGAAGACAGAACGAGACATTATTTATTTTGTCGGGTGCGTTTACGGCCCTTTATATTAGTCACAAATAAGCACCAGACACATTCTTCTTTCTTATCACACTTTCCTAATAGATGAGCCCCCTGATAAATGGGGCCGCCTCTCTGCGGATGCTGCCCCCTGGATGAGCTGATGGGCTTGATAAATGGGCTCTGCTCCTCATCTTGTTGGTGAGAACAAATTGTGCCTGGTAATCAATGAGAATTTAAATGAGTGACAGAGAAATGGGGCCCTAACAGGCACATTACGCAATTCTTTGATGTATTTTCACAGCCTGTTTGTATTCCCACCTAATTAATCAGGATAATGAAGACGTGGGATGCGGTGGCTGACGTTGTGTTTTGGAGGCAGGCTTTGCTTGAAAGGAACTGTATGCACTGAGCAATCAGCTTCAGAGGCAAACTAGCAATCAGCGGACCAATATTTGAATGGAGCCACTATCAGCATCAGCATTACATGCTCTGCTACAGATGTTGGACGCTTGAACGTTTACCTCAGAACATCTGAGTGACAGTCGGCTCGGCTCTGAGTACAACTGTGTTTCCACCTGCGATAATTAATCATTTCAAATTAGGAAATGATTCAGACAGTAATAATGGGTTTTGGGATGTCCGGCTACAAATGACAAAATATTGCCAGTGTTTTTGCAAAGATATCATACGGGAATATTTCTACCCTTTGAGAAATGATTTTTGAGTCAGGACCAGTCTGGTGCTAGAGGCTGTAGCTAAAACGACAGGCTGTAAATAATGATTCCCTAATGAGAGACAGCAGGGAGAAGGGAATGAGCATTTAGCGTATGGTGCACCTGTGTTCTGCCGGCATTCATAAGACCCCCCCTGCTTGTTAGTTTTGCCTAATAAGTCTTTTAAAGGCTCTTATCGCCTGTCAGTGTTATGCAATTTTCATATTCTCTTTTTTCGTGATCATTACGCAAATTAGGTTACGAGACAATCAGCCCCGGGATGCGGCCAAGGCTCTGCTGGTCTTCTCATGTGTTACAACTATCTTTATGGAAATTTACAGAGCGAGTTAATACAATTTGCGACGAAATTACTGTTTCCTCAGGAAAATCCTGATAGTCTGTAATATCCCAGATGTCTCTGCTGTGTGTTCCCCATGAGATGAGAATTTGCAGGATGAAGTGGAGGAGTGGATGGAGTTCTGGAGATGTCAATCAAACCTCTGGCAGATTGTTATTTTGGGTTTTTTTTCACCTTTTTAGAGTGATGAGGCTGCTGTACTTTCTCTCTGCCAATGGCAGCGACTGTAATCTGTATAAACAGAGCGAGCGGCCCTGGTGGCTTTATCCTCTGCGTGCATGGACAAGCTGTGGAGACGTCCTGTCTCATGGTAACTTTGTCACTGTTGTGGGGAGCGGGAGGAGGAGGAGAGGAGGAGGAGAGGAGGAGGAGAGGGGGAGGCTTGCTTGTCAGGCAGGCCTCTCCACTCTCTCACACGGCAGCCGGACCGCTGGCCTTGTCGCCTCCGGCTCCTGCGTCTGCGCTTGATGAGCGCTGCTGTCACTCGGGCCCTCGGCGCGTCTTGATAAGCCGCTCTCCTCCTCCTGACAGCTCCTGACAGGCCCGCAGCTCGGCCGCCTCGCTCACCTGAACACACTGTCCTGCTCTTTCTGTAATGAATGCGTAATGAGTGCGTTTATCCTATTAACTTTCAGGCACGGCCATAGCATACACCTCTATAAACTGGACTAGAGTCACCTTTTAAATGAAGTAACTCGATCTTGCTCTTATGAAACACAGGTCTCATTCATGCGGAGTGGGATTAAATTCATAATCTACTCAGGGATTTAACCCCGACAGTCTGACTTTGACTGGTTTGTTTTGACACGTAGTGTGTGTCAACAATGTTTGAAACAAATGTTATGAACAAACATGTAAGAGGGGATGATTAGCATTTCTTAGAAATGGTTAAAATGGTTTCCTAAAGAGGTGATATTGTATTAACGGGTGAGATTGCAACCTCAAGGTTAATTTTTAGATAAAAAGAAGTTTTAATTTTACAAACTCAGTGTGCAAACAATCAGCGAAATGGTTACTAAAATGGTACTAAAAGTACCCTACAGGATGAACGACTGAAACCGAACAGTTAGCTTAGTTTGCTTAAAGTCAACCATTGAACGAGCAGTTGAAATCATAGTAGCTCCCTGAAACCGATTTAACCGCTGCTACTTTGCTAGAACTAGCCTATTGAATAAACAGTTGAAACATTTAGCTAAAAGTATACTAGTAGTAGATAACCAGAGATAAGCTCCTTGACATACTTTCTTTTTCTTTTTTGTACGATGAATATGCAAAATACGCAGTGCTTCTGGGCGGCTGGTGAATGGGTCAGACTTTCTCTTTCTCAGGGACCTACCTCAGTTATAGTGACTCTCATTTTCTGGGAAGGCTTTAAATAGATTTGGCATCACGCAGACAGATGGCTCAAGTGCACGGATCAGTGTGACAATAAAACCAGAGCCCAAAGAATTAAATCAAGCCCACAAGTAATTACATTCAGACTATTGGTCAACCTTTTCCATTTGCTGATCCTGTTGTTATCGAGGAAATCATCTCTCAGCGCCCGCATGCAACAGGTCCACGTGTGGGGACTATATTTCAGGTGGTAATGATGTTTCATGCAAGGGCACCATATCCTGTGGGACAATGGGAGGGAGAGGATGACGTTGGTAGACAAAAGGTTGACACTTAGCCTGAAATGTGCCGGGAGGGTGCTCATATCCATCCTGAAATTGATGTGCTCCACCGTCTGAGGGTGCCGGATCACTCTGAGTCATGAAATCTCTGAAACTGGCCCGTGGAGATGTTCTCCACGTAGGCCTTGTTGAAAGTACACATCACTGACAATATCCTGTCCCTGTCCATATCTATGACTAAATATTTTCTTTACAGTCCTTACAATAAATGGCCCCTCCCAACTTTGTAGTGGCTTGCTCTATGCAATAGACCTGCTTAATTAACTCTGAGGTTTACATGAGGATCTTGTTTCAGCTTTTTTTTTTTTTTTTTGCAGCTGTGTCACGGTCCAGAGAACAAACCAACTCCACTGTTGACTCTTTCTTTTATCCCGCAGGCGTTTCACATAATCTGAAGATTTGAAGGGAGTGATCGTATTGCACAAACAAATAAACACAGATATATGCAGCGCAGTTCACGCTGTCCTGTTTATTTGGTCCGGAAAAATGTAGAAGACTAATTAGGCGCAAATGTACTCATTAGCAGGAGCTGCTCTGCGGAGACCAATTGTCAATAAATTATTCAGGCTCTCTCCCCCGTTCACGACATCAATACTTGGCCATTGCTGCCAAACTGCTGAGCATTCTCATCTTTCCGCTGCATTCGGCTGTTGTGAAATGAAAAAAGGCCTTTGAGTTTATCAGATGTGCCGTTTAAAGAATACAAATTATGTCTATCTGTCTACTCTGGGTCCGACCATCTTTTCCTGCCTTCAGCCTCCTTTTGTCCCACCCCTGTCCTCTGCACCGCAGATTTAATTAGTTCTGCCCCAGTAACCGTGCTCCTTTCTCCTTCTCCCCCTCAGGTTACGGCCATGCAGCCCCCAGCACAGATGGAGGGAAGATGTTCTGCATGCTCTACGCCCTCCTGGGCATTCCTCTCACCCTGGTCATGTTCCAGAGCGTCGGTGAGCGGATCAACACTTTTGTCAGGTACCTCCTGCACCGCCTGAAGAAGTGCCTTGGCATGAGGCGCTCTGAGGTCTCCATGGTCAACATGGTGATCATCGGCTCCATATCGTGCATGAGCACGCTGTGTGTCGGGGCCATGGCCTTCTCCCACTTTGAGGGATGGAGCTTCTTCCACGCTTACTACTACTGCTTCATCACGCTCACCACCATCGGCTTCGGGGACTATGTGGCGCTGCAGAGCGAGCACGCCCTGCAGAACAAACCGGAGTACGTGGCCTTCGCCTTCATCTACATCCTGACGGGCCTGGCTGTGATCGGAGCCTTCCTGAACTTGGCCGTGCTGAGGTTCATGACCATGAACGCGGAGGACGAGAAGCGCGACGCCGAGCAGAGGGCCCTCCTTGCCCACAACGGTCAAGCGGGCGGACACATCCACGGCTCCGCGGACCCCACCTCCTCCTCCTCCACGCCGACCGGCTGCGGCGGAGGGAACGCCGTGGGAGGGAGCGGGGGAGGGGCGGCGAGCAGGGGTCTGCGCAACGTTTACGCCGAGGTGCTCCACTTCCAATCCATGTGCTCCTGCCTCTGGTACAAGAGTCGGGAGAAGCTGCAGTACTCCATACCCATGATCATCCCACGGGACCTCTCCACGTCGGACACCTACATGGAGCAGGGAGAGGCCTTCTCCAACCCCCTGCACTCCAACGGCTGCGTGTGCAGCCTGCAGTGCCACTCGGGCATCAGCTCAGTTTCCACCGGCCTGCACAGCATCAACACCTACAGGAGACTCAATAAACGCAGGAGCTCCATCTAAACCAGGGGCACTCGTTGTGGTAGCCCCTCTGCCGTGGTACTAGGTTATCTGTGGAGATCAAAGGGACGCAACTCCAGTCACTGAGGAGACTCGGGCTCTGATGTTTGTGCTTCTCTCTGGCACCGAGGAGCCCGGCGCGCCAGTCACCAGACTCCAGCCAGCGCGTGAAACTTCCATTAGCCGAGGCACAAACCATTTAGGGACTAACGTCGTTACCGATGTCACAGAGAAATAATGCTAATGGTCGTTCAACAAAAGCGCTCGTTACACAAACTCTGCAACAGTTGCTGTTATAAAACAGGGGAAAAAAGCACGTGCAGCTCTCTCTCTCTCTCTCTCTCTCTCTCTCTGCGCATCTGAATTAAGATGTTAAATGTAATGTTGAATTCAGCATTTTCCTTGTTCATAAGGTAGCATTTTATGTTGTAATACGAAAAGGGACAAAATTACACTGTGAGATATGTTTTTAAGAGGGATCGGGGTGCATTAACTGTATATATTGCCTATATATACTATTATATATAATGATATATGTATATATATATATTATTATATACAATCGTGTATATTGTACATATCTGCTAAGAAATATTTTATGGAATAATCTTTAATCCACTTATTACAAAAAGGTTGTAAGTATTACACTCACCTCAGTGGAATAAAACTGTATATATTTGGACACCTCGCAAGTACGGAGTTACTGAGGGAAAGTCTATTTTTTGCGGTGAAAGTTTTCAGAAATGCTCCCCGTGTCTTCTCTTGTGCGTCTGTGACTGAATATCAGGTTCGCGCCAAACTTTATGATGTGTTTCATCTTTTTTTTTTTTTTCCTCCCCGTGGAAAAAAAAAAAGTCATAGTAACAGCATGAGATTGACTGATTGATTGATTGACTGACGAATGATTGATGGATGACCCTCGCATGTTTAGTGTCCGGCTGAAGGACGAGACACCTCAATGTAACTGTAGTGGGGATCGGACTTGTGACAGTGTCTCTGACCGTTTCAGACCTCCTTTTTTGCATTTTGTACAAATCACTATACAGTTATTTTTCATAGTTTCTATACGCTCACGTACCTGTTTTACTTTGCCTGTTGCTCATCACACGTTTTTCATACTGTATAGCACAGCTGTATTCTGATAGTTTAACTAAGAGCACGTAAGCTCACTGTGCATAGTCATACTTTACTCACTGCTGCACCTTAGGAGACTTATATCTGCTTTAGGACACTGGAATTCAGTGAACTATTGTGTTTTTCTAATTTAATGTATTCATGTTATGTTATGTAAATTATATGTCCAAAATACGTATTTCTGTCTCATCATTCAGATATGTTTGACTTGATACTCTGTGTTATTAATGATTGAGAATAATTGCAGTACACCTCACTAATAAATGGCCTCAGAGTTTGCACCTCATGCACTTATAGGGGGTCTTTGCTCCAGCCCCACCTAAACACACTTGATTCAGCCAACTGGGGTCTTTATGCAGTCTTTGTTTTGTCTTAGGCCTGTGAAGGAGATCTCTTACGTGATCGTATTTTATTTTTTTAGTTTCGCTTTGTCTCAGTACTTTAGTTATATTCGTTTTAGTCACATTTTCATCTTTTTTTTTCTACTGGAACATTCTTAAGAACTACAGGATGATGTTACTCTGTTCAGCATCTCTCATGAACTGAAAGAGGAGCTGCAGTTGTCTATGTGTGTGGCTATACACTTATAACATGTTTTTTTTCCTTAATCATAATAAAATATGATTTAATTAAAAAAAGAGTATTCATTTCTGTGTCACATGGTGTAAGATGTCTAAAATGTACTATCCATTTATATTACTTTGTCCCCAATGGGTATGTGAGAATTTTAGTTTTATAACTAGTCTTATTGTAGATGTGTTGGATATGAATGTTAATAAATCAGTTTCAGAATTATTCCATTTCACATTGATTTAGTCCATATTCTGATTTCCCTGACTAAAACAGGAACTTAATGGTTCATGTCAGCCTTGTTTCAGAGGTGCAGAACATCAGACCAGGCAGTGATGACTAATCACATGTGAGTTTCAATAACTAAAAATTTCTCCCTTGCAAGTTGCGTGTGAACTCCACGTCATGTTTCAGATCTGAGCCGAGATGAGGCCGTGAACTGGGCCTCTTGTGTGCATGTAAACAGGCTCATTGAGAAAGGAATTTTGTAGGGAGCAGGTGTTCAACATGATAAACAGTGCTTTCAGTGGTGTATGGCTCCTCTTTGGATTCGCCAATGACGGGAATCGTTCTCGGGTTCATTCACATGCACACGGGTTTCAGCTTCTCAGCAGTAATAGCATACAGCATTATGCATTCGGCATACATTCATTGCGCCATAGATTACAGGTGAAATGAGCAATCTCAGTCCTTTTGTTGCCAAGGTATCATTATTGAACCAATTACAAGCGAAACATAACCGGTTCTCATTTGGCTGGAGATTGGACCGTGGTGGAATTCATAAAATGCCTTTTCACAAACAAGGGAAAAATTCCCTTTTTTTTTCTCCTCTTCTTTACAAGGGAAACGTGCTTCAAGAAAATGTGCATTTCACAAACACTTCAAGACACACACTACAATACACACCCACCTAAAGAAAACATGCATTTTATTTGCACAGTAGCTGCACTTGTGGTTGCACATGTCATATAAATAAAGCATCTCCATGTTTAAAGCTGCAACACACACCTACTGTGTGACCCGGCCTGTCCAGACTACGACTACGGCAAATCAGCGTCTCTATGTTTGGCCGTGTCACCACCGCTTTCATCATGGCACACTCCTCAGTGAGGCACTGCATTACATAACGCAGAATTTGGATGGGTTGACCAAGCGTACTCGCCCATGTTATGATATTTATTACGCAACCGTCACCTCCATAGCTCCGAACCATAAACTCATGCACTGTTCCTCGACGATCGGCCCGAGACGTTGACGTCCTGCATCACCTGTCATCGGTCTGACGTGAAGCAATGTTACGCAGCGTTCCTCAACAGCAAATCTTCACGTTCACATCACCTGTCGCTCCGATTCATATAGCTGTACTGCATAAAGAGACCTTAGCTCTGACTAACAAACACCTGAGTCGAGGGGGTTTTTATTTCTCGCTCTGAGAACACGCCTCAGTGGTTGAATTTTCTCGGGAGAAAGAAATGGAGAAATTTCATACTGTTGATGGAGTTGCCTTTTCTTTTGCTTCGGATTCACTGTTATGCCAAGATGCAGATGACCAAAAATTCAATATTTTAGTTTCAGCTGTGAATTCTGTAATTCATGCATAGTCTTAGCTCAAGTGTGAACAAAGACCGCAACACAGGCTCAGTTAGGGCAAGTACCCCATGTACCTGCTCAGCCTTGCAGCCCCCCTCTCCCGCCAACCCCCAACACACATGTTCAGATCCCTGTGTGAGTGTCATCCCACCTTCCTGTCTCTACCAGCTGCCCTATCACGAAATAAAGGCCAATAAAGGCCACACACTTGAAAAAATATGTATTCAGACACTTCCTTCCCTGAATCAATCATGATTTTGTCCATGTGCTGATTCATATCTAAATCCAAATCTAAATAATGTCAGACTCTGTCACAACAATGAAAAATGCTTTTTTTGTTGTTGTGATATCGACAGAGTAAACCTTAAACTATGTATACACAAATCGTTGAAAAAAAAGATTTTGATGCTCCCCTGTGCACTCGTACCTTTCTAGGAAACACATTGTGTTTACATATTGCTTTTGGAGCAGCATGAAATGACTGAAGGAAATGCATAGACGTCTGACACAAATGATATCTGACAGGCTGCAGTTCCTCATGCATGGACAGTCAAGGATTACACAATGCACTGGGGAAAAATTCAATCTGAAGTGATGTTCATATTAAATTATTTTGTCTGCCCTTCTAACTTGTATAAACACTTAAAAAAATACATCAATCCCAGAGCAATATGAATTGCCTCAGTCCAAACAATGAAGAAGAAATGCTTTTTTGCATTTTTTGCAGTGCACAATACATTGCCTTGTTCAGCATGTATGCCACAATATGGAGTGTTTTTTTTTTCATTACAGTACTGTTGGTATGAATCACACTGAAGTGGCCGTTTATATTACCACGCCAGCAGCTGCAAAGTGTAATCTGTAATCACCTTGTGGCTTATCAGCATGATGTTCATTCTGAGAGAAGAAGCAGCACAAGGGTTTGTAACTTGAAGCTGCATGAACGGAGACAACAGGGGCTGTAAACAAGCATCCCACATAAAAACAAGAGTTTTCTGCCTGGAAGTGCGAGAATTTGCAATTTTCCTTCCTTTCTTCTGACATTAATAAAAATCCTTTCTCTCCTTTTCTTTTCTTTTGCAAAATTCCAGTCATTTCTCTCTTTCTCTTTTTTTGTCTCCTGAGATTGGCACCTTACAACGGTCATTATTCGACAGAGTAATCTCTGGATGAGTCCTTTTCAGGGGTAGCGGAGCATATTCGCAGGAATGAAGTGCGAGTGGGGAGGAAGACGGTGGTTGTTTAGTGGTTGATGGCTTTTCTAATCTTTCCACACCCTCCACCTCTGAGTGTCCAGCATGCGGCTCCTCGCATATCTCAGTGCCATTGCAATGCATTAAGCCGACTCATTTCTCACAAGAAGAGGAAAATACGCCTGTCTGCCAGGAGCTTTATCTCACGCATGGAGAATGCCATTAATGGCCCGCTCCACTCTCTGTTGTTAATCACATGGAGAGGAAATGTCTTTTTATGTGCTGGAGACCATCTCTCCTGGGGGACAGCAACAAGATGTTGTATATTACGAAGTGACACGTCAATATCAAAATTACAAATTACGATGCTTGCCGCCCTGTTAAGCTAAGAGACATACTTGAATATCACAGTAATTATTGCCAATCAAGAAAACATCACCAAACAGATCTGCACAGATCACTCCACGTCCCGTCTCTTCCTGTTTTCTTCTGCCCTGTTAATGCTTTCCCTCTTGGGCTGTCAACCTTGAAATTTACCATTATGTCCTATTCTCTTTATTCTTTAAATGATGTATTCTTTTTTTTCACTCTCAGCACTCTGCCATCCCACATTAATGATACAACACAGGGCGAGGTCACATAAACCAACTCATCAAAGTGGTTTGCTGATAAAAAGAAAATCCTGGGAGAGTGAGAAAGGTCCTTTTTGAACAATTTTACCTTTTTATTGGTCTTGAGATTGACATTAAAACATCCCAACATGCGTAAATAATTTAACTGTGGCTGAAAACTCTTGAAACAGAAAATAAGTTTGAGTTTGTAGAGTTTCTATTCAATGTCTCTCATGTTCTTTCTTGTGAAGATTGAGCTGAGCACAAAAACCTTGGCATTGAGTTGTAAAGGATCATCTGTAATAAGCACAAAATTCCCAGTTTAGTGTTGGGAAATCAATAAAAGCCCGCTATCAACAAACAGACAGCTGGAAAAATATAACCAAAAATATTTGGTTTTGTTGCCACAAATCCAGCAGGTTTTGGCTTTGCCGATGAGAAAAACTCAGCAACCAGCGATTTCAATGATGATGCTCTGCAGATACATTGTTGAAATGTCAACAGCTTCATTTAATCTTTTGCCGATCCAACAATCTCCGACTTCATGTTTGACCCGTTTCCAGTCGCGATGCTAAGCTAGGCTAACATGCTTCTCATTTAAGAACACGGACTTTCCCTTACACTGAAGACTAGCAGCTCTGCGCTGAGAGCAGAGAGAACAGGATCACACAGCTGACTGATGCTGGCATCGCCAAAACATGTTGTGGGTGTTGATACAACACAAGCTTTCATTAAACACTAAAAGAACAGCGCAAAACAAAGCCAAACCAAACTCGAGATGATGCACATAATCATCTGCTGTTGTGGTATCAGAACCGGGACGTCTCATTTGTTCATTTACTGCGCAGCTACACTTCAAGAACAAAGTGGCTTCTGACAACATCCGTGAAGCCAAAGAGCTCCTAATCCTGCTCTTTGTTGTCTGTCAGTCTGTGTGTCTATGGGTTTTCTGTTTCTTTTCAGCTCACAGGACTTTACTGGCAGGAGATGACAAAGCATCTGTGTTGCCAAAAACACTCAATCTAATAACACAGTGATAATGTGCCCTCAATAAAGCATTTAATGGACTGTAAATATCAGCAGCATAATGGAACGTAAACACATATTTGCAGGTTGTCGACCACATCCATTACGGCTGCGTCGATATATGACAGGATGTTGGGCAGGATGGTGGTTGGTGCTTTACTGTAAGGCAAAAATAAGGCAGCTTATCAGCGAGGGATAGTCTCTCTCAAATTTGGTGACATTTAAAGAGCAAGATTTTAGAAAGATTGACACCGTTTTCATTTCCTCACGCTAACACCTGGAGCTTTTCTCTCGCTGTCAGCAGCTGAAATTTCGGGATATTTTAGTCCTGAGGGCAGGAAGGAACGGTGACTACCTCGCTTTCACTGCTACTCTCTTAGCTGACTGATTTCCAGCTTTTTTATTTCCCCCTCCCCACACTGTGCTGGTGAAAGGTGAGAGCAATCACAGTGAGAACCGGCACGCTTTTCATGTGCCGTGGAACTGGCTGTGCGCGCAAGTGTCCAAATGAATCCGAAACAGGCGCGACAAGGATGATGGATAGGATTTAATGGCACCGCTTTTAAAAGAATCAAACATCCCCGGTGAAGTCGGAACACAGCGACCCTGCTCCATCTTCATTTTGCACCTGCATCGAGCAGACACGCTGGCTGGCCTCCACGTTTCAGTCCCGCTGTAATGTGATTATTTTAACTGATGTAAAGACTAAATGGCATCCAGCAACAGGGATGCTGGGGAGGGTCTCATCTTATGTGATGGTCTGACATTAGTGGTGTTACATAACCGTGACCTCCGGCGAGCCTCTGCCTCCTCCTCATCCCTCCCACAGCCCCTCACATCCCCACCACAACCACCACCACCACCACCACCACCACCCTCCTCACCCGCATCTCCTCTGTAATCATTCTGCTTGCATGGCTTCGTGGCCAAACAAGCTGCCAGCGCTTGCCGAGATGCTCTTCAGAGCACTTGATGCTGTCACCAGAGACGGGCGTAGGCGGAGCCGTCCTTGAAGCTGGATGACCTCTGAACTCTGGCCTGGGACTGACACCGAGCTTGTTCTGTACAGAAGATGATTTTCCTGATATGTTAACACACTGTAACAAGTTAAATCGTGTTGATCTTTTACATCTGTTTAACTAGGATGAATAAGTATGAGCCAATCGCCAATAACTCCCCAACACCAGGAGACAGCACTCTGTTGGTCCAGGTTTCCATATTTATGTTGCATTTATTTGTTAAGCAGCAGGTTTTGCTCTTTATACTGTACCACACCTGACTGTCTCCTTTCTTGGGGTCCCAGCCTTTTCCAAAAGGACACAGATGGACATGAGGACTGTTCTCCACAAATTAGGGCATTTTTGTTTGGGGAACTGGATGATTTTTACCTTAACATATAATAAGATAAGGCAAAGACAGGCACAGCCTTGCTACTGCCTGCCAGTTTCTTGTATGTGAGACCAGTGTTGGGCGACGTAGTGGAGAGGGGCTAGCAGCAGAAAAGCCTTCAGTCTGGCCCGAGAATCAAATCTAGGTCCTTTCTTTCTCCATCCTTTCTCTACTTTCTCAGTCCCACAATGGAGAAACTAAGCATGTGTTGTTCCCCGGGTACTTACACCCTGTGTGAGCAGGAGACCCAGCAGACCCTCCGCGAGAGTGCTGAGGTACAAGCAGATACAATAATGAATTCATGGACCACCAGTGGTGGTCTCACATATGATTATGATTTCTTCTACTACACTGAACACGTGCACACCAAGACATCCACCATCACATGAAACAAAAAAGATGTGCGGTGTCTTCAAAAAAAACATTTTCCTGAATGTATTCAGCTTTTAAGTCAGTCAATGAACTGAAAATTTACCTTAACTTCCTGTTACAGCATCACCAGCAACCCTGGAAAGCCCTGAAAACGAATTAATGCAAATTTAAACTTCTTAAAAGACTAAAAATGTGCACACACCGGGGAACAAGTAATTAAGCCGTGGAAGGACTCTGCTGCTGCCGCTGCTCTATTTCCCCGGCTCTCTTTTCTCTTTGTTCGATCAGCTTTTGTCAAAGAGATTACTAAAGTCTGACGTCTCTGTCTATAATCGCTCTGCCACCGTCTCAGCCCAGACGTCCATTTTTTTGTCTCGACGCACCAAAGCCAGGGTGAGCAGAGGCTGAGTAAAATAAATAAATAAATAAATAAATGGTGGGAAAGTTGAAACATAGGTGCGCATGCAGAGCGCCATGTGAGACTTTTGCTGATTAACGTGTCTGGTCCGGGACGGTCAGCGGGGGACCTGTGTAGCCAGACGTACTGTAATACGTGACTAATAGGGGAAGCGTGCCAGGTTGATTTGATAGAGCGGCACTGGGACAATCAAAAGAGCTTCACATCAGAGAACATGGACCTCCTGTATCAAAACAATTACACCTGCTGGAGGCCGTTCATTCGGTTTAACCGAACCTCAAACCGGCTTTCAGCTTCTGAAAAATCAAGAATGAGGCTCATTAGGGAGTGTTTCATCTATAATTCCCATTAAATCCTCGTATATTTAATGTTCCTGTGTTTCCTTCTGAGGCTGTTCCTCCGGTGTCAGAGCGGATCCAGTTCAGAACTAGAAAAAGCAACACCCGCTTTTACAAGAGTAGACAGAGCTTCGGGGAGACTCTGTCATATGTCAACCTTGGAACCTAAACTCTGCTTTGACAGCCAAAAAAAAAAAACTTCATTGTGTTTCACTTCATCTTCTCCCTTTCATCATGATTGCCTCATGTTGCAGTGTCATAATGTGGGCTGGGAGTTAACCAATTCTGGGAGGATATTGGATATGGATATTGCATATGGGGGATGAACTGATAACTGGTGCTGTGTGTGCCAGAAACAGAGAGTTTGTGGCATGTTTCAAACACTCAGAAATACCTGTCGTCCAGTCAAAGGTATGTGGATGCATGTGTGTCTGTGTGTGTGTGTGTGTGTGTGTGTGTGAGTGTGTGTGTGTCAATGGCTGAAATAGGTATCGCCGCACAGCCTGCGTGGCGCAATTTCAATTGTGGCCTTTTTATCGCAAAGGAACCGCTGAGAGCCTCGGAAATGTTTCTGACTTCAGCATGGATTAGCATCAAATCTGCAGCGCTGCCCCCTCTCGTGTCACTTGTGATTAGGTGTCCTCTAAGAAGATCCGCAGGAAAATTTGCCAGGCCCTCGCGCACCCTCGCACTCCCCTCGCCCTGTCGTGAAGCTCCTCGAAGGTTAGATAATCAGCCCAGATCTGAGCTGAAGTGATTGTTTTGAAATCCATACGCGCAGCTTGTGTAAGATGGCAACAAGGAGCTCGGCGCAGACTCTAAAGGGATTAATGACGAGGTCAGTCGCTGTTATAATCATCTTCTAATTACACTCAAAATGATATTCATCAGAATTGGTCAAAGGACGAGAAATAAAAGACACTTAAATCAAAGGTTTCATCAGTGGGGCACACTCAAGCGTCAAATTCTTTAACAAGGATGCACGCATGAGCGGCATGATGAAGCTTTCATAACAGAGCATCGAGGGTACTTGGAGTCGACAGAAAACATGTTTGCATTCATATGACAGGATTTTTTACATCATCTGCACTGGGGATGATTCAGCATCTTCAAGATAATATGTGTGAAAAATAGAGCCTGTGATGATATACTGTAAACCTGTAAATTTAGAGGGTTTAAAAACAGAGTTAGCTCAACAGCACATTTCAAGCTCAGGAGTCCCAACAGAATGGGTCAAAGCCATTTATCCATCATCTTGCCAGCTCTATATGTTCTATACAGTGTCACAGGGTCTGCTGGTCTCTAGAGCATGTGCAAGGCGAAGATTATTCACCCAGTACAGGTCACACACAAGCTATTCACTCTCACACTCGACTTAAACATGCATGAACTGGACTGTTGGAGGAAACAGGAGGATTCAAACTGAGGATGTTAGCCTAGCTTAGCATCATGACTGGAAACCGGTCAGACATTAATACAGAGATTGTTGGGGCAATTTAGAGTCTCCAGTCGACCTTTAATGTGCGTTTTTGGACTGTGGGAAGAAAAGAAAATCCACACAGACTTGGGGAGATCATACAGACTTGAAAACTTCACAGGGATTTGGCTGGGAGCGTCTTTCAACGAGGCAAGACCACTGACTGATCAAACAAAACGAGGCCCTCTATTTCAGTATCTCTATATCCTATATACCTTTTTCTCTCATATCGATATTTCCCTTTAGACAGATACAAATAGGAAATTCCTAACTGGAATGAATACTTCTGTGCATGTGATGGCTCCATTACTGAGATCTAACAGGTTAACAACTTCCATACTTCTGAGTTCTTAACATCCACGCAAAGCGCACTCAAAGTGAAAGTAAAGGACGGTGCAGTCTCCAGGTGTGTGGGTGGGTGAGTTTTCTTCACTGTGTCAGAAAAACTTAACATTTCTATCTCTCTCCTCTCACGTCTCTCTGAGGAACCTCTCCACAGACTCATGTGGTTAACAACCTCTTCCAGCCTGTCACAGATCGGAGGAGGAGACCCACTCACTGCACCAGTACAATGACGGCAGCTACTACTGGAGAACGTAAAACGATGACAGGCGTCAGCGTAGGATGCACAATCACAACAACTGTCCTGGCGCGCTGCGGACACAGCTGGGGAAAAGAGACGAGCGGACAGACGAGACGGACGGTCCGGGGCTGGCTGCGCTTACGTCAGAGATTTCATCAAAGTGTTTCGGGATGTTCTAGGAGACTTTTAACTTATTATATTGTCACAGGGTGAATTGTGATGCACTTCCAGCAATGATTTCCTTCTTTTGAGGTTTTATTCCACATGAAACATGTTAGTTCATGTCAAGGATTTAGTGCAAGTTTGAAACAAAGAAGCTGTTGTCCGTCATGGTCTGAGGTCACAGAGTTTCCACTGAGAAAGTTTTGCAGTCCAGAAAATGTCGTTGATCTCTTACTCTGCTCTGCTCTGCTCTGCTTGTACAAAGGGAATCTCTCCTCGTATTTCTGTTGCCAAATATGGACTTGAGCTTACGACCCCACTACTGTGGCTGTGAGCTCTGTTCTGTCATGCAACAATGGAAATTAATACCTCAAGCATTTGGATTCACACTGTTTTAAAAAAAGAAACATCTGAGGGTTTTTTTGTGCATAGTTTTGCCACATATTGGCAAACCCCAGCATGACCTTTATCCCTGAATTGACTCAAGTCATCTTGAATTAACCTTTCATCCAGGGTTTCTGAAATGGAAAGTCTTGCTTTATGTCTGCAGAGCCCCTGGTTGCTGTGCTGTAGTCCGTTACGGTATTTACAGCTCAAGCAGTAAATTGAAGTCCGGTAAAAGGGTATAAACAATGACAGTAACGGTGCTGGTAAAAGTCATATATTTCATCCTCATCAGGGCAGGTCAGACTGCAGCTACAGAATGACTATAAACACCTGAGGGATTAAACAAAACATCCACATATCATCTCTGATCCTGACCTACTACTGAGCACTGATTGTCCAGCCTGGAGTGTGTCGGAAACTTAACTCTACAACAGTTCATCATCAGCAGGTAAAAGGTGATTTTAAATACTTTGAAAAGGTATCCAAACAATGGTATAAAGTCACAGTCATAGCTTCCTTCAAACAGTGTTATTGCTGTTGTCTTTTTTTTTTTTTCCACTCCACGTCTGTGTCTAAGTTATACAACACGTGATGGGAGGTTTGAGGTTTCAGCGACGGGAGAAGATCTTCTTTCATTCAGGGAAATTAAATATCTCAGACTGTATTGCCTGTTTTCCATTACTAGCGTCTGATTGCTTTGTAGACAAGTGTCGCCGTTGCCGTCCCGTTAATATTAAAACGACCTCTCGATCGATTTAAAAATGACTTCTGCCAAATCAAATGAGATTTCATCAGCCGTCGCAGCATTTTTCATTTTTGCAACTTCTTGATGAAACTGACATTTAATCACCCTTGCATCACTGCGTGTTATCTTTGCTCTAAGTATCAAGAAATGTACAATCGAAGCAGTTAATCAAGTTAAGTCAATGTTTTCTTTTAGATACATTGTTCTTGCTCGTGTTTGCTTATTTCTTTACACATTAAAGTACACTGCTTGAATTGAAAACGCGGCTGATTAACTTAATTTGCTTTTAATCAATTAGTCTCAGCTGGAGCCACCAGGTAAACAACTAATAATGTTATATAACCAATTTGTGCCAATTCAGTGCAACGGCTTGAATGTACAAAGTGATTTGATGCCGTTCATCAGGAACACAAACGTGAATGTTTTTACTGGAGATAATCCTGTGTTTTTGTACGACGTGTAAAAACTGAATAAACGTCATGGCCATGCCAAATGTCACACACTGTGTTTTCCTTTGTGAATTTTCTTTTTAGAAGTAGGAGCGCATTCATATCACTTACACTGACACCACAGAAAACGCGTCCAGTCCGAGAACCACAATCCCTCGGCTGTGTATTCCAGTCACAGTTCCCAGTCCTTTTATTATTTATGGTATGGCAAAAACACAAGCACGTGACTGAACTGTCAGGTTTTTTTTTTTACATCTGTCTGTTTTTTCTTGAAGCCTCAAACATCTCAAAATGAATCTGTAAAGTTATTTTTGTTAATGTGTTGCCACTAGCTTATTTCTTTCCCTTCCTGCGATTCCTCCTCTCTCAGCTACACTGAGCAGTGCACGCGACTTCTATTTTCCACTCTACCCCGAAGCTATCGTCATCTGCAAATTTGTATCTGATTTGCATTGTACTATAACTGTAGTCTTGGACAGCACTGGGTTTTTACAGTAATATGAATGGGCGGAGACCAACAGGACACAAAATGAGGAAAAACAAACAAACAAACTGAATGAATAAATGTGTGTCCATTTTATTGAACACATGTAATTTTGCTGTGGAAAACCATCTGAGTAGTTACATTTCAAGGACTCAATAAAAACAAAGAGCTTTTAGAAGGGGGCTCAAATAAAATAGTTGGTGAATAATGAGAATCCACTTCTGTCCAAAGCTGTACAGCAGGTCCAAGAACATCATTAGATAATCAGACTCTGAAATAAACAAATTGAAACAGAGTCAGGGTGTGACACAAACCGTTTCACCCCACCTCCAAAACAGTTTGTATGTACCTGTTTCAGTTAAACATGAGGCTGTGGTTTGGTGAAGTTTCTGGTCAAAGGTCCAACCACATGCTCCTGGTTCTACCTAAATATCTGATCGCTCCTCTGATTCTGGCTTTTAAAAGTGCTTGAAACCAAATCATCTTTGTTAGAACCAGTGAACAAGGATAAATACTCCATTCAACCATTGTGGGTCTGATTTAAAGCAGACATTTAACACATTTAACCATTAAACCATTAACCATTTAACATTGACTACAGAGGCTGAAAAAGACATGAAACAGATTGGTTTAATGTGCAGTAGATTAACACCACTGTTTCCCAAAGACATAAATGTATATACGTGTCTCATCAAAACGCTGCTCTGCAGCAGCCCAGGAGGTCAAACACACCACAGGGAACCTTTAACCACCATCTGCTTCAGCCCTGCGCTAACAAGACTCACTTAGTAAAGGGAACAACAGTGGCAGCTGATTTTTGAGGGTTTAACTATTGATTTCAATGCTCACAATCTTTACAAGCCATTCAGGCATCTGCTTCCCCAGCGTGCTGCTACAGCTGCGTTTACAGACTTGTTGCAGCCGGTGTGAAGGTTCAGGTTCCAATGAGGTTTCCATTAAAATCAGGAAGAGGTGTTGTGGTATTTTAACAACCATAGCTTACAGGCTAAAACACTGTCAACGTGATATAAGCAACAATAAACCTCCAAATCAAGTGTTTAGACAAGTGTTTTTTTCGTTTTAAATAATCTATGTGTGGGACTGCAGACTTGATCATGCACAGGGTAGCAGCACTGTTGACAAGTTATGACAGAGCTATTACAGTCTGCCAGAGAGATTTCTCAGTAATCCAGGTCAAGGGGAGCTGCAAACAGGTTATTATAAAATGTCCTTATTAAGCATTAATTAGGAAATGTGATTTTATTCTTTATTTATGTGTGCAACCAAATTCTAGTGCAATTAGAATGTGAATTTCTCACAGCACAATCATTTTCCACATGTGAAAAACATAGTTGATGACAAGCACATGAATATAGGTAATGGGAAATATGCTTTGGCTTGTAATCCTTGGTTTCAGTTGACGATATGTAGATAGACCCTAGCAGAGGTTACATATATGTTTAATAAATCCCCCAACACAAGAATTATCATCCATTCCAAGCAAACTTACATTTGGAAAAGTTGCAATTATGTTTATCTGTGCTGCTCATTGGTTTGTTGTGACGTTGATACTGGACAGCTTTCAAGGATTTAACATTTACTTGGTAAAATCAGCATTGTTTAACCATACCAAATGGCTATATTTATATATGTATAAGAATATGCATATACTTAGTCATTTTAGAAGATGACTGAAACTATACGAACATGGTAAACCTCAAAGAAAACACAGGTTACTTCACAGTTAGGCCAGGGAAGAGATGTAAGGCCTTTCACCGAATTACACGACTGATGTCATGTTAAGCCTTGATCTTTGATATGGGCAGTCCCGTGTTTTGCCCTGCATGGTGCAGATGTACATGTTATATAACAGCACGGAGTCACGGGGGTCGCCACTGATATCTGTGTGCACAGGTGAGTGTGGCGGAGCGCTGAACATGAATAATTCTTTGCTCAGGCCGATGCAGAGGGACCTGATCGGGAGCAAGCTGTGACTGGGCTGTTGCTCAGTTGACCATGATGCATCTCAGCGGCCTCTGATGAGCTGCGTGTGCACATAAAGTGCTCCCCTCCGTCACCTTTTCCACTCCCACTGGTCCAACCTCACACCATGGCAGGTTGGCTGTCAATCAAATGTTTCCAGTCCATTCGGCGTGAAATGCTGAAACTCGCAGCCGCTCATATTTTTTTCATGACTGCCACAGATGTGCCTTGAAGGGCTCATTTAAAACAGCAAATGTTCACTGCAGATGATGTCTCGCCGGTATCGTGCATCGTACAGGAATCTAATGGGTGATTACTGTAGCACAGAGCTAATCTGCCATGGCTGTGTGAGTGGACGAAACCAGAAAATGTGATTTCAGTCTGATTCTGTGTAATTCTATCGCAGATAATTGATGGAAACATTCATGCTGCTATTTCTTATTATTAAAGGAGCAGAATAGATGAACATGTCATGGTGTGTTACAGCTCGGCCGTTTATGGTCTATTGACTTTTAAAATAACCAGTATAGGTACTGATTGTCAGCCACTGTCACATTTTCTTTCTTTTAACATGAATCTACATCCAGCAGGTCCAGAAATGAAACCCAGTAGAGCTTCTCGCAGTGAGGAGCAAATTTTACACCCACAACCAACCTCAAGCGATAAGGCCAAATAGTTGACAGCAGGTACTTAGACAATCAAACTTGCTCACGAAATGTAGAGAAATTTGTTGTTTTTCCACAAAAGATGTTTCAAAACTTTCAACACGATATGCAGAAAAAGTGTGTTTTTCTGAACACCACCATGGACATCCTGAATGATGTGGGATAAGCTGAGTCGCAACAACCACACCTCATTGCTGGAGACTAAGTAAACTATAACTAAGTAAAATATAGCCAGCAACCAGGAGGGAGAGGCACCAGAGTCAAGTCTGGTTAGTGTTGAAAATGTATTTTAAAAGTAAATTTATTCTAAAAACTTTAAAAATTTAGAAAATAGCAAATACAGACAGCCACAGTCTACTACAGGGAACTATAGTGTGCCACTAACAACTTAAGTCTAGTATAGTCAATGATAGTCCATAATGATCTGTTATAGTTTACTACATACAAAAAAGTCTGCTACAGACAACTTAGGCCTATTTCTGACAACTAGAAGACTAAACAGCGCTATGGACATGGAGGCAATGTGCAACAGCTTGAGGAGGAGAAAAACAAACTGGAGGAGCAAGAACAGAGTTTAGACACAAAACTCACTAACCTGGAGGAGAAAAACCAAAGCTCAGAGACATTAGTGAAACATCTCCAGGAGGAGAGAAAGAAACTGGAGGAGAAAGAGGAGAGCTGGAAGATGAAAACTAGACATCTTGAGGAAGAGAAGGAATTGGAGGGTCTGAAATCGATGAAAAAGAAGACAGCCTTTAAAAGACAGCCTGTAAAAGAAGAGCCCATCCTCGTGGAAATGATTGGGGAGGAAATTGGGTAAGAGGGAAAAATGGAGAACAGACAGAAAAAAGAATGAAAAGGAAGAGACAAAAGAAAAGAAACAGGAGGAAAAGAAATAAACGTCTAGAAAAATAAGACAAAGGAAAAGAAGAAGCAGAAGAAGAAGAAGAGGAGGCTGCTGGTAGTTCGACCAAGGTTGGACAATAGAAGGTCCTTCTGCACACACACACACACATGCACAGAGGAACTGCCTCTGCTCTTGATTTTATAAGGTTTTCTCCGATTTCCAGAGTTATTCTAAAATTTGGATTATAAAAAAGTTCACAGCTCCATGAGGAGATGGACAGTGGACATCCCCCCTTGGATCCACCCTCCTACTGAGACACATGGACCTACAGCAAACACACTTACTTGTGTGATTAGGCTAACATGGTACATTTGGTATATTTTAAATTTGTGAAATGTGTGGTCATCAGCACAAGACAATAGTCCCTATTGTGGCACTGTGGGACTAAAAATCAAATCTTCATCTTCTTCTTCTTTTCCAAAAAGATCCTACCTCTCATGCACAAACAGGCCAATAGTCCTACTGGGAGGCATTGTTAAAGTACACATTTTGAAAATTCACAAGAAATCAACTATACTGTATGTGGTGGTTCAAGTTTATTTTACTAAGTTGTAAACTGTGTATGTTTCACCACTGTTCTGCTGTAGTAAGATAAAGTAATACTGGAGTCTGTCCGTTCCACGGTATCTCCACTTCAAGCACAGCCTACTGAGACAGCCCACTGAGCCACTGGGACATGCACACTGTGTACACAAAGCAGTGTCAGGTTTTTTTGTTTTGTTTTGTTTTGGGTTTTTTTGCATTCACAAGAGCTATGATCGCTAAATGTTAAGTGGTGTTAGTCAAGAGGTTTTGCCTTTTTCGGCAGAAAGATTACAGAGCAGACACTTCACAAAGAGTCACTGAGCCAGTGACTCCTAGGTCTCATCAACAGTCACCAAGGAGCCTGATTTCAGACTTTGAATGCTCATAATATTTCTTCTGCAAAGAAATATCTTTGTTTAACATTTTGATTTCCTCCAGTATGACATACGCAGAGCCACACAGGATAAGAAACGTTAATTTAATTTTTAAAAATGTTTTGTTGAAGTATTTCTGTCAAATGTAATAATAGAACTCTTAACTCGTAATAATATTGGGAAGTCTCAGTTTTAGTTTGCACATGCCTGGAACCGACCTCATAACAACTGGGCAAAAGCATCCTAATGGAAAGTGGAGTGTGTTCTAATTTTAAGTAACGTGAGGCCACAGAGGGGAACATTTACTGTGGTCCTACTTTCACATCCAAGATGTTCTCTCTCTGGTGTGTGCCGCCACCTGGTGTTCATCGATAATACTTACCGTGATGCCTTCAATGACTTGCAACCTAGGGCAAGTATCTTCCTCAACAGCACTTAATGAATTTAGACGTAAATGAAACCCTAATTGAGATTTATACATCACTGAACGTTTTCTGTCTTTATAATGAGACTGTGGAAAATGAATTCTAAAGTTAGGCTGAGCAGGCATTTCCTCCAGGTATGGTCAGGTAGACCGTGAGTTTGGCTTGAATTTAAACGACTCAGCCTCACGAAATTTCATCACGAAAAATCATCTCAATTTTACCGGTCGCTCTCCACATGTCTGGGCCCAGGCCCAGGTCTGCAGTCCCCCCTCTCCCCGGCCACCTCCACCAGGTTGTTGGGTCGTTGCCAAGCCAGCAAGGAGAGTTATTCTCTCCAGCGAGTTCTGGGTCTGCTTATGGGTCTCATTTAAGGTGGACATGCCTGTAACACCTCCTCAGGGAGACATCTAGGAGGTGGCAACCTGGTCAAACAAACACCAAACCATCACTGTTGTCCCCATTTTGACACATTAAAAAAATAGACAAGTGGAGTACAGTTTGCACTGTATTTCTCAGGTGGAATTTTGTATTTTCATTATCATTTCTCGGGCACTTTTTCAGAAACCGCCGCTTAACTCCATATGTATAAATGTATTGATTGTTTTCACACCACACTCTTCTTTACTTAAATGTTGTCTACCTTCCTCCTATGATCTTCAAAGACTTTAGATAAAAACTAAAAACCAATTCGAAATGTAAAGAAACAAGTCTGTTGTGTGTGTTCCCTGAACGCCTCTCAGGCGATCGCCCGGTTTCCGGCGGGCCGTGAACGCACCCTGCAGTCAGCTGACTGAAACGAGCTGGTCATGTGGCGGCCAGAGGCGGAGAGCAGCTCGAGTAAATAAAAGCGAGGGTCCCCATGAACAAAAAACAACGCGGTGGTCTCCTGTCTCCTCCGTCCGTCCCCTCTCTCTGTCCTCCGGCATGGCGTGGACCACATACCAGCTGTTCCTGGCGGGGTTAATGCTCACCACCGGCTCCATTAACACCCTGTCAGCAAAGTGAGTCCATTTAATTACATGTTGATGCGTTCTTCACTGTACGTGAATTACAGTGGGAACACAGAAATGAACCAGCTGATGTCATCAAGCCTAATCGCACACTACTCTCTTTTATTTTCCAATTATTGTCTTCTATCTATCTCAGTTTCTGGTTGCAGTACTGTAGCTGTCAGAAGCTAACGTCATAACAGTTTTGTAATGAATGACGAAACAAATTAGAAGCTAAACGCTTGTTAGCTCGTTAGCTCGACAAGCTAAATGTAATAGAGACTGTCCTGCTACTCAGGAAGCTGATCTGTGTGAAGTTTGGGACATTTACCTACTTTAGTTACTGACTGGCTTGATAAGAGTGCAGTCGTTGTATAACAAAGATTGACACAGAGACTTTATCTAAATTAAAATGTAGATATCTGAGTAAAACTGATACTGTAATCGGATTCAGTGCCTTTATCACGGGGTATCTGTGTTAGGACATGACAGGATGTCTTCATGTCCAGGATGAGGTTAGATGATAAACCACCGGTCCAACCTTGTGGTATAAAGAAACATTTTAAGGCTAAAGGCGGCAATCAGTTTCATAGTGTGTTAGTAACAGAACAAACAATGGGAAATCTTTAGAAAATGCATCCCTGTAATAGACTAAAAAGTAGAAAACAGAGGAAAGGTTCTTGTTTCAAAGTGAGCGATAGCAAGATAGAAGAGTTATAGCCAAAGATTTCATGTCCTTTTAATCAGACTTGGGGGATGGATGAATAAACACAAATGTAAGCTGGGTAAACGTGCTAAATGTAAGGTTTAACTTTAGAAAATAATGCACCTTCAAGTATGTATTGATGTATTTTGTGAGAAAATTACTGGAGAAAACGAATGAAACTGAGGGTTTGACAACTACTATTACCTATTATTACAACTTCTTTTCTTGTCAGTTAATCTGCAGCTTGTTTTCAATGCTCTGGTCCTTAAATCACACAGAGGCAGTGGAAAAACGTCCTTTCAATATCAAGTTAGTGGTCGTTCTTGAGGGATATCCTCGGTTATCAATGACTTATTACTTGCACGCAGTCCTCCTCATGACAGGAAGAGGTTTCAGACATTCAGCTTTTCTTACTTCTCTATGAATCCGTGATGTCAGCTGTCTGCTGCTGAACGCGACACTCCTCTACCCTTTTGTGGTCATATTGTCAGCTTTTGTGGTCATATTGTCAGCTTTACACTGTGTTGCACATATGTCATCAGCACGAATCGAACAAGCCGAGTCTTGTTGCTCGGAGCAGAAACGGCAACTAGTGGATGAAGTTTCACTGCCTTGCACGGCTCAGTGGCAGCGCTCGGTTGGACAGTTTTGGTGCCAGCTTCCTCATCGCTTTCACTGGGAGGCCAGATATTTAATCCACAACACGATCACACAAATTTCGCTCCAGTTCAAGCTACGGGATGGCCGTAGTTTCCCTACCGTTTGCAGAGAGGTGCTGTGTAATCACTTTAAAGGACCGCAGCTCCTCATTTTTTTTTTGATGTGCAGACAGTACGCTCACATGCTGGTCATGCTTCCTCTGACTGACTATAAAAGTCAGCGGGTGACTCTGCCCGTACGCGCATGAAGACTCATTAACTAAAGGCGCACCATCATCAGATCTGACCGTTTTATGTCAGGGAACGGCCTGTCGCCTCCATGGCCCGGGTAAGGGAAAGAGAAACCGCCTTCATCCTGGTTGCTTGCTGGCCAGACAAAGGCAAAATGCATAAGAATCTCTGAGCTATCACACAAAATGTCTCCCAAGTTTCCAGGGCTGCGACAATATATCATGCAACAAATTCGCTGCCTAAGAAAACGTCCTGGTAAAGTTCTTAAGTCGACACTTATCTTGCGTTCCCAGGATCATTGCTTTGAAAGTGCCAGAAATAGTCACGCTTTCATGTCCCAAAGGGATATATTCAGAAGACTTGTGCCGCCTCGGTGACGGTCTGAAATGCCCCAACACGTTTCACTTTTAGCACGTCTCGTGTCATATTGCTTTGGCTTACGTTTCTTGCCGTATTCATTTGCATAAAACATCCGTATTTGAGTTGTACTAACGTGCTCTCGTCTCCACAGATGGGCCGATGTGTTCTCTGCCAAGGGCTGCCACGATAACCCCGAGCATGCCTTCTCCCACCCGTTTGTCCAGGTAAAGCTCACTGGGAACAGGAAATGCCTCATTTGGGACAAATTAGGGTCACATGGCTACTCTAGCGTCAGATAGCGTCGCCAACTCGATTCATGTCGGGACTTATTCTTGAAAACGCCGGTGCTTTCTGCCAGATGGAAGGCTTGTAACCTGTGTATGCCTTCCCAGGCGGTGGGCATGTTTCTGGGTGAGCTGAGCTGTCTCGCCGTCTTCTACATCCTACTCTGCCATGACCGACGCCGCCCGGAGCCCAAAATGAACCCGGGCCAGAGCTTCAACCCTCTCATCTTCTTCCCCCCGGCCATGTGCGACATGACGGCCACGTCCATCATGTATGTCGGTAGGTGACCCTTCGATCCCTCATCTGCTGAACACGCAGGAAACGAGCAAATCCTTGAAACATTGCTCACGGGCCCGTTTACCGACGCTTTGTCGTTGACTCTTGCGCGCTCTGCGGATTATCTTGTTAGGGAGATAATTCAGACCACATTTTTTCCCCCCTCAGCAGCTCAATTCCAAACTGACCCCTTACTTACTCGCCGAGGCGTGCTCACTTGAAGTCAGTGAGTGTGTGAGGGCCGTCCCACTCTCAGGTCACATCGAGCCAGCCAGTCACTGGATGTGCCGGTCTCTGAATACAGTAATTGTTTTCAAGCAACTTTGTAAATCAAAAATCAGTGTCACCAACACTTTGTCAGGGTAACATGGAAGATGGACGGCATCTTGAGCCCTCACACACTTTCACACTCAGTCACTTCCAGCAGAAGTCAGGAAGGGTTTAGGGCTCGAGTCTCTCAGGCGCAGATCAGAATTGGGCCAGCGTCTCCAGCTTCATGAAGCGTCTCAGGATAATGAACGTCTCAACGTCTGGCTTCCCCGCAGCTCTCAACATGACCAGCGCCTCCAGCTTCCAGATGCTGCGCGGCGCCGTCATCATCTTCACCGGGCTGCTGTCGGTGGCGTTCCTGGGCCGCCGGCTGGCGCCCAGCCAGTGGCTGGGCATCCTCACCACCATCCTGGGCCTGGTCATCGTCGGCCTGGCCGACTTCTTCAGCGGCCACCGCGACGACACGCACAAGCTCAGCGACGTCATCACAGGTGAGGGGCGGGGGCGGGGCTTGGTCCACGTCATGGCCGTATGGATGCGAGGAGGCGCGCCGAGCCCAGCTCCCTCTGCTCTCCTCTTTGTCCGTCCTCAGGGGACCTCCTGATCATCATGGCTCAGATCATCGTTTCCGTGCAGATGGTCCTGGAGGAAAAGTTCATCTACAAGCACGACGTCCACCCCCTCCGTGCCGTCGGGACTGAAGGTACGGCTGCTCCTCCAAACCACGGTTAACGGACGAGGTGAAGCCGCCTGGGGCGCTCGTAGGCACAGACACGGCCCTAGGTGCCGCCCTGACGAGAGCCCAGCCATGTGACCTTAACGTGACCTCCACCTCTGTCGGTATTTATCCCAAACGTTGAGGTGGTATTTGTCAACCCCTCGACCGCAAACACCCCGATCAATGTCAAAAGAATTTGCTGTTGAAGAAGGCAAAGGTTAGCAACAGCAACACAGTTTTTTTATCTTTGTTTGTAAGTGATAGAGACAGGAATACCTATAAATAGAGTGTTGTTGTTGTTCCTGGTTGTGACACGCTGAAAGGTGAAAGAGGAAGGTGTGGGGAGCGGTGGACAGACGCGGAGCCGCAAAGAGGTTGGCCTAATGAATGGAGTCCGAAGCAGCGTGCTCCGTCACATGCCTGTTGGCTTTTTGCTGCTACTGCTCATGTGATGAGGCTCTGTGTCCGCCCTCTGTCTTCCTCCCGTATGTTTAGGCTCTTAAGTGAAGGCCTCACGGCAGCTCAGCGTAGGGCGGAGAGAAATCGCCACGTGCCAGTCATTCTCTCCTCATCACGTTGTTTCCCTTCATTCTCAAGATAAACACCAGGGATCAATGAGAAGAAAACAGGAAAAGAATATTCCTGCTAAATGGAGCGTGCTATCGGAGCCTTTGTTCTCGTCCCTCAAATCAACTACATCAAAGTTAATCACTCTTCGTTTTCGGCCCGGGTAATGTATCAAACACCCAACTCAAACAGTGTGATTAAGAGGGGGGGAAAAAAGAGAAAATCGTTACTTCCCCACGTCCCATGTAGCAGTAAACTGACACAGGTGTAGCCGTGAGGCCCGAGCTGGCTCGGCCTGTGAGAGTCAGCGCGGGTGAACGTCGGGGGGGGCAGCTGCGTTGTGTCGACAGAACCGGTGCTAGGACGGAGCATGCGAGTGCTCCGGATGAGTGTTGTGCTTCGCCGTCTCGACACCATCTCACTGCCCGGCCTGCGAACAGAGGCGAGCACGAGTGGCCGGTGAGGTTTCAGAAGTGGAGCACTTTGTCGCGGCTGCAGAAGCAGATACCAATCTAGCGGGCCATTGCGCCGACAGTGGTGTTTTTGAATGCCGTGTGAAAGGAAACGATCTTTGAGCAGTTCATCAAAGCCCGGATGAAGCCGTGTCTGCATCTCAAAGCAGTCGTATTTCGTCCTGTGAGTCTTAGTCATGATGCCTTCAGAACCTGACTTTAAAGCAGACCTGGATTAGTTGAGCCTACCCTTGCTCTGTGGTGAGGAAGAAGCTCTCCAGCGCTGGTTTGAAGACATTATTTTGCAGGCCTTCTTATGATCTGGCGCCCTTTCATGCTGAAACCGCACGAAGCCTTTATGCTGATCGGCTTGCTTACCTCCCACTCACAGGAATGATCACATACCCCACTAAATGACAGAGCTCCCTGCTGCAACTTCTTTTCCCCCCAAACTAAGCGGAAACTGGAGCGATCCAGTGGAGGAGCGCGTACAGCCCCAGCCTGGTGTGTTTGAGCCAGAATCCAAAGAGGAATCAGATAGTGAGGGAAAGTCAGGAGAGGGTTCCCCGACCAGGAACCACCTCCCAGCTATCTTCCAAAATGTCAGGACCTGCTGTGGCTTTGTAGCTGGGAATAGCACATTGTGCTAGTGCACGTAAACACAGTTTTCTGGGTGTTTATTTTGGACTAATTTAGTACTTGGTTGCCTCACCACTTTAACAGTGTTCAATAACTTGTGTCCAAATAGTTTTAAGTGATGTGCGTTTCAGGGTTGTTTGATTCTGACTGATTGTTATCATGATGACGTCTAATAAGATTTCTCTCTTTGCATCGATGGTGACAGAGAGTTGGTAGGAGGTGGTAACCAGGCTCCAGGTTAACTTAACCTAACTCCCCTGTGGTGTTCCCAGGGTTCTTTGGCTTCGTGGTGCTGACTCTGCTCCTCATCCCGATGTACTTCATCTACGTGGGGGACTTCAGCGACAACCCGCGCCACGTGCTGGAGGACGCGCTGGACGCCTTCTGCCAGATCGGCCACCAGCCGCTCATCCTGCTGGCGCTGCTGGGCAACACGGTCAGCATCGCCTTCTTCAACTTCGCCGGCATCAGCGTCACCAAGGAGATCAGCGCCACCACGCGCATGGTGCTGGACAGCCTGCGCACGCTGGTCATCTGGGCCGTCAGCCTGGCGCTGGGCTGGGAGCGCTTCCACGGCCTGCAGGTGCTGGGCTTCCTGGTGCTGCTGCTGGGGGCCGGGCTCTACAACGGGCTGCACCGCCCCCTGCTGGCCCGGCTGCCCTGCTGCGCCGGGCTGGCGGCCGCCGAGGAGGAGAGCGGCCCCGGGGAGAGGGAGCGGCTGCTGGGCGGCGAGGGGAACGTGCAGGCGGCGGACGAGAGCTGAGCAGGCGCCGGCCTCCTCCGGAGGACCGATGTCACTGCTCACGCCTCCGACTTGAACGGACCTCACACGACGCGCACGTGTGGTCGTGCACAGCGGTACCGCGGGGACACGGACACAGCTAGTTAGTGATTTTAACCCCGAGCACCAGAGAGAGAAGAGTGCTCGGTGTTCACATATTCCTGCATACAAACACCTGCAGAGAGAAACAAAAAAGCTTTTTAAGGGATTATGAAATGGACAGTTTGTAAGAGAAAATAATTTCCGTACTCTTGTTTGTATTTAATTGTTCTTAGAGAGAAACTTGAACCGAGTGTTAAATCGCCGTGGCACTCTTTTAATTGCCGTCGCTCGAGATGGAGATGTACGTTTTCACCCTCCCCGGAGGTTTTACTGAGATTTTAACCTGATGGATCATCGTTTCCGTCTGCAGCTTTGACGTCTTTTGTTTCCCTTTTTAATTTCGCAGCTCCGTAGATTGTGCCAAAGTTTCTGCAGGGTTCGCTGCCTCGGAGGCACAGCCGTAGTTTCAGGCGTACTGTCAGCTGGGTTGGAGACGGGCCCTGCTGTGAGCGTCTGTATATTTTGCTCTAAATCTGTGTGGATTCACGTGTACAGGAGGACTTGTAGGAGGATCGTCAGAGCGCCGAGTGATTTGCACCTGTTATTGTAAACACTTCTTCTTCTTCTTCTCCTTCTTCTCTGGTTTAACGGTTTCAGGCATTGACTGTGACTTCCAAGAAGAACAAAAAAGGGAACTGTCATTAAATCACACTTGTTAAATGGGGTTGTGAGATTTTTTGTTCTTAACTCTCACCTCTTTCGACCTGCAGAGAACAATAGACAATGAAACAAAAACAGATCGGCTGACTTACAATGACTTATGCTCACTGTTTGCAGCTTTTTCATACTGTATACTTGTAACTTTATGACCGCTCACTATCACTGACTCACATCTTTGCAAACAGAGTACTGGTGGGATGAAGGTTCAATATTCTATTCTATTAGAAAAACATCCATAAGCCCCATGTGCGTAGCACTGTTGGGGTACAAAGCGGGTATGAAAATGGATGGATGTATTTCAGTGCAGCTCAGTACACCGTTCAACTGAATGGCTCACATAAAGGAATTTATCTATTACACAGTTTATCGACTACACAAACTAAGGGGGGGCTTGACCTGCAGGGTCAGTTTCTGGAGGAGTTGACGGTTTCCAGCATTATGTTGTTGCTGAAGCCACAGTAGTGAAGTTAGATGTAACTGAGAATAACTGAGAGGGTCAGGAATAGCAACTGAATAGTTTTTAGTTTGGATTACTCATCTAGTGCACTTTACAAATGACGTTTTATGGCAGTAATTTGCAATCTAGAGTGGAATGCATTTTAACAGTAACACTGAATATGTATATAGTCGTGCATTATATAATGGTAGCATCCAGTTTAGCTGGTCTGGCTCTGTAAAAGTAAGAATTCGGTCAAAACTATAATTGAAATGTGACAAACTCTGAAGACTTTGAAGCTCGGATAGCTGTCGAGCCAGCAGCAGCTCCGGTGTCAGCAGCCTCTACACCAGCGGCTCACACCTGCCGTCACTTCCTGAGCCGGAGCAACATCCTCCCCAAAGACCGGTGTCATGCTTCCCCGGGGGTCAGAGGTCAAACCCAGGAGTCCCCAGAGATCTGCACATGCTGACCCCGACCAGGAACAGAAGCAGGGTGAGGGGAAACGTGTTAATTGAGCAAAGACACATGATACTGTATGCTGATGGAACACCCAAACAGGCCTCACGCACACGTTACTATTGAATGTATGGATTTAATACAAGAATTATGGAGGTAGAAAAGAGAGAGGGTATTATGTATGCACATTTTTTGTTGTTTTGCTTATTTTTTTGTTACATCCCAATGTCACATACAGACATACACACACACACACACACAAGGTGCTGTCTCTTATAGCAAAATATACTTTGGCCCCAAGGTGGCAGCGTTCTGCTACAGAATGAACCGGTTCTTGAGCGTGTGTGTGGTTTGCTGGAGTGAAAGAGACATCACATTGTCCTCTCCAATGAGACGGTGCTAAATGACCTGTAAGCATAAAGTCATTACAAATTCAAACATACAACAATGTGCAGGTGTATTTATACAAATATTAGTAAAAGAGACATTAACTTCAGTAGCAGGACAAAGACTGTGGCTGTATGATGGACTCAGAAACCTGCGTGAGCAGTATTATCTTTTCTTATTGATAGTGCTATTTTCATTCAGGGAACATTTTTGCATATATGGGGCAATTTTCATTTCAGACAAAATGGGATTTATAGTAGAGCAACTGAGCAGCTGGATCGTGATCTACAACCTCTACTAAAACCTCTGACATACAGCGCACACACAAACACACACCACACACAAATAAGATAAAATAAGCCAAAGCAGAGAGAGAGGACGCTCCTGGGACCGCGTGGAAAAACATTTCCAGTAGCTGCTTTCTGGACAAATTTGTCCCGATCTGAGCACTGCTGGGACAAAACTGTGTGACGAAAATAAGCCTGAGATAGATAGATAGATAGATAGATAGATAGATAGATAGATAGATAGATAGATAGATAGATAGATAGACAGACAGACAGACAGACAGACAGACAGATAGATATGCACATTTCTTGCAGCTTTCATTTAAAGAATAAAATAATTTTGAAACAAACTCAGATAATTCAATAATATAACTGCAAACAGCAAAATATATAAGGTATTATTATTATTATTAGGACTAATAATCATAATCATCATAATATCCTTCATCTACACAGTAGCCTCATAGACAGTATGATGAGAATGAGAATTGCTTTTTGTGAGACCTGCATACAAAAACAGATCACACATCATTTAAAAGTGATGAAATAGTACAGTTTGTATAAAGCAGGTAAGATAATGGATAGATACATATTGTACACTGGCAGAGATATTGATATTTGTAGTGAACAAGAGAAGGCCAAGAGCTGACCCTTGTGGACCACTTACATTAATGCTAAGACGCTGTTTGAGTTCTTCAGTTTCCACCAATTAAAAGCTGATATTGCACACCTACCAGACAGAAATGATCTGATCTGATCTGATATGTTTTGTTTTGGTTTACGTCCCTGGAGTAAACTCATCACCCTGCGGCAGCAGCAGCAGCAGTGATGGTTTGTTATTAGGACCTCCTGTATTTTCACCAGTCTGCAATCGGGCCGCCACAGCTTTGGCCTTGCAGTGTGTGTGATTTGGCCGTGTGCACATTTACACACTGGAGCTGCAGAGGGGGGAGAGTGGAGGCGGGGGCGGGGGAGGAACCAGGGGTGACTTTAATCTGCCGTGGTGTAAACAGATGGCTTTGCTCAAAGGCACTGAGTCACCATCATATTTAAAAAGCTTCCATTAAAGCAGCTCCTTCAGCTTGTTTACAGCCCAGGGCAGCCCAGGGTGAGTGTGATTAGTCTACCACTCCAGTGTCCGGCTAATGACCACTTGATGCGTTAAACCCAGGGCTCTGAAGGGCGAAGACGGGCAAAATGGAGGAAAAAAAAACATATACCACAAAAGGAAATGTAGGCCTGTAATGGCATTTAACCCTCCTGAGTCTCTTGGAGTCATATGAAGTATGTCCGGACCAGACTCTGAAGTAACAGAAACAAATCTCTCATTTTGTCTCATCTGTTAATCACTCATGTGTAAAAGGATGGAGGCCACATCCAAAATGACTCTGTCATCCTTTGAGTGTCTGTGAGTCCACTGTGTCAGCAACAGCATGGAAATTAGACCAAATTAAAACTACTCTCTGAATCAGAACCAGAGTTGCATTTATTGCCATTTTTTAAGCAGCACAGGACCGTAGTACAAATAGCATTAGTGTCCAAAATACACAAATTAGACTTAGACTTAGACTAACTGTATTGATCACTTTGGGATGACTTTTTCAGCTGTAAATGACAGTATAATGTATTTGCATAAAAGAAAAGACACTTAAGTTGGGAAGTATGATAAACTGTTGCTGATTGAACTCGCACTTTACCTTGTTATAAACATTATACCTTTGAATTCTCAGATGATTTTATTTTAAAAATGTCTACCTTGTATTTTCTACAAAATGATACTCTGCTTCACTTATATAATGTCTTCCCAAAAAGCCAAACTTGTATTTTCTTCTCATCCCATAAATCATCTCTCGATCGGCATGATTTACCCTGTGACCCTGAGGAGAGGCCTGACCTCCAGGTTGGGAATCATGGGAATAAAAGTCATAATAGTTGACCAGCTGCAACATTAATGTACTGGCATAACAGTCTGTGAATGTTTTCTGCATGCTTTTATTTTGGCAAGCTAAAGATAATTCTGTTGATAATACTTTTACACCAGTGGGGCCGTTGTTTTATCATCCCATTTCATCCAGGCCTGTGTGTCCGTCCCCGCTCGCCCCGTTGTTATTACTACCAGACTTTTTTATTTAGATTTGAAAATGTTTATGTGGATTACTCAAGTTGTTATAGTGTAGATTTATCTGCAGTCTGTTTCGGGCCCAGTGAAAGCTCCCTCTGTGAAAAATAACCAGGAGCAGGAACATTTAGTCACAGGAGGGAGCTGCTGGTACATTCACTGTCTCAGTGCTCTGTGGGAATAATCAGCTTTCTCTGTAACTACGCCCATGGAATGTGCATCTTTATATGTACAAGACATAAACAGAGCAGTTTAGCACTAGGGGTTGTTTACTTAAATCATGCAGTTATTAGATTTGATTAAAATCCATGAGATTTGAATAGATTACATAGGATTTTGCTGGCATTTTACAGAGTCCTGGTACTAAATTAGTAAAAAGTACAATGAGTAAGATGGAATATATATTCAACTGAACACTAGGCTGTATGCAAAACACTTATGCTATATACATACATGAAAATGTGGATATTGGCAACTTCGATAATGGCAACAGTATGGCATGCTTTTGTTAATATGTGGTAAAAATATTAATTGTCAGAAAATAATGCATGTATTAATAATTGTTAACACATATAACCATATGATAATACAGGTAACTGAGCATTTTATTTTCATATTTGCATTATATATTTACATTGCTAAAGATACTATTATCAATGCATGTAGTCTTTCTCGACCCAAAGCATCTTTTTCTTGATTTTTCTCAATCTCATCTATGACACAATTAATTACGCTTTTAAATAGGAAATACGGTGTATTGCTGGGAGAAGGTACAGTTGAAACTGTAATAAACACAGATTCACTGTGCCTGAATATTGATCACTTTACATATACCTTTCTTATTTTTACTTATATAGAGATTTTCCAGCTTTTCTTCTGCTTGTCTTTACATAGGAGAATAAGCACGTCTCTCGTCAGTTTGCATACCAGCAAGTAATTTAATGTAAATGTTCCTGTGCTCAGCTATGATGAGAGGCCATGTTTCACCCCCCACCCAACCTGCAAATTTTAACATCACCTCATCTCCACCTCATCTCAAGGGAGAGAACTAAATGGAGTGTGTGCGGGATCACATGAAGCAGACGGGCTTGTTTGGAGCTGACTTTAGACAACATCCCTCAGTACTTTCTTGCCTCCCTCCCTTCCCTGTGGAAATGATGGCACAGTGCCATACAGAAGGCTGTGTACAATGGCCCAGGTCCCATTAAATCTGCGAAAGTTCCTTCCTGAGGCAAACATTGCCAGAAATAGTAATCCTGGCCCGGAGCTGGAGTCTTACAGGGGAGGGGGATGGGGGGTGGGGGCAATAATTCTCAGTGTAATAATGGAAATCATTTAATTCTGTCCTGCAGCCTCTGATCCGGCAGAGCTACAGGCCGAGGAGCTCGTTCGGTTTTCCTCCGCCTGATAAGGCTTCCTGAAAAACACACAGCGAGCAATCAGGCGACAACAATAGGGCACGTCAGACGCTCTAAACTGCAGGTAGTCCACAGTGCACGGCGTCTTGTTTCATCCTCCGCAGGCGTGTGATCCATAAACCCTGCAGCCTTTTGTTTTCCAAGATGCTTGTTTACGCTTTGATTACAGCTCTGCTAAGACCACGATGCAGAGGATGCAGGATATTAGACCAACACGTCTCACAGACACAACAATGTGAGCACATTATAAAGGGAAACAATACAGAAAAACATACACTAGAAGTGCATGTATGGATACACTAATGGCTATCATCAGAAACAGACATAGAGAGACAGACAGACAGATAGACAGACAGATAGATAGATAGATAGATAGATAGATAGATAGATAGATAGATAGATAGATAGATAGATAGATAGATAGATAGATAGATAGATAGATAGATAGATAGATAGATAGATACATACATACATACATACATACATACATACATACATACATACATACATACATACATACATACATACATACATACATACATACATACATACATACATACATACATACATACATACATACATACATACATGCATGCATGCATGCATACATACATACATACATACATACATACATACATACATACATACATACATACATACATACATACATACATACATACATACATAGGTGCATTAATGCTGATACATTGAAGCCCCTAATTAGTATTATCTGCAATGTTGACATTGTGCATTGAACTACAAGTACTTTCTCCCTTTGACTGACATGTTTATATGTCATTAAAGTTCCTAACACTGGTGTGAGGCCCCATTAGTGGGGCTCAACATAAACACAAGTGGATTTAGTATGAAGCAAACAAGAAGAGCTTCTCACACGTATTCATTTGAGTCTTTTTACTCTCGCTCTGCAAATTCCCAAGTATTCTAAAGGTTTACTGTAACGTTGTTATTCAGACAAACCCAGGCTGGAATTTGCCTGGATAATATGGAAATTATTTAAACAGGAGTCAACGAGTGTTATAAAGATTTCATGTACTTTTTTTCACTATGAAAAGTAACTTTATTTGTCAAATAAATGTGCCGTCTGCAGAGCGCGAGTGTGCTTGTGCATGACAGAACAATAATACTGCAAAAACACAGCCATAAAAACGCTAAGCCTACGAGGTGGCTAACAGTTTATGATGTCAAGGCTGATATTTTGTGACCATGCTGCTCTAGGAGAGGTGAATCGGATGGTTTGGGGTCGGATTTAGTGAATTTTCTGTCATCGGACACACACTCAGGCCCCTCTCAGCCATCTAACCAGAGACAGGAGTTGCTGGCACTGGCAGAAATCCCACCTGCCATCATTTATACAGCTCCACAGAGGGCCGGCAAAGGAAAAGGGAAATAAAGGTGAATAATAGTATCCAGCAGGGCTCTGGCTGAAAAAGCAATATTTCAGTTTTTGCAGGTGATTTGTGGATCAAACGTGTTCTTCTTCTCAGGCCTGAACTTGTGCGCGTTTCGGGTTTTATTCTTCTGTGAGTCGGAAAAACGCACTCTGTGCTGCGGTGTTGAAATGTAAAACACACATTCACAGATGTTTAACGTAAAATAAAAGCAAGAAGAGGAGGATTGTTGGGTGCAGGGAGACGGCAGCTGTGTGAAACAACAGAGCTCGACTGCAGGGGGAAGTGGCAGAAAAGTCTCTCTGCAGGATTCTGTTGTTTGCACCTTCTGCATCCATCCTCCAGTGTGAGATCAAGTGTCCGAGCTGCAGAAACTCCTTGGCTCTCCTCAGTTTTCCCTCTCCTGCGCTGCTCTGGCAGTCACACTCCAGCCTCTCTGCCGATTATTAAGAGAGGAATTGCACACGTTGGAGCAGGGAACAAAAACACGGTTAGATCCATTTTTGTGATAGGATGAAAGTCACCAGAACATGAAATCTCACTGTCCTGTGTGTGTGTGTGTGTGTGTGTGTGTGTGTGTGTGTGTGTGTGTGTGTGTGTCTGTGTGTGTGTGTGTGTGTGTGTGTGTGTGTGTGTGTGTGTGTGTGTGTGTGTGTGTGTGTGTGTGTGGGAAATAGCAAGAGAGGGGTCTGCAGCGTGTCTGCGTTTTTAAGCGTCCAATCCAGACAATTGTTTTACTTTTGAATCGCTTGAGGTAAATCATGAATATATTCTAAAATAGAGAGAGAGAACATGGTGCAAATTTAAGGAAATGGCAACTTTTGGTCCATTAGGATAAATGTGCTCATGGCATGGCAAGCATTAGGCTGTCCTGTCGTGCAGCTCGGACAGACATACAGTAACAGGTCTGACTTCCCTCATAGTACTGGGCAGATTTACTGCAAGAGATGCAGGTTAATGTGCTCCACCTGTTGCATTCTTTTGACTCACTTCACGACTGTTATTTATTCCATTGTTGGGTTAAATGAAAAACCTGAGATGGAAAGAAGTGACGAGAACATGGGGAAAGAAGAAGAAGAGTATCTTCTCTGAGGTGAAATATTTATTTATAGATTTTTTTTATTATTTGCACATGTCCTGATATAATTGAAAGTAATGTGAATTAAAAATGCTTGAGAAATATTTGACTTGTGCTGGGCTTCTATTGCAGCATAAGTAAAAATGTGGGAATAAATTACCCTGCACCCCCCCCCCCCCCCCCCCCCCCACACACACACACACACACACACGCACACACCTGCATATGTACACAATCCAGCTCTCATACGCACATATACGCACGCACTCTCTCTTACTCTCTTTCAGGCACACACACTCTTTCATCCACTCTCACCCTCTGTTGCGTCTCTCTCTCTTTCTCTCTCTCTCCCGTTTCTGCTTACTCTCTCTCGTCTTCCCACTAAGAAGCTCATCAGCACCTGAAATAACTGGAGGCGTGCTGCGGCTGCAACATCCTTTTCCCTGGATTGTTTTGACTGCGTGATGCAGAGAGAAAAAAAAAAAAAAGAAAAAGAAAAAAAAGAAAGAAAAAGGAGGGGGGAAAAAATCTAATTTTAAACCCGGAAAAGTGTCACTCGAAAACAGCATGATAGGAGGCGGTCAGGGTCATCGGCATCAGAGGCCATTGTTCCTGCACGGAGCTCCTGCGGACGCGGACGTTTAAGAGAAATGTGCAGTTTCACATGCGCCTAATTGTGCGCAAGTATATGCAAGGAGGGGGAAATAATAGTAACAGTAATAATCACAGCTGAAGCCCCTGATTGTTATGATATGTTATTATTCATGCATGTGGCAGTAGCAGGACGTGTGAATGTGGAGGGGCCTTGCGGATGAAGCGTCGCCTCTGAAGTTAATTGTGTTTATGGAGGTGGAGGGGGGTGGGGGGGGTGGAGGAGGGGGCTGGGGGTGAAGGGGGGGGAGGTTTCCTCTGTTTATTATGAGCGTGGGGACGGATTTGCGTCAGCGTGCAACTTGCAGGTCGAGATAAAGTTGCACAAATATTGAAAAAGGGAAGTTCTAACAGTCATTATAAAGCCCTACCTCCTAACACCCACCCACCCTCCCGACCCTCTCTCTCTCTTTCCATCGCAATGTCTCTCTCCCTCTCCCCCCCTCTCTCTCCTCTGCTCCGGAAGAAATAAGGATTTCTGCTGTATCCTAAAATACTAAAACGGGTTCTATTTCGGGGGCGAATCTAGCAGGAATATCCGCTCATTTAACGCGAATCGCGGCCCATCAACAACAGGATGAGCCGGAGCTCATAGAGCCGGCTCCATCTCCAGCTCTTATTTACCAATGCAATAACAATAACAAAAGTTAATGACCATAAAAATGAATTAATCTGCCATTTTGCCGTTCCATTCACTGTTGTTTTTTTTTCTTTCTTTTATTTCATCTTCTAAAGTCCCATTGGAAAATATCAACGGAGGCCTTTCCGTCCCATCAGGTGATGTTTTTTTAAGCGTACATGCACAAGCACATAACTTGTGCACATAATATATACATTGCGCGTTTATTGTCTTGTGAGAACAGGTTGTTTTTTCCCCCTCTGCGCACAAGATAAAACGTGTTTCCTCAAGGTAACTATACAGTGCTGTCAAGATAATAACAACTAGTCCCCTGCGCAGGATATTCTTGTATGCAAAAATATATAACAGGTTATGTTATATACTTGTGCATACAAGTTATTATATTCTGTGTACACTCAATGTATTCAAAAAGTATCCGATGGGACTTAAGGAGCTCCGGAGAGATCAGGCTGAATATGTATTTCATATTAATAAATTAATCACGAATTTACTGTTTTTATCCCATTTTCTTTTTTTTATTCATGTTTTTCTTTTTAATCTTGTGAGAACAAGTTCTTATCCTGTGTGCATTAGATAAATGACTTGTTTCACACACAGGACGGGATAATCTGCACAAAATGACTGTTTGCATTCGGAAATTTTTCTGTTATTTTATGTGCTCATTGTCTCCTGGTGCACACAAGATGATTATTTTTTCGCACCAAAAACATTGAAAAAAGTGAAAAAAGTGCAGATTTTCATGGGCAAGAGAGAACATATTACCTGCAGCTCAATATTAAGGGGACAAGCAAAAAAATATTGTGGGAACAAATTATTATCTTGGACATAAAAGATTTAAAAATATATACACCTGATGGGACTTTAGGGGCTCTGTAAAGATCAGTATTAAACTAAAGGAACTTTCTTGAAAAATATTTGTGTTTCCTATTGGGTGTGCGCTGTAAACCCCGTTATAAAACACACCATAAAACGCATTCAATGAACAGCAGCGTTAATGAGCGTAATGTTTTCTGGAGGGTGGAGGTCCTCTTTAAGTGATCCATCCATCATCCCAGGCTCAAAATTGCCCTTTGGTCAAGTCTGTGTGTGTGTGTGTGTGTGTGTGTCACACATCGTCCTCACTTTACAAGGGCGTGATGTGAGCAGATGTAGGCCTCCAATTGGCTCAGCCAGAGACCAATCAGAGTGATGCGGAGGAGCTTCTGTGTCGAGCTGCAGGGTTTGGGTTTCAGAGAGCTGATTTTGGCACTGGCGCAGAGCGGACGGTCATCTCCGGCTTCTAAAACACACTCCCTGGCTACGTTTTTTTTTCCTTAAATATTTTTTACATGCCTAAGCCTTCGTGCCTTCCTCCCAGCTGCAGAAAGTCGCGTTAGAAGAGGCTGCGGGATGTACACGGCCGGGCTCAACCCGTTTTACGCATCCAACTTCAGCCTGTGGTCCGCGTACTGCGCGGGGGGCTTCGCCGTGGACACTGCGAAGAAACCCTCGTTTTGCATCGCAGATATTTTGCAGGCCGGGGATGCGGAGAACATCCCGGGATCTTCAGCCCTCATGGTGCATATGGGACATCATCACCAGCACCATCAACACCACCACCAGCAGCGGGTGCAGCAGCAGGCGCACCCCAGCGCCTCGCCTCTGCGCCCGGCTCCGGTCGCTGCCGACCCCTCGGTGTTCGCCTCCAGGCTGAGCCCCGCTTCCCCCTACCACAGACACGGACTACAGCTCACGTCCAGGACTGCTCTGGGCTCCCAGCAAGCCCCGCCACCCTCCAGCAAGGACCTCAAATTCGGAATTGATCGGATATTGTCGACAGACTTTGATCCTAAGGGCAGGGAGAAGTCGTCGCTCAGAGGTGAGAGGAGACACAGATAGCAAAGTGAAAGACCACATCTGGGCGTTTGTTTCCATTTAATGTGGCTTCGAAATTGTAGATGTGAATGTCAGGCTCTGCGAATTTTAGCAGCAAACCAGGAACTCTTTTGTAGAATAGAATAGAAACTCCTATTACCATTGTACTGGATCAGCAAGTGAAATGTTTCTTTACCAGTCCCACGACAAGATAAATTCACAGTCATAGCAGCAAAAAAGATAGTAAAAAAAACACCATATAAAAAAATTACATGGTGTAAGTAAAAAAGTAATATAAATATAATGTACAAGAACAAGACACTCAGCAGCGGTACACAAGTAGTAAAAATTGCACAACTGATTAGAGATGGCAGAGCTTGCTCACAAGTGTGTCACAATAATAATGATGGAGTCCTTATGTATTATGTGGTCTACTGGGAGCAGTGCTGGGTGTTAAACGCCACAGGTGTGACGGAGCCTCCTCTACGGTGCAGATTACAGCGTAAACATCATACATGCAACTTCTCTCACGTGTTAACCAGTTGAGATTTTACGGTTTGTTTTACCGTTGCTTGTTTCATTGTGTGTGGAGGGGAATCCTCTCCTCCTTTTCCCTCGAAACCAAAGAGGTCAGAGGTCAGGATCAACTAGTTCAGTTTCATTTCTAGCAGTGTTCTCTCAGGATGCTTTGCATTAGAGCTGGTCTGCACCACATTTAACATAAACAAGCCCAACAAATCCCACGTATATAAGCAAGCCGTTGCTCCGGAGCTCTTCTGTATCTTGCAGGATGGTCTTCTCTAAAACACTCGACCTCGTTCCCCTTCCCTTCCCTTCCCTTCCCCTGGTTTCTCATAAACCGTCTCTCGCTCTGTGACAGATCTCACGTCCATCGTTAGCTCGAACCGTCAGTCAGGGATCCATCTCCCCATTCAGCCTCCGGCCAGCCAGTACTTCTCCTCCATAGACCCCGGGATGAGCGACGCGTCCTCCATGATGAGTTCACTAGGCAGCAGCAGCAGCAGCAGCAGCAGCAGGCAATCAGGCCAGCATCAGTTTCAGGACACCTTCCCAGGTAGACGACACCTGTATAGAGAGCGTGTGACAGACAGGAAGCCGGCTCTCCGGTGATTGTTCACCCCCTTGTTCTCCCGTTTTTGACCCCTTCTCTCTCTCTCCCTCTCTCTCTCTGTTTACCTTTTCTCTGCACCGTCCAGGCCCGTACGCAGTCCTCACCAAAGACACGATGCCGCAGACGTACAAGAGGAAGAGGTCGTGGTCCAGGGCCGTATTCTCCAACCTGCAGAGGAAAGGCCTGGAGAAGAGGTTCGAGATCCAGAAGTATGTCACCAAGCCGGACAGGAAGCAGCTGGCCGCCATGCTCGGCCTGACTGATGCACAGGTGAGAACAGGGAGCACCTCTGCATGACTGAGGACTTAAGGTGTTCGCTCTGAGAAGCAAAACTAGGCCTGCAAAAGTAAACCAGTTCCCTCTGTGCCGCCTCGCTGCTGCTCAAACAAGCTCTCCCATTTTTTTTTTAAATTATTGTTTTAGTTTCAATTGTTTTTTTTTCCTCCTCCGCTCATGCGTTTGATGTAACTCATCGGACTCGGCCCTTTGAAGATTTTATTTACTGGATGTGTGACAGTGTGAGTAGTCTTTCATTACGTGGAACTCAGGAGGAAGAAATGAACAATAAAACAATAAAACAACAGGGCCGCGGCCAGGATGTTGGAAATACTTGGGTTATGAGACCTCTACCACCCATACCCCACACACACACACACACACGCACACACACACATTTTGAAATATTTTTGCGTATTTTGTTTTTCAGTATTATTAATTTTAATTGGGCGCTTTACATTTGCACGCATCCTTCTCCTTCCCTTTCTTCTTTCAAAACGACTCGTGACTGATGCTGACCCCAGGTACCCCCCCCCCCCCCCCCCCAAAAAAAAAAAAAACAGACAAAGATGTCTGTGTACTACTGGAAATATTTTATAATAATTAATATGCCTGAAGAATTGTGCAACCTGCAATATCCCAAACAGACCTTGAGATTCTAGTTTCATCCTCGGATGTAGGGCAAGAGCTTAATATCTGAAATGAATTTATGGAGAGTGACTCGCATAGATCCTCAGCTATACAACAGCAAAACCTTAAAAGACAACAGCATCAAGACTGAGACCCCCCAGTTGATGACATATTTCCAATCCAATCTTTTTTTATTATTAGCATCGTATTGTTCATTATGTTGTAGGTGCTAAACGCATTCTGCTCAGTACACAGACCACTCGTACTGAGCAGATGTCTCACTCTTCAGTGTCATTTTTAATTTTTAAAAATAATGCATTCAATTATTTTTTGTATCACAGTAAGGAACAAAATGTGCTGTCTATAATTTATTCATACTTCGGGGTATTGAAATGTGGAAATTCAATGCAGAATAGGCCTAATGATAGGATGATGATCAAGATAATCATGTTGTGCTGGAAGATAATATCCTTCTTCTTGCACAGTGTAATACCTCTTTATTGTGTGTTATTTTATATGTGAGCAAATTATTATCAGGTGTGCACAAGCTAATTATCTTGTGGGAACAAGTTGCGTGTGTGTAAATTGTTTTACATTTTAATTTATGTGTGAACAAATTCTCATCCTGTGCACTCAATTATCTTGTCAGAAAAGGTTTACAATCTTCAGCTCGGAGTGTTTTAAGAACAAAAAAATACACCCAACGGGATTGAAGGGGAACTTTCTCGAAAATATTTGCGTCCCACTGAGTGTGCGCCATAAAAACTGCTCTAAAATATAAAACACGCCGTAAAACAAACAAAATGAACAGCCGCGTTAATGAGTGTAACGTGCTCTGCTCTGGGTGGAGGTCCCAGGCTCAACGTTCGTGTGTGTGTGTGTGTGTGTGTGTGTGTGTGTGTGTGTGTGTGTGTGTGTGTGTGTGTGTGTGTGGCAGGTGAAGGTGTGGTTCCAGAACAGACGCATGAAGTGGAGACACTCCAAGGAGGCGCAGGCGCAGAAGGACAAGGACAAGGAGCAGCCCGACAAGGCGGCGTGCGAGGCGGGCGGCGCCGAGGCCAAGGAGCCGCCCGAGTCCGAGGTGGAGTCCGAGCCTCGTAGCGAGGTCGACGAGTCCGACGAGGCTCCGGAGGAGACGGCCTCCGAGGGGGGACACTCCGACACCTCCGAGCCGCACAAACCGGGAGTCATCATCAGCAGCGGCGGGAACCACGACCCGGACTCCCCAGCCTCTCAGATACTCATGTGATGGATGTGGTTCACGACGGACTTTTATTTTGATAGGGCGTCTAATTCCTGGAAACAAGTGGAGCAACGACATTACTATTATTATTAAAATTATTATTATTATTTCTCCAATATATGGCCGCAGCCGTAACCAGCTATATGAGGTCTGGACCTCTGTAATTTTTTCCCCTAGGAATAAAACAGTGTGTGCAATTACATACATTGCTATTATTTTTCAATTATCCCTACAAAAATTATGAACTCCAAATTTTATTCATCAATTAATTCAAACTGATTTGGCATGAATTTGGGCCCTGGTTATTTTTTTTATTTTATTAGACTATTTCACCATATTTTCAACATCAATTATTATTTTTTTCTAATATGACTCCAGCCATATACAGCTACATTGGGTCTAGACCTTGGTAATTTTCTCCCCAGAATAAAACAGCATTATATGATAAGGGATGTTTGTATATATGTATATGGATGTATGGCAGCTAGATTGATACAGCAATGGACAAACACAGACACAGGTGGGATTAAAACTGGTGGTGTCATTCTGGCATGATGTTGGGCACTTTTTTTTTTTTTTTTTGAGTTTTTGTAACAAGCAGACACCTGGAGCAGAACCAACCTCAGGGTGGACAGCTGCCTGTCCTGACAAGTGGCCCATCAAGGTTATTATTTCACTGATACGCATCCATAATGTTCAGTCGTTAAGCTCCAAAAGTCACATGAGTTTGGTTTTTTTTAACCTTGTGCACACAAGGTGATGCCGTGTTTATATAATATATTATCTGTGATAGAGCACAGATATGTGCATTATTCGGGGTCACCACCACATAGTGTACAGAACTGAGCAAAACCAAGTGCTGTCACCAACAAAATGCTGCACAATCCAAACAAAAATAGTATTGCAGCATCTGAATTCCTCAGTCATGGTAAATTATCTTGTGTGCACCAGAGTAAAAAAATGATGGAACTTGATGGAACTTTTTAGGTTCCATACACAGTAAAGCTTGGTACCAGGTGTAGATTGCTTTTACTTTGAAAGGTATATGCTATAAAGTCAAGGTGCATCTCCTTATAATTAGTTTATTAATTTATTAATTAAGCCACTCCCGACTTCTGTCAATAGATAATACAATGTGCATTTAAAAAAAAATCTGGACCTCATTAATTTCTAAACCCTGGTTACGGCCCTGCTTCACATATTAAGATGTTGGGTTTTTTTTTTAAGAGCATCGCTCCCAGTTCATTTGTGAGTTTTGTTAAGATTTGTCTCCCCTTCACGCCTCCCTTCGTTTTCATCACCAGCGTCTTCATAAAGCTAAATAAATTACCAAAGATTATTTTATTTTGAAGAGAGGCGTCGCCGTGCTGTCGTCTGTTCCTGCCCGGAGATTTTCGTGTGCGTCGTGTTTTCTCCACCTGGAGGAAATGTGCGGTTGTGAATTTTAATTCGAGGTTATGAACCACTCGTTTCACGTGTTCATGAAGTGTTGTCTCTCTCTCTCTCTCTCTCTCTCTCTCTCTCTCTCTCTCTCTCTTGTCTGGATTTATAGATGTTGGTATTTTGTTAATAATAATTTGCACTGAAAATATTGTAAATAAAATATTTCTTACTGTGAAATTCGTATTACTATTACTGTTGTTATTATCAGTTATAATCAGTCAGTGTGGGTGATTTAGTTGTTAAATTTATATGTAGATTTTGTTTAAATTTGATTTTTGTTATAAAAAAAATGCCTTTTCATTATAGGGCGACAAATAAGCATGAATTTATATAAAAATACCCGTCAGGAATCCATGAAGCTGAAACCAAACTTCTGTAAAAAATACAACAAAGATGTAAATAGCACTGTTAATGAACTGTAAATCAGAAAAGCCACAAAAATAAACAATGCAAGTTGGTTTTATTTATTCAAATATGTATATACATGTAATTTGCATACTTGCTGTTGTGCAAAAAAATGTTTTTTACTTTTGTCTAATGCAATAAAAACAAGAAAAACAGACTGTTTTTCCCACCCATAAGCAAAATTCAGGATTGCAGAGCTGATGAAAAATAAAAAGGAAAAGAACATGAGTGTCTTTTTTTTTTTTGAAGGGCTAAGATTTGGATTGAGCAGATCTTTCCCCCATGCCTGCATCCTCTTAGCTCAATGACCTCAGTGCCTCCTGGCAGAGACGAAGAGGAAAGTAGAGGAGGGGTAATTTATAGTTTGTATACATTTACTGGCTCCAGATAGCAGCGTCGACCCCTGGATGAGTGTATTTTATGCATCCAGACAGAGATACAATCAACATCTCCTCCATTTATAGTGCAGCTCATCGCCTCCCTGAGCAGAGTCCACGTTTTATCAGCACTAACGCGAACATCTCGCCACTCACACAAAAAAACAGGAGGACAGCGCAGTGTTGAAATGTCATTTTCTGTCCTGTCCAGACTGCTCAGGATTTATAAGATCCACATTATTGCTGCTTCTAAACCCACATGCAGCGCTACTAAAACCTGTTTAATGACATGATGTAATGACACACTCCCTGCCTTTAATACATGTCTGTACCTGTGTCTGTCAGAGTGATTATACTTTACCAGAGCTCCATCAATCGCACGATGGCTTCTGCTCAAGAGCAAACTTTCATTGACCTTCCTCAGACAGCACCGATTCTCAGTATCTCTGCTCGCAGATACTTTGCCTCTGATGAAAAGTGTTTGCTGGTGCAAAAATACCATCACTTGTCCAAAAAATACTGAATTTTCCAAACGCAGCTGAAGCCCAGAGCTTCGAGGCCAGCCATCATTCATATCTGTGCATATGCAAATATGTAAGCGCTCCAGCAAATTCCTGCAGATCATTATTATTGCTCATCATGTTTGGCCTGAAATGTAAAAACCTAATGTGGCTTTGAAGACATATTTTGAAGAAAACGTAACATCCGATACACATTTCACAGCATCACACTTGCAGATTTATACCGTTGAGAGCGGCTATGAAAAACGCTCCAATGCAAGTAACACTTATGCTCTCATATTTCTAGTGCACAGTGAATTGGTGGAAAGTGGTATTATCTCTGCAACAAGGTCCCCCAGTTCAAATCCCAGTTGGATTAAGGGCCTTTTTGTGTGGAGTTTTATTTTCTTCCTGTGTCCGTGTAGGTTTTCTCAAGATACTCCAATTGCCTCCAACAGTCCAAAAACATGCATCCTGGGGTCAACTGGAGACTCTACATCTACACAAGTGTAAGTGAAGTGTAAGTGTAAGTGTAACACCCCTGTCCAGGGTGTACTCCCTACCCTGGCTTTGTGTCTCTACTCAGACAGGTTCCAGCAGGACCCTGTTAATACACAAATGCTGATGTTAAACCTTAATAACTTATTTAATCTTTACGATGTAGACCCGATACTTTCTGCAGGGCCGTAACCAGGATTTGAGGCACGAGTCCCCCTCCAAAATGCCCCCGTAGCAAAACGTGTTTCAGTGAACCGCTGGAGTGTAGTTACATTTCCAAGCCCTTTCTTCGTTCTTCCACTAAAATAATATCATTTATTATACATTAAGTTGTGGAAAATTCCCCAACGTTTTTGGTTCAATGGGACATTTTCTGTAAAAAGAGTGTTTTTTGTGTATTTTGATGGTAATACCCATGTGAAATTTTGTTTTAGTTCATGTGAAAGTACAATGGCACTGTGATGTTGCAATACCTACTAAAAAGAGTGACATATATCAACATTTCTGAATATTTAAGAGAAGTGAGTGCGCTTTAATTTAAGGAAAATAAGCAGAACTTCGTGTATTGCTTTGCAGGTAAAAGTAAACAGACGGTCATCGGACGGACCAAAAATGACGTGAAAGTAGAAGTCGAGCTAAGTAAAGCTTATTTTGGGTAGCTCACAAACATTGGATTAATCCATCATGTCATAAACCAACGAGGTGCATGTTTGTTGATGTAAAATCTTGATTTGCTGAGTTTTAATAACTTTCACTGAACAGCTGACGAATAAATGTCACAATGTAAAAATAAACAATATTTTCCGTGCAGTACAGTCATTCAGTCTTGAAACACTCTCTGTCTTTGCACACGTTGCCCAGTCATGAAATAATGTCGTTTCTTTCCAGCACGTGGACATAAATCCTTGTAGTTTTGCACCTCAGTGAGCGAACCTCGAGGCCTCATTTGTTGTCATGTTAGCAACAGCATCATAGTGAGTGACCCAGAAACCCGGACCACCGCAGACTCCCTCCACCACCGTGGGGTCCAGTCTCCGCTCCTCCGGAAAGACGAGCGACCCCCAGAGGGCTGCAGCTTTTTCCGCTTTTACCTTAGCATCTTGAATTTCGCTTTTCATTTCCCCCCCACCCTCGCCCCGGCTGTGCAGTTATACCTGCCGCTGCAACCACACAACCAACCCCCATGCCTACACCCAAACTCCGACTGACAGTAAACCGTGGCTCTCGTCGGCTTCATCTCCAACTTTAATTCGAGCTGGATGAAAAGTTGTCAGAGTTATGATAGCCAGTTTCCATGGCAGGCTGTAAAAAAGCCCCGGGCACTTTATCAACCCAATATTAACTGTTAAACGCTCGCATATTAAATGTCTGGGTGGGTTGAGTCTCGAATTATGCTCGAAAAGCAATAAATTACGTTAGTATTTGCAAATGTACAATAACAATAACAATCCAAACGCTTAACATAATACTGAGAGGCCTTGATTTGTGAACTGTCCTAAGAACTTTTATGAGCAGGATAGGAGAAAGTCCATCTGGCCTGTATTTTATGTCAGCCTCCACCCCCCGTCCATTAAAAGCTGTCCTATACGTCCCTCCTGGCAAACCCGGGACAGGGCAACCCATAAAACAAGCCAGCCTTTGCAGGATCGGCCAATATTTAACACTTTGAAAAAGTAACTGTGTAGAACAAATTAGGTCTGTGAGGGCAGAGGAGGGGGGTGTCTGTCTGCTGCGGCCGGGGGATTAACGTGACTAAAAGCTGTGACGTCTCCAGTGATTTGAGGCATTATCTGTGAAGCTGTTTGATAGGCTGATGGAGATTTGCCCCGCGTTGTCGTAATGTGTCAGAGTCAGAGTCTGTGGCCCTGCCGGAGGGAGAGGAGAGGAGAGGAGGGGAGGCAAGAGGGAGGAAGATGGCTGACGAGACTTCGCCATAACTCAACAAGTGCCTGAGAAACTCGCAGCCGATGAATGTGGCATGCAAAAAGGTGGAGGTTCAGCTCAGTCGGTTCTAATTCTCCCACCCTTGGCTGCTGCTGCCATGATGATAATGTGATGAGCTGAAAGTCAACAGCAATGTGAAAGCACAGGGAGAAGCATGGAGAGACTTTAAGTGTGGAGATATGAGAGAAATCTGCAAAACATGCCCCTCCTAAAATCAAATGTATTATTATTATCATTATTATTGAACAAGCATGAAGAGCACAAGCAATGTTGACACCTGACATGTTGTGGGAAAGTATTTCAAAACATCCCAAATATCATGCTTTTGATGCTGTATTTACTTCACTTTCCACCACATGCAAATGTGCACCAAAAGCAGAAGTTGTAAATAACATTACAACCCACTAAATTCCACTCGGTTTACAAGGGATTTTTAGTTTTCTATTCAATGGACCTTTGTAATTTGACCCTTTTCACGTAAAAATATAGCAATTTCTTTTGCATGATTGAGTGTTTTGTATCATATCTGAAACATCCGGCATAAGTGACAACGAATTGGTCACAAAAATGAATGTCAAATACAAGATACAAATATTCATCAGTGTATATGGAGCATGTTCTTGCTCAGGTCTGCCACCTTCAAGGAAATGTATTTAGTTGGGTCAGACTCAACAAAGTCACGTTTAACCAACATCTTGTTGCTGAACAGTACAATGAATGTGTGACATTCATTGTATTGAACACACAGGTGTTATTCACATAACATCTGTGATAAACTGTGACTCACTTTGGGTCAAATGACTTTCCTCAACACCTTTGAACACTGCTGTGGTGTGTACCCAGAAAGTGTTATGAATGCTCTCATTAAACCGACCGTTAATAATGTGTTTATCCACCACAGTTTTTTCTCTAATTGATTTGCAACGGTTTAAGGTGAAACGCTGGATCAACACAGCCTGAACCCGGCTACTACATTGGTGCTGTTGTGTAGTTTATACACGGCGCATATAACAATCCATCATGTTTATTGGTTTGTATGGAAAATCAGAATACAGCTGGCAAACGGCGACGCAAAAAGCGAAAACATTTCAGTATCATGTGGCAGAGAATGGAAAGTAAGGAAAGCGGAGGCACTTCAATGTTGTACTTGTGTCCAGTACCTGGGTAAATGTCTGCAGTTGTGTTGCTTTGCTGCTTCTAATTTAAGCTGCAGCTTTGTTTGCCAAAAATATTGAATCTCCTTGACATAAATTAATGTTTTATGGCGCCCGCTGTGAGCAGAGGTGTTAACTTTTGGCTAATGTGCGTCACAGTCCGAAGCCAGAAAACTGCGTTGGTTGTCAGTGGAGCATTTTATTCAGGCATTGTAAGCAACAGGAGTGAGCATCAACGCTCCGGAGGTGGCTCTGTTTCCTACAGAGGTATGTTTGTTCCATCAAACACTGATTTATGAGATCGGCTGGATGCGCTTTTCCTAAATGAGCTCTGAATCATCGGCATGAGAGATGACTTCCTCTTGAGACTAGCAAAATATTATTACATGGTAAAAACCTTTAATTTGATAGCAGGCCAAAATGTTTCCAGCCGCCCCCGTCATTTTAGTCCAATTCACTGGAATAACCGGTATCAAGTCTTTTATTTATGGCCTCTTATTCCAAACACAGTTGGGACGTCTCTCCCTGAACGGGATTAGAGGAGAGTGTGTCTGAAGCTGATATGGAGAAACAGTTAAACGCACGTTGACCACAGGAGAGCTGATGTTTTCTGCATGTGAAACTGAAATATCTGCAAAGCAATCTGCATATTTCAGTGATATATTTCCTTACGCCTCATAGGGACCTCCAGCAAGTCTACCTCCGTGTGCGCTTTTTTCTCTTCCAAACAGCCATATACTGAGGACTGTTCTGCAGCTGCACACGTACCAAACATGTTCACCGACGCTGAAAACTGAGCCCCTCATACAGGAGCTGTCGCCACATTTCCAAAAAGCCACATTATTGAGTGCTTTTTTAACATGGTCGCAGTTTCCTAGCATCTTGGCCCTGCTTTCAAAACCAGGCCCTTGCCAGCAAGTTGGGAGTGGAAGAAAAAAAAAAAAAAAAAGACATCTCAAGTTAAATTTAAAGATGTGTTTCTCTTGGAAGCCAAGCTGCGCTGCCATAAACCAAGGGAGACATTTTCATGCTCCACATTTTTCATGGTTTCTCTCCGAGTTTCCTCCCTTCCTTTCTCACTCCACCTTGGCTCCAGAGTTACCTACTGCTGCACTGGCTGCGGACCACAGCCAGCGGGGCACTGTGGGGTGGCCAGTTCCTCCGGCTCGGCCTGAACAGAAGCCCCCACCCCCCCACTCCACCAGAAAAAAGCCCTCCTGGTTGTCCTTGGATGGCTCTCACAGTGGAGAATCCCTCTGAGGATCCGCCACCTGAAATGCACTACTTATGCTCTCTTTCACCACCTCGCTCACATAATACACAGCCTGCACACCCGGAGCTGATGGCCAACAGTAATCAGTTATAAGTTAAACGTCCTCCGACCCACCGCCCTGTTTTTTAATGTGGCTGTGAAGGAACCGTTTTATTGCAAACTGCAGACTGTTGTCTTGAGCCAACCCCGTGTGGTACACGCTGTAATTTGCAAAGGGTGCAGAGGTTTTTGGTATTAATTAGGGCTGTGAAATGGCAGCGGTCCGACCGCCGGCCCGTTTCCATAGAGGCTGAATTCACTGAGTGATGTACGCGCAGGGAGGGGATTACGGCCTAGCGCTGGCCGCCCCGCTGAGACGCAAACACAAAGGAGAGGATGTAAAAAAGCGCTTTCATTTCACATGACCTGTCATCAGCAGCAAATTTTCAGTCTGCTCTCTTGCAACCGGGCTGAACCGCCTGCGGCTTCCAAGCTTTGCCGTATGTTGGGTCCAAGCACCAGATCAAGTTGACGTTATGTGTGTGCAAATGAGAGAGTTGCTCGCATATTCAACCTCAGTTCTGGCGTTCGGGACCATGGAGTTATTATTCCTGTCCGGGATGAGAATATCAAATTATGAGGTTTTAGTTTTATGTAAAGTGGTGACACCTCAGGGTGGGATATATATATGGTGCTGTGCACTGTCAAACTGTTTGACATGGTTCCACTTCTCTTCTCCCCTAATAATCGGAGTTGACTGAGCCAAAGCTTAATGCTTATTTCAAGTTGAGCTTGAAAAAAAAAACAAGCTCAATAAACCAAAGATATTACATTTAGTTGACAGCTCACAAGGTCCTCTTCTTATGCCACTTTGTTCCACCATCACTAGAAAGTGAACTTCTGCTGAAAAATGAACCCCAACACGGAAGTGCCAGGAGTTGCACTTCCTCTAATGTCTGGCTCCAAAAGACTCCTGTTCCAAAATGTCTAATTTCACAGCAGAAATAAATGTTAAGTCTGGTATAGAAACTACTTTTGCTTTCTCTGTGCACGGCAACTGCACAGGAGGTTACTTTCTTACTTTCTTTTTAACTATATACCAAATAACTTACGCATTTCAGCATTTTTCATTCTTTATTCGCCTGCTCCCAGAGGGGCCCGGGGGCCGCCAACACAGCAGCTTCTCAACAGTTCCTCTGAAACCTTATGGTGACGTTACAGAGATCATGGGCATGTTTTTATGAAGTCTGTGTTACAAAAGACAACATGTAAAACTGCTCTGCAACCGCGAACGATTTAGCGGCATCTAGTGGTATGGTTGCAGAATGCAAGCAAGATAACGATTTCTCGGCTCAACCGTCCCTACAATGACTGCAAAACTTGTACACATACACCATTCACTCTCACACCCACGGAGCAAACTAGAGTTTCCATTCAACCTAAACATGCATGTTTTTGGACTATGGGGGAAATTGGAGTATCACACAGAAACTGGGGATCAAACTAGTGTGAGGTAAAATAAATATCCACAAATCTGTTGTGTCGTCCTCACGTAGTAGTTGTGAATACTCTATCATACAAATCTGCAATTCTACAATCTCTAATGCATTGACTGTCTGAACTGTTCTCAGGAAACACTGAGAAGTGCAAAATGTGCCTTGATGCATATCTGGAAGTTATGAATTCAAAGCTGAACTTTCTACTTGATGGTCTACGGGTTCATAATTCTCCTACTAACATTCAACATGAATTTACCTTCATTAACATGCTGTAGCCATGCTGTAGGAATAAGTATGCTTGAGTGTTGTGATTAGTCAAAATATGGTTTTCACATTCACAAAGAGAGAGAGGCACGATAGTTACAAATCTCCAAGGAAAAGGAAATGGAGCCACGTCTAAAACCTTAAATGTACCTCAGGTGTTCTCTGAGTTTTACTTTCAGTTTGTGTCAGTGAATAAATAAATGAATAAATGATACATTAAGTCAATAGCAGAACATTAGTTGATCACAGACAAACTGCGCTGCAGATCCTGAGACGTGATGCAACGGGTCACCTGTGTGGGCCCTCTCAGTATTTTAAATCGGCTGAGTATAGTTTGAGGTTTCCTCATTTCCCCTTTTTCAGAGCTTATCGTGGCGCACAGATGCCGGTTTATGGAGAACAGCAAAGTGAAACGCAGCTCGGTGAATGGCAAGATGAGTTGCACGTCTGCTTATCACGCTATGAAATGACTGATAGGGCCTTTGTTCCCTCATACTGTACGTCACATACTTCATGCATTCTGTGTCAATTCGGATGTTATCAGTCGAGGGGGAAAACTTTCTTGTTTGAGTTCCTTATTTAATATGTAAAAAGTGCAGCTTCTCTGAACAGGTCGTACTAAAATTATTCTAAATTCTTCAGCCGTGCAATGAAGATAACACAAGTAGATATGAGTGTCAAGCGCAGCGAGGCACCATGCAAACCGAGAGCTATTCACTATTAAAACACCCAGAAGTAGCATATATAAAGCAGCGGACCACCCCAGGGACCAATCATGATTAAAAGCATGTCACTCGCCTCATTAATCAATGCCTTTTATCTGATAGTGCCCCTCATTATCTGACTCTGTGTTGTAGCATCAGACCTGGTCACACTTCATTATACATCTGTGTCTGTGTGTGTGTCTGTGTGTGTGTGCGGTGTCAACACTCCAGAGAACACACACTTTGCACCGATACTGACGGATTATCGGGGAATTCTTTCTTCACGACTCTGCTTGTTATGGGGAGGAGAGGGCAAGAGCGGGAAAATAAATAAGACGTCGCTTCGGTTTATCTTGTTCTTGTTCCAAAATAAACACAGCGACGGCGCAGAAGGGCCGCGGGGGCGCTGCGGAGCAACGACCCCCTTTTTGATCAAAAACTTTGTCGGCTGGAGGCCGGTCGCCACGGCAACCCGGAGAGGAGACCTGCAACTGAGAGCGAACAGGTGATTTATAGAAAGCTCCGCTCGGTTTCACCTCCCTCTCACTTCCTCGTAGCTGATGCTGAAAGGCCGGGTTATATGTGGCCGAGAGCTCATAATTGTTGGTCGCAGAGGAGCCGGTTCTACGGCCACAAAAACAGGGGTCACGTCGTGTAAAAGCCCCTCTTGTCCGTGTGTGTGCGTGTAATGTTTGCACGTATTTAAAGTGCATGAACAAGAGCGCGCGAGAGCGAGCCCTGTAACCCATATGTGCAAGGGGTGAGAGTTCAGTTCCTGCAGGGTTTGTTTAGGAATATATGACACTGCACAGCTGGCCTAATCATCTGTGCATATCTGGCTATAAAACTTTACTGAGCGTCACCAGGGCCAGCTGCCTCTATCAGTGGAGATGGAGTAATTCCCACTCCGGCCGGGCGGACGCACCGAGGCCTCGGCCCCAGATCTGCCGCCGCCGCCGCCGCTCCGTCAGGGACTGAACCGCCTGCTCTACGTCGAGGGGCAGGTTCGGATAGCTGCTTCGAGCGCACGTGCTTGCGTGCAGATGTAAGAACTGTCACTTTGCATGTACTGCACTCAATCAAGCCTAGAAAGTCACTCAGGATGAGGCAAAAGTTCTTGTGGAGAGAAGTGAGAGATGTGAAACACATACGTGGACACATACTTTACGCAGATGAAGTTCAGGGGCGGATTAAACGACACATGTAAAACACATGGACGAAACAAAAAACTTTTTTTTTTTAAGGAACAAGCACTTCTCGCGTTCCACATTTAGAACCATGCTTATACTCAGAGATAATTTTTCACCATTTACTTAACTTTATTTTCCTTTGATCAGACAGCGAAGACTGACAGGAAACTGGATAGAGAGAATATGGGAATGATCCAGCTTTTGATTCTGTGGTGATTATTTTATACTATACTCCCCCATGAAACGCATTAAATGTATGTATCTGTTGCATTACTCAAACACTGAAACACTGATGTGCTTTATCCCTACAGAAAAGTAAAAAAAAAAAGAAGATTATTTTAATTGTTTTGGCAGAAATCCCTGAATATAAGGCAGGTTTTAAACAACCTCCCCTAAGACCGACCGCGGCTCTTATTGCCAGGACGCCACGTAACAACTTTAACAGCTTTGCACAGATGATTAAGGCACCTTCTTGAGGTCTGCAGCTTTCAACTAACTCCAATGTAAACCCATCTGTGGCGATGAAAGGCACTGTGAGGTGACGTAGCCTAAAGAGCGAAAATGTGAAACAAGTCAAGTTCTAAGCACTTAAAGGGAAGCTAGAATGAAAAAAAAAAAACACTTTTACTTTAGCTTTGTTGAACAATGCCAGATTATTCCCAGCCAAACACAGTAGGTCCAAAAACATCGTCACATATTCCTTTATATATAAACTGTGGATATTAAAATGCCCACCTCCGTTGACGTATGCAAGTAAATGAAACGCACAACTATGATGCAGCAGTTTGGTGAAGTTTGCGGCGAGATGTTAATGTTTATCCTCCGGGTTCTTCCTCAGAGTCTGATTACTCCTCAAATTCTGGTTCAAACATACAAGTCTGGATGTCTACAGGCTCCATAGCTCCAGTTACTACTTAGTTCTGGAAAAAGTTGCTAAATTCTAGTTGGGTTTGCCAGAAAAACACCAAAAATAGGATTGTCAATGGAGTTGCAAAACAGCGTCTATTGCATGTTCGTTTAAATCAGTTTTCCAAAGCTTCTATTTTAACACCAAAGAACGAGGATCAATCCTTCTTTAAACCACTCTGGGATAACATGAATGTGCAAACACCAACCAAACAAACAGCACATGTCTGATGGAACTGGAAATTGTACTGATGAGTCACAAAAAACGAAGCCAGAAATGTTGTGTTAAAGTGTCTTTTTTTGCTGGCTTTGCAGAACTGCCCGCCCCTCCACTTCCCTCCGCTCCCCACTGACACACGTTTGACCCCGGGCTCCCAACATCCATCAGGTGATCATTACACGCTGGGGGTCACGACCCGCACACTCCAATTGCCACACCTCTGCCTCTTCCTGCAGCAGCGCTCTCCCTACCCTCCCACCACCTCCACACACACACACACACACACACACACACACACACACACACACACACACTGAAAAAATAAAAAGTCATCTGCTTCATAATGTTTCCCCCGGCGCGGGCTCGTGGATTGAGATACACCGCAATCCCGCCTGACTGCAGGAAACGGTCGCAGGAAATGGAGATGCACTGCGTCACTTTGAGTGCCACTTTGGGTTATTTATTTGGACGGATATTTCCTTCTCTTTTTTTTTCCATGGGAATCCCCTTCCCTCCATCTCTCCTGGAATCCCAGAGTCGATGTCTGGGAGCTGGAGGAACAGGCCTGCAGTGTCATGTAGCTTGTTGAGGCTACGGGGAGGGATCGCTTCCCTTCCCTCACCCCGTCTCATACTCCTACTCCTACTCCTCCTCTTCCTCTTCCACCACCTCCTCCTCCTCTGAATAAAAACTCATGTGGGGAATCCAATTAGTTAATCTCACTCTTTCTTGACTCAATTCCACTTTGTTTGCATCACGGACACGCTGTCCCTACACAGGTCCTTTCGTAACAAGCTGTCTTAGAGGAGAGAGAGAGAGAGAGAGAGAGAGAGAGAGAGAGAGAGAGAGAGAGAGAGAGAGAGAGAGTCGAGCAGCTCGGAGTGAGGCTATTGATTATGAGCCATGAGTCTGAAACAGACAGCGAGACATCTGGCTTCCATTACGGCCTGTGATGGGATGCAGGGCTCCACAGCAGCAGGCTGCACAGGCCGCACCACGTACAGGCACATGCTACACGGCCTGTAATTACCGCCTATGGGATGAGTATGTCATCTAAAGCCGAAACAGGATTATTGTGGATTCTTTTCCATTATTCAAAAGAGCTCGACTGGTCCATTTATCCCGACCTGTCCAACAGGAGAGAACGACTTAATTTGGTCATAATGGGACACGACTGCGTGCTGCACAAAGTACAACTTAAACTGGGAATCGCTTTTGTCAATGATCAACCTGCTGTTTATGCAAATCATCTGGTTGAAATGGAAAATTCTCACTGAAAAAAATCCCAGACTGTCAGAGAACACCAAATTACATTGAGTTTACTGCTAATAATACTGCCACTTTCCTCCCAGGAAATCAACCTTCCTGCAAGTGTCTCAGATTCAGTGTAATAAATAGTTTTGACTTACATGAATTTCAAAAAAATTAGGGAAATATTAAAGTTTAAACAAACAACAACAAATATGGCAACAAATATGGATGAGTGGTTGGACTGAGAGCATTTCTATATTGAGTTATCATGTTCTGTGTGTGTGTGTGTATGTGTGTGTGTGTGTGTGTGTGTTGGTGCATTTTCTCCATGGTTTGCATGCATGCATGCATACATGTTTAGGGTAACTGGAGACTAAATTGCTCGTAGGTGTGAGTAAAAGTTGCATGTGTGTGTTATGGACATATATACTTTCATGCCTGTACACTCTGTTCTTTGAATTTGTCATGTCTTACTGTAATTTAAAAGACTTCTGTTTCTTTCAGGTGCATTTTAAATTGAACAGATATTTAGGGATGTTGAGGTTTGAAAATAGTGCACCCTCACTCAAGTCATTGTGCCACATTCACAAATAAGAGGTGTGGTGCATCTTTATCTCACTCCATTTCTGCCACTGAGAGAAAGTAAAGTGTGATGTTGGCATTAACTTCCCTTAACTGGAAATTGTTCACTGTTGTGCAACACAGTGTCTGACTTTATTTTGCTGCTCCCTGTGTCGCACACGCCCAGATATTGCAACTCACACTCTCCTTTCTGCATAACCTCCAGACCTCCTCAGTAATTCAGACATTGACATCCATGAAAAAAACAAAAACAACAAAAAAACACCAATTTGCCACAGTGTTCCTCTACTTTCAAAGGTAGTTCTCCCTCGGGGCCAATTACTCAGAACACATGGTCCGGCTGATGTTTTTGCTATAAGGAGACTCAAGCTGCCATTGAGAAGTAATGGCACAGAATCCCCTGCAATATCACTTATCACTGCGGCAAAGATTATTGACTTAACTGGTCTAAACATCAACAGTGAGTGATTTAAGGCCTCCCCCTCAGCCGCGAAGATTTGTGTATTTTACTTAGCCGGAGCTGGGAGAGAAAAACTATCTTTATTTACTCTCAGAAGACAAAGATGCAGGCCGTCCTGCCCGCACGGCGCTGTCACGTCACCTCGGAGAAACAAGACGGAAAGCTGTTGTGACTTTAATGCGCCTGCTCGGGGTTGCGGGGGCGCGTTGACGAGGTGGGAGCGGGTCGTGTCATGGCGGTGAGTAACACTAACAGCACTAAATCACCTTTTAAGTTAAACTAATCAGACAGACATGCCTTATGTCTGTGTGGGTGAGTATGTGTGTGTGTGTGTGTGTGTGTGTGTGTGTGTGTGTGTGCGAGTATGCGTGCCGAAGATAAGTTTGAGTGTTTGCACTCCAAGCGAGGCCTGGATTTAAAGCAATAGCCCTCATATAGGATCATATTTAAGCGTCTCAAGGTCAGTCTCGATGGCAGGGTTTTTTAGCGTCATTTATATTCCTATAATTTATTAAGTGGTGGAATGTTACAAGTTCCAAATAGGCTTAAAGTTCATTATTCACGTATCTGTGCTTTGCTGGAGTGGCATTAATAGAGCCTCCTTTTGGCATTTACTTCATTGCAGCATTGCAGCAAATGTGGTTTCTTCTCCATTTTTAATATGTTTTTAAAGTAAAGAACAGAGAAAGGCAGAGCAGCATGGTAGAAGAGTGGCTAGCACTGACACCTCACAGCAAGACGGACCAGGGTGTGACCAAGGGTGTGTATGTTGGCCATGATTCTGCTTGGGTTTTCTCCTAATATTACAGTTTCCCCTCATAGTCCATTACTGGTTGTCTACATAGAGGGTTGCTGGTTGTCTTAACAAATCAGATTAAGAGAGACCTCTTCAACACTTTCACAGCAGCTGATTAACGCTAAAAAATGGATTCAGAGGAGGCAGCCATCTTTGTTTCTCCTCTTTAAAAGTGTTATGTGAAGTTACGGGTTGAAAGAACAAGTTGAGGACATTCAGTCTCTTCTTTTTGGTGTGTTTGAATGCTAGCTGAATGCTAGCTGCAGGTGCTAGCAATAGCAGAATCCTGTAAGTAGCGAATATAAAATACTTTTTTAAATACACAGAGATTTAGATAAATTCGCATTATTAGGGCATAAATCATTTTTACTTTCAATACTTACTTTCAAGCATTTTACATTTTTTCACATTTTAGGTAGTTTTGTTACATAAGTTATTGTCCTGCACTGCTTATTTATGCTATTCACTTTTCTCATTGTTTGCACCTAATACCAAAACATGTTCCTCATACTGTAGCTGTACAATTAAATAATATTATGAGGATAAAACAGACTCAACTCACACCTCAGTAAATTCAGAGCTTACTCACTCTGACTTACGTTTGGTTATTACTGTAATATTGTGCTTTTGCCTTGATTTGCTTGCACTTGTCTCATGTTATTTTCAGTGAATGTAAGTACTTCCATAATAATGTTGTACAGGTGATGCATTTATGAGCAGAACTGCAGGGTTTGACCACTCTGAGCTTCTCCAGCCTTTATCAGACGCCGTCTCAGCCCATCCGTCAGCTCTCCCATAAATTGGTGTCTCAAGTATGTAAGTGTGCACACGTAAACGAGTGCATTCACTGCTCAGCGAGCTGTGCAACGTGAGAGACACCAAAGCTAAACCAAAGGGCAATAATTTACTAATGCACTCCTTTAGCCATGCTCCCCAGGCCTGTCTGTGGCTCCTGATGGATGCCGACGGCTCCCGAGATGGACTGCTGCTGATAGGGAGTGACCAGAGAGGAGCCTGATTAAAAGTAGTGGAGCACGGCAGAGGGCGATAACCCCAATCGGGCGGTGATGAATCCACTCTGGACAGGCCGCTGTCTCATTAGGGTCTAACCTCAGCCAGGCACTGCGTGTCCAAATAAACTTTGAAACAATCCTTGCTTTTATCAGCAGGATTACGCTTGTTTTCCTTTCCACGGCTTTCCTTGTGTGGGCTCATCGGGCACATCCTCCCCTTCTGTCTGTCTCTATAAACTCAAGGTGTGATTCACCAGCACTGACTTCACAGTGTTTACTCTATCCTGGGTCTATCTTCTTGAATTAATGAGCCCAGCAGCCCCATTAGACAACTATTTGCCTGACTAATCTGGAGCCAATGCGAAAATAGTGAGAAAAAAGTCGAAATAATCAGCCATTTATTTGTAATAATGTAAACACTGGGGTTGTTTTAAAGGATGATAACATTAAATATTGGGCCTGGGGAGAGGGACAGAAAGAGGTAGTTTACATTCTCACTGGAGTAGTCTTGATAACAGGCCAGGGGGAATATGAGCCCCTTTAAATGTGTGCATTAGTGTAATTTATTGGGCTTCCCTTTCAGCCCTGCTGCTCTTCCAGTTCTTTTTTTCCCCCAAACAAAAGACAGGCCAAGGCTGCACAATGGATGGGAGTGAAAAATCATTCACAGTTGATAATCACATAAAACAACGCCATATTTGCAGCCCTAATAAGCACAAAACGTTCCAGAGGCCTCCTCCCAACGATCAGGATTAGGCGACTCCTCCGAGCAGGCCCGCGTGATTTACACCCGGCGATTTGGGAGCGCTTTGGTTTTGGAGTGGGTACGGGGAGAGTCAGCGAGGGCGGGGTGAGGCCCGAGATTTCATAATTCTTTGTGTATGTCTGGAAGTCATCCACGCGTTCCGATTTTTTAACCAATTTATGCCCGAACGGAATGACCCTTGGAATTAATGAGGCCGTGAGTTCCAGCACTGCAAGGTCAAGTAAATCATGCTTTAGGGCTCCAGTCCTCCCCACTCTGCTCCCTCACTCTCCCCGTCTCCACATCCTGCGATAACGGAAAGACAAGGGGCCTGAGAAATACCACCTCATCGACACTTGTGTCCATCCAGGAGAACATATTTTAGAGTCCAGCTGTAAAGCCTGCTTTTAGTGGAGACTGGAAGCTGATGAATGGGAGTGGGGCAAGAGCGGCGGGACCAGAGGTCACTGTCTTCATTTCACATTTCACAGCAGATTGTTGATGTTATGCACATTTCTCTCTCCAGAGGTGACTTTTTTTCTATCCGGGCCTGTGTTTTATTGGGGCATTATAAAGAGTTTATACTTGATTTAGCTGGGCCATTTCCCTTTGAATGAATATGCGGTGGAGCACGTTCGCATGAGGGAAAAGTTGACATCATTAGACATAATACTGTACCGTGAAACCTAATAGAGTAACACCTAAGTAACGAGTCCTGCAAATCAATCAGGTCTTTTAATGCAGAAAAATAATTTGTCTTTTCATTTCATAGCCGGTAAAATGCCATAATTTTTACAGATGTGTTTAGTGTTTCATATTTAAGAGGAAAAAGGGTGACAACATTGTCAAGCAAGCATGAAACTGGAGCACAGTTCACCACTTGTGGAACATTGTGGAGGAGGACTGCCAAGTCCTGCTTGGCTGTATTTTTTTTTTTTAGTCCTACTGTCCTACCAACGAGGCAATATTTATCACCTAAATTAATTCCCAAAGAAGAAACTGTCTGCGGAGAGATTCTTAGTTCTCTTTTTTCTTTTATGCTTATGCTGATCCGACCAAAACTTTCCATGCTGTATTTTCTGTCCGTGATTCTTCCTCCTTTCATTTAACTCCCATCTGATCAGATCAGATATTAAATCAGATATCAACTGAAAGGAGTTTTCTGCATCTGCATAAGAGGGTTTGTGTTTGCAGTCCCTGCCGCTCAGTCAGTAAACGCAGCCTATGGTTGTAACCTGATCCTCTTGAATCCAACCATAAAGTAACATAACCGTAAATTTGGAGCGTACTACTGTATATCAGTATGGATGGAACTGGACGTTTGCCAGTTCAAAGCTCTGGACTGGCTCAGAGAGTTTCAGAAAGTGGGGAGAGCGAATGAGTAATGCTTTGTGCTGCCTGCACTGCTACCAACGGGCTGCCCTTGAGCAAGGTGTTAAACCTTTGACGAGGTGGAAGCTGAAACCCGATCATGCGAGCCCAAAGCTGCTGTTCACCTCTTTTATTTTTCCAAAACTTTCTTTTCCGCTGAAAAACTAACATTCTTAAGAGTACCATGTTTCTGAATCGTGCGGGTAAAAAGTTATGCAATAATCCAGATTTACAAGGCCTGCCAAATTTCCAAATTTCTTTTTTCCTCAACCATGTGTTGAAATAAAGCAGATCACATCACTAATATAAAAACTAACTCAAGAAAAGTCCCAATTTCCTTTCCAGACAAATTAAATTATCTCCCCTGACCCGCTGTTTTTAGGCGTTTTTCTCTGAGTGCCATGTGGAATTGAAGACACATGTTGATATTTTGCAGCTGTGCCACACACCTCTTAGTGTATAAGAGCAAAAAAAAGTCTCCAGTTCGATAGTTAATCAAGCCATTCAATACAGCACCTCTGCTACGGTTTAAAGGAAGGTCATAGGTAAAGATACCTGTACTTCTACCCCAAAGTGCTCCACAAACCCCAAACTGCTAAATCCTACAATTCCCATGATGCAATTCAACACCACCTCTCTGCTTCATCATGGCCCCCACACCCTCGGTGACACAAACCCAAGTGGAATTAACCGATGACATCTCAGGGTTTATTACTTAAACTCACTTCAGAGCCACAGAAAACAAAGAAAATCACTGTCTCCACGCCCTGAGACGACTTGTGCGCCTTTTAAGTGAACTGAACTTCACAAGAACAACCCAAGCTGAAATGTATCCGTGTATCACTCCCTTCATGACCATTTCACAACCTGAGTTTATCCACACATTCCTTCCCGGGGCTAATCTTTTACCTTGTTTATAAGATTATCCTCCCAGTAACAGTTAACTTAATGTATGAATTACACCAGGGCGACGACTCGGAATAAATCTGGCCTGTCGGCGATTATCGCCATTACATACTTCAGGCTCTGTTAAAACAAACGGTGCAGTGATGTCAGGAGTCCGTGTCGGACACGCTGAGGAGAAGCAGTCTCCGCGCTGTCGGCTGATGGCTCCAGACAAGCACCTTGATTGCTGTAATTACTGTCATGTTCCAAAAGAGATGAGAGATTCCAGAGGTCCAAATAAAAACCTAAAACGGTTTTGATATGATGGATTTCTCCAACTTTGTTTAAAAATTCCACCGGCTATCTGTCTGGATTCTCCGGCAGACGATGACTCGAGCACCGCGGTCGGTGCAGTTCTCCTCGTCGCGCGCGTGCAGAAAAAGCTTCTCGGTGTTTAAATCAACGGGGCCGGCGAGAGTCGAGGTTTGCACGCACGCGGCTGCGACGGGCCGGGCCTGTTTGCCTGGCGGGTGAGTGCGCAGACTGGTTTCAGTAAATGTCTGCTGCGGGTGTTTACATTCTACCTAATGCACTCGGATGACACCGAATCTAAACACATTCACACAGAGACGCGGCGCTGCTCGGGCTTTACTGGCACATTCCTCGCAGCTCCGTCTTTATGAGTCCAGCTGTCAAGCCTCTCGCTGCTTAGCATCGAAACGTAAGCAGTCGCTCCCTGAGTCAACAAAGATTTGAATTATGTTGACTTTTAAAGCGAGGAATTTTTATTGTTTCAGCATTTAGCTGTGGTGGATCCTGTGTATACAACACAAAAATAATACTGTGACTCAAGAAAAAGGCCTTTGTGTGCGACCGACTCAAAGTGGTAAAAGTGAAAGTGCTGAGCGAGAAACATGAACCCTGGGAGAGTTATGCAAATATTTAAAATGCGATTAAATTTAGATATATGTGTAAGTAGCATGGCGACATAGCGGTTTGGTGGTTACCACTGTCACCTCACCCCAAGAAAGCTCTGGATTTGACTGATATTTGATTGTGTGAGCTTTCTCTGTGTACATCAGTCCAAAAACATATTCAGGTAGATTGTAGACTGTATTAACCCCTACATAGGTTTGTACATGTGTCCTATGATAGTTTAGTGACCAGTCCAGGGTGTGTTACCTGCCTTTGTTAGGAGGAGAGTAGGTGAAGATAACAGCAAGATGGATATTGTGCTGCAATTGTTCAAAGTGAACATTGTTCAGGATGAAATCTAGGGTAAAATCTAGGATTTTTCTTATGTGCCATATCCAGACCTCTTCTACTGTTGCTCCAGTTTGTACCAATCCATACCAGTTTCAAGTCTACAGTAGATTTCTGCCCCATTTTGGGTGTTTTTTTGGTTGTTTGTTTATTTGTTGATTGGTATTTTGTTTGCTGAGCTTCCTTTGCCCTTCTACCATGTATTATTCAGCTGTTTTAATCATCAATATCATTTTCTGAAGGGATCCATCAACCCTATTCCTCAATATGAGTCGTGAAAAGACGATAACTTTTATTCAAAAATGACAACCACGTTCTCCATTGTCAAGTCTCCATTGACAAAGGGAAGGGAACAGTGGTCTTAGGATGGTTCTTTATGAACGCAAATCCAGATGAGAGAATCCGGACCAGTGTGGAGCTGCAGATGTCTGGGAAGGCGAAGACAATCAATCAATCTGTCCTCTAGTGAGATGCTCAGTTTTATTTTCATCACAGCAGAATCTCAGTCAACACTTTTAGCCACGGCATTTAAAATACTTCTCCAGTGATGTTTAGAAGAAAAAAAAAAACGGCCCGGGACAGTTCATAACAGATCCTTTGACAGCGGCCATGAGAGAAATGGGATCGGGGAAACTGCTCACAGTCCAAGAAAACTGACCGAAATGTCCCAAGTGCAAGAAATCTGACTGTCATTTCCCTGACAGTCAGAGCGCTGACTGATAAGGAAATAGGTGATGAGTATTATCACACACATTGCAGCCAGAAAATTTAAAAAATTAACAGGAAGTGAGAACTATCTGGTCCTATCTGATGATATTATATTATCTTGTGAGCACGTGTGCATTATTACCTTGTGATGATGAATGGTGAAAGTGCTGCATTATTTATACATGTAGTTTATGTGCAGTTTAACAAATTGATACCAAGACAGGAAATATTTATATATACATCTGATGATGTTTTTCTCATGTTGTGCACACAAGATAATCACTGTGAAGTTATTTGATAGACATTAACTCAAGTGGAAATCTTAAAGATTCTTGGTTGGTTCTTTGTCTTAAAGTTGCTTCGCAGCGTGCCACAGATGGTATTAAGTTTCAACCTGACCCTTTTTTTATGTTCATTTTTCTGCACAACCCATTATCCCTCCTTATGATTGTGTTCTGATAGACTCCAGTTAAGTAAATGCATCACAGTGGGAGCTGCCACATCCTCGGTGTGAGTGTGCCAGAAACCCAAAAATGAATGACTCCAGCAATCACTTGAGGTTTCACAGGCAGTTTCTCCCTCCCACCACGCTGCCAGGACTTAACACACCCGGGAGATAAAAATCTAATTTTTACAAATGGGATTAAGGCTCGTAGAATAACAAAAAGAGGAATGAATGGGCTTACTGTGTGAAACAAAAGATGTACCTGATAGTCCCTCTGTGGCTTCTGCTCAACAGATGTCTACAAATTGTGCACGGTTTTGGAGACAAAGGTCCATTTAACTCTGAAAGTGGATTAGTCATTTGCCGACCGAGCTACTGTTTTAAGTTGCGGGAATATATGTGACTTTTTTTGGGACTGAAATGCCCACAAAGGCTGAAACATTTCGAGGAAACTCAGTTTGCCCTGGCACCGCTTTCATTTGTGCATCAAATATCAATCTCTACATCATTTCTACATGGACAGGGTGCATGTATTGTGCGGCTGGCTGCAGTGCAAAAATATCTCTTGTAGCCTTGAAATTCCTCCAAGCTTCATGAATCAGAGAGGGCCAAAGGAATTTAAATCGGCAGGAATTTGTTGTGTTTTCCTGATGTTTGTTTTATTTAGCAGCCACGCTTTTTCTCCTCGCAGAAATAAAAGTCATCTGCTGCATCAATGTCAAGTCTAAAACTTAAAGAGCGTAGACGGCAAACGGAGTCTTTGCACGCCTCGTGCAGCCTCCCTGACCTCGCTGTTAAACCCTGAGTGTCTGTGTTATATTGAGTTGAGAGGGGGAATACTCCATATGCCTCCTCTGCTTAAGATGAAGGGCAAAGGGTGTTATGAGTTGCCAGTTCTCGCCACAGTTTCCTCCCATAAGTAGCTCTGATGCTGCAATAACACACGCGTGCCAAAAACAAGACGATACTAAAGGAAGGGATAAAAGACACTTTCAGCGCGTCCAGATCTTTCTCAAACTTGAACCCAAACGTCTCATGTCTGAATCTCAGTAGCATTTCAGGACTATATCACATGTATGTGGTGCACGGTAAGTGACAAGTATAAACTGTGGGATAATGAGACGGATTAGCAGATAGAGAGCGCGACAGACAATAACCAGACCATCATGGACGAGGGAGAAATGGGAGAGGAGAGCCATCGGCCCTTCCTAAACCACAGGTATGATTTACAGAGCAGGGTTGGTCGCCTGCGTAAAATTAATAATAGGAAATGCAAGGGTAGTCCGGTGACTTGTCCAAGATATACTTTCCCTGGCTCTCCAGATCCCCAGAAAACCTGGGTGGCCTGCAACCGGGCTTCCTCTGGTTTCTGATGTTAATGTCATTGCTTTTGCTGGTATGACAGGAGCCTCACCACAAGCGTGGTTTGGGTCAGACAAAAGGGACAAGCTGTGATAGCAGGATGCAGCTCTGCGTTTGGGAGCAAAAGCGAGAGAGGAGAAGAAACTCGCTCACAAGGGTATTTTAGTCCCACGGTGGAGCTCGTTGCCACAGAGAGGGAAGGAATGAAGAGGAGGATGAAATTTTTCGAATCTGATTGTTTTCAAGCACTTCACTTTTCCAGAAATCAGAAACCACACAGTGTATTATGGTTAGTGGATGTTTTGAATTACTTCAACTACTTAATGGTTCCTCCTTACCCAGCCCACAGAATTGTTTCACAGTGGTTATAAAACTTTGCTTAAGTCATTGAGTTGGATGTTGAGTAATCTGCTCTCTAAACCTACCTTTCTGTGAAGTATGAAGGTGGTCCACCTTATCCTAATGCAACTGCATGTTTAATATGCTAAATTAAGTGCAAATAAGACATCACTAGACGGAGACCACATGTGGCAATTTTGGAGGAACCAAAGATGCCAAAGAGGATGTAGCTGTATATTTATCTCGATGGAAATGCGTATGTGTGTGTTTTTTATGTTTCCGGTCAAGTTTTCAACCATGAAATGAGGAGGTTAAAACTCAACCTAAAGCCAGGCGTCTAATTTTCATCCAAATGAAAATGTGAAATGCAGTGTGTACATATATTTTACAAGGGTCATAAATAACTTTAAATAAAACCCAGAATATTTTGCTCTACTCACAAAAAGTGTAGTGTGTCCTTAAAACCCTGGCTGTCAAAAAAAAAAAAAAGTGAGAACAGCTCTTCTGGTCCCGGTCTCTGCGTTAACCCAGCTCAAGTTGGCACCATTTTAAGAATTCCCTGTTTTCTGAAATAACAGAGGATCTAAGGCCCATTACTCTATATACAGAGTATTGTAAAGAGGTAAGTGGAGGCGGGTGGAACATTTTGTAAATCTTGTGTCACCAAAACCACCGCAAGCAGGATGAATGCGCTAACTTCGCCAACAGGATATCCCTTCAGACTTGCTCACTGCGTCGCTGATGAGGATAACAGAGGGGGCATTATTTTTACTCAACAGCTCGGGAAGGTGATAAAGGGCTCCCAGATCCTCTCACAGGGGTGCAGCGATGCACACACATACACGCACGTTGATGCAACATTTCATCTGCCACACAGCGAGGGGATTTTACCCGTCATACGGAGCCGTGGCCAGCCTGAATGGGGTCAGGAGGAAAAGATTTCTTTCTCCTTTCTTAACGCGCAGCTGCCAAGACACATCCTTTATGAAAATGTCTTCATCATGATATTATTTGGCAAACCTTTGAGTTTTTAATAGGTCTGAGTATAAAATGTGTCTGCATTTTCCATTTGAACTGCTCCTCGTGATCATATTTTTTAGCTTAGTGAGAATTAAGAGCAACAACTAACTTAACTCTTGATCAGCTGAGGAGTAGGGGAGTCCCAATATATGCAGGGTTAGCTTAAGTATGTATATTTCACTGTTGCAGGCTAGTTGGTAACTCAAGGTAGCTGTACTGCTAGCCACAAGCTAGCACATTGTTACAGTCGGCTACTTATGATGAGCACAGCAAGTGGTGGCACCCCAGTCCTGGAGCTTATGAGGTGCCAAATGAGGTGTTCCTACACTCATTAGACTATCCTGTAAGAACCCCAATTACCTGGCGTGAGATGAGACACCCATTTGCTATTGACAGTCATGAAGTGCAGCCATCATTATTATGTTGATTTAGTTATGTGTTCCACAGTTTTATTATTTTGCAACATCATGAATTCATTTGCACAGTGTAACAGCGGATAGTTCTTGTACCTCACAGCAAGAAGGTCTAGTCCACGACCCAGCCATTTCTGTGTGGGGATTGTATGTTGTCCCCACATGCATGTGGGTTTTGGTCCAGGTACAGTTTCCTCCCACAGTCCAAAAGTGTATGTTAAGGTCAATTGGAGACGCCCTTGACACCACTGAGTACAAAGCCAGTACAATAATGGATAGAGATAGATGGGTTGTCAGTAGGTGTTAATCAGAAAGAGAGCAGTTATGAGGATTTTGACTTCACAGGCACAAACAGACAGAAACTATAAATAAGGCCAAGAGAAAGAAGAACACCAGTGAAATATATGTGCACATTATAAGGGCATCGACCATGGTAAGAAACTGCTCTTGCTCTGTCATCACTTTAAACCACCTCTTTGACCTGTGGCCATGAAACATACATTGAGTGTTCAAAAGCAAAAAGCCAAAAGCAAATAAGCAGCACGCTATTTTTATCGTGTTGGTAGTAAACAAAAGTGCGGGTGCTGTGCATAAGGCCAGTATGAGTAGGAACTGATCCTCTTTCAGTTGTGTCAGTGTGGGCTGTGAAAGTCTGAACGTTTTCAAACTGTCTCAGTACCAGTGACAACAAGACATACTCTATTGTCTCTCATGCTCTGTGATTAAAATGAATGATTCCTGTTATGACTACTGGCCCTGTTTTACTTCCCTTCTGTCCACTAACAAGTGCGAATACTTACATTGTGAGGCACATTTCCCGGTCTCGATCTGTGTTGGAAGCGCACATTTTAGCAGTGGCTGAACTTCCTCTTTTTTTTTATGGTCAAGATCATATGTCCAATAAGCCTCTTAGTAAAGGTCTTTTAGCGCAATGCAAGCCAAGAGGAACATGTTTATGAATGCTGAAATTACTTTTTGTGTTTCTGAGATGACGTCACTGTGACCTCAGTAGTCTATTCAAAACAGAAAACAACATAACAAGGCACAATGAGAGAATTATTTCGATATATTACTTGTATTAAACCATAGTTTTCCTTCTTTGCCTGCATTAGCACATGGGGCTGCAACAAATACAAAAACTTCAATCTTCGATTGATCCGTAGAAGGTAATTGGTTTGTTAAATCTCAGAAAAATAGGGAAAGATATTTTTTTCCAAGATTAAGTCCTCGCATACCTTGTTTTTTCACACTTGAAAAATATTTGGTTGTCACATAGTTTTCCACGTTTCCCTGGTGGAGTTTAAGTTTGATTGTCTAAAAATGTGATTCATTAAAACAGACTGGGTGTGTTTCTCTTTCTCTGCCTGACTGCGCCAAGAGTTTGGTCCTATCCCTTCAATTTTTTTACAAGGCCTTTTTGGAAGGGGAAAAGAGATGGATTAGCCAATTTGTTGCATCAGCCTGGCAAACCAACGGCCATTAATAGATAGGTCAGGGTTGGGTCTGAATTATTTGCGCTGCTGTGGGTCTTTTGTTGAATCTGAAACAGAGAGACTAAAGACCAAGTTCAGGCTCACATTTACGTGGGCCCATGAAGCACACTATGACCTATATCAGTATGTCAGGGTCAAAATATATCTGGATTTACTGTCCTGAAGTTGTGGAACTGTGGTTGTGGTTTACTCTAGAAAGTAGCTCTGTTTTCGTATGGTCTCTGTTGTCTTTAAGGCTGCTACTTGTTAATTACTCATTGCCTACGTGGCTGGTTCCACCAATGAGTCCACATTTCTTCGCTGCGTCTTGGCCTTTAAAAGTCATATTTTGCTCACACAGTGCAAACAACTTTGCGACTGCACAGGCACAATTAATCACACTGAATCTCCTTGCCGAGCTTTTGGACCGCTGCACTTTAAACATTTTCAAATGGCTTGAAACCGTAGAAACTTCAGCCCTGATTTACTAAAAGTTCAATAATGAGGCCTCTCCATCATTTCCATAACTCACATGACTTGTTGAAGGGAGCTGCTCTCAATTATAGTGAAGGTGGTAGAACATAACGCTTCCTTTATAGCTCTGAAATCATTTCACAGGCTCTGGTAGCGCTGGCATAATTTTAAAAAGCTCGGGTCTGAGGTAGCCCATTAAAAATACTCATAAACATTAATTTTGCCGGTGGGATGTGAGATAGTGTTACCTTCTTGGCAGAAATGTGTTTGAAATATGTGGCGTTGTATTGGCCAAAATAGTTCCCAGTCCTCACTCCCTTTGAGTAGTGTATAACGTAGACTGTGACTGTTTGTCAACTCTGCCTGAAGAAATTGGAGGCAGCCCAGTCACCATGTGCCTTGTCATGATGGTGATGGTGGTCATGTCGCCATAAACTCCTGCAAATCTTTGGGGGGGTTACCAACCAGAGAAATGTGCTGACCGACTGGTGCAGAGCATTTCATATACAAGCTACCAAAACCAAAAGATAAATAAAACTTGAGTTGAGTTGCAAATAACATACAATAGCCTGTTTTGAATATGGTTTTTAACCATTATTGTTTTAGGTTTTGGCTTTTGTTAACCAGTCTATGATGGAAAATTGTCTTGAAAACATCCATCTGTTTCTCATATTCATCTGTCCATCCATTATCTTGCCAGCTTGTTCTGCCAGTCCATCACAGGAGGGCACACACATGCCATCTGCTCTCACACTCTCACACTTTTATGTCCAACATAACCTAGAAGGATAGACTGAACAAAGACCATAGGCGAATATAGTTTGGTCCCAGACCTTCAGATCACCTCCAACATCATTGATTTATTGAGGGAGTCAAACACAGTGGATCCAATGTTGTACTCACTGACCGTAACTTCAGCGGGTTGGAAAAACTTTCAGACCAAGCAATCTTTACGGAGATGCACATATTATGTGTTTGATGTCTGAGAACCAATACTTTAACTGCCATTAACAGCTCCTGCCGCAGTTATGTGTCAACTGAAAATGACACATGGCACCAATGCATCGTGATAAATTTGACAAAGACGTTGAAATGTTATGTTTTCAGCTTTTCACTGCAATCCTAAAATACACTTCATGATTTCAATTTCAGGTGCCGTGTCCATGCCGAGAGCGAGTTAGAATGATGTGAGGAGTCAGATATTATGAGCCGTTCTGTGGTGAGAGGGGCTAGGCTTCCTGGCGCACACTAGGTACACCCTATTGATGCTCAGCCAGCAGCCTAACCTACACTGGGTCAAATTTATGGGTAGATATTTAGCCTGTCTCTGCCACTCTGTAGGGCAGAAAGAATAACATTGTGCGTCCTCACTCTGCACTTCAAGCCTGGTGATGTTTCCCTCAGGGAAACCACCCTGGCTGCACATCACAGACATGGTGAGAGCAAACTGAAAATGTCAGAAACACTCTGTCACTCTCCTCTTCAAAGTCATCGTGCGGTCTGAAGCCCCATTTTCATTAGGCTTGCAGTTTGGGTTTAAGACCTGTGTTTTGATCTGGGTTGGCGAAAATTGTCCTCGTCTCTCTGATCGGTCCAGGAGAGCAATTCCCTTGCAGGTCTGTGGAATGAATATGACCTCTTCAGAAATATAAATGAATCTAAGGTTTAATGGACTTTTAGGGTGATTTACTTTGTTCTGTCTTTGGAAGTCTTTGGCAGCCTGTAACGTTGATGATAATAAAACAGGAAACAGTCGCGGTGTGTCATTTCCAGAATGAGGAAGTAAAGATGCTGCGGTATCAATATAGTTTTCTGGAGAAATTATGAGTTACTAGTCACCAGTAAAATGACCTTACAGATTATCCTATTTACTGCTTTCACTGGAAGTCACTGTGTGTTCGAAAGAACTATATTGTATACTATTTTATTTATTCTGAAACTCATCATCATTACATCTTTGCATGCTATACATCAGACCTTCATAATCCACCTCTTTTTTTCATTTTGTTACATTTACACATAGTATAAAAATGGGGAAGTGCCATTTTTATTTTCCTGTTACATGAAATTTGGAACATGCTGTCTTCCAGCTGCTCCTGCAGCTCGACCCCAAATGTAGTTTCACTTCTCTCTGGCTGGAGTTTTTTCGTTTAAGTTGCAAAATACTAAGTGTGCTCGTTGGTACAATCATTCTTCCTATAACCTCATGTTACTTGAAATCACAGACATCAGGGATTTGGCTCACTGGCTTCCAAAGAACTTCAACAGTTTGGTCCTTAACCCATTGTTTTTTCTGTGTTGCAACATAATTACAATTACCTGTTATACGTAAATGGAAAGGGAAACCCCTTTTTTTCCCTGAACACTCACTGTGACTGTTGTGATTTTCCACCATACTTTCCATAGTGAACAGTGACTGTGTTCACATCTTACCTGAGAATTTCTGCAGTTGAAAAAATAACGATAACCCTAATCCACCTGTAATAGCAAGTGATAGCAATAGCAACACAGCAAGGGATAAGACGAGCCACATTTACCTGTTGTTAACTTTTATTTACCATAATTGTCCATTGTCTTGTCTCCTTTGTAACTCAGCAGTGCCCCGTAGGTCTGCCTGGAGCCATATCCTGCACACATTGGTCAAAGGTAGTGACTACACCCTGGACAGTCCTGCAAACAAAGAAAGACCAGGCCTGGAGTCGAATCCGAGACACCCAGTGCTAACCACACATTCTCCATGAAGCCAAAATTTATTGTGTCTCGTCATTATGACAGGCCTTTAACCCCAATTTCATGCCCGCCCATTCAGAACAGCTTAAGATCCATGCCCTCAAACACACCCGAGCCTTGAGAGCACCATTGCATTGAAAAAGAGTCAACGTCAATTGCTCAAATGTAACCAAATATGACTGAAAAACACAGCTGAGATTGGTTTTCAACATGCCTTTAAATCAGTCAGCATATAAAGCTGAATTTAATTCATACATGGTCACTCGACGCATGACAGCTGTCTCTCAACAATAGATGTAGTGTTGTGCAAACGCTTAGCATGGGTGCTTTAGCAAAAGTGGATTGACAGATAGATGTTTAACTGAAGTGATTGCATACAATACCCCTTTTACCCCGTCTCCTCTGCCAAGTACATTGGATTTAAAAATGTGTGTGTGTGTGTGTGTGTGTGTGTGTGGGGGGTGGCTAAGGTATCCGTGCTGGGAAGGTAGGTTAGAACAGCATGCTTGGGAACCACTTGGCTTCTGCAGAGTCCAAGCAGCACATTTGTCAATGTCACAGAGCGTGCTAATTTGTAGTACAGCTGTTTCTCTATATGATGTGTTGAAACGCCCGATCAGAAACGTTGGGCTGGACCAGCTCGTGTCCTCAGCCCATAATAATGCCCCATTGACAAGGTAACCACCCTAGGCTGGGCCTCCCAGGGCAGCGCCGGCCTATATGAAGTGGCAGTGAACCTCAGCTGCTCTAATTTGTAAACTGTGCGTGTGTGGCACTGGACACGCTGGTGACGGCAGAATGTGGAGGTGCTGGGCAGGAGAGGGATGAGAAGAAACTCCATATGTTCCTGACGGACGATGATGGAACCAAGTGCGGTAGCAGAGAGAAGGTGTTTTTCAGGCAGAGAGAAATCTGTGTACGCTGAGACGTTAAACAGAGGGCCGGCTGATCTCAGCGGAGCTCAAACAGGCAGGACAAATCGATTAGTGATGACCCATTACTCCGAAGAGTGTGTGGAAAATCTCCTACGTTTTCGACCGCACTGTTGCTCTCCAGGAAAATGCTCTTGACACGGAAATACATAAATCTCACCATGCATGACTTTGTCTCAAGTTTTTATTCTGAAGGAAGAGTCGTTTTTATATCTGCGCCATAAAAATATGACTAAAAAAACTGCTTCTGGGATGCCTTTGAGCAGGCAACAAAACCCGATCCCCTTCCATGTCAGGGCTACACAAAGATATGAAAGAGAAAGTTTTGGGTGGAAATAGAAAAAAAAAAAAACCTGAACCTTGAAGTTCCCCAAAATGCTGCCCTGTGACATGATGGCCTCTAGTGGTGCACTGGCGATTGACACAGACAGCTCAATCATTTCCTTATAGGCGTGTGCTGCAAGGTCCAGCTGGCTTTGACATTAACACCAGGCTCTGACTGACAGAGGCCCTGGCCTTGGGCTGGGCTCCTGGGGCCTCCACAGTACATTCAGCTCTCCTTTTAGCCTGTTGATTTACTGTCCCCGGTGGCCGCTCGTTGATCCATTTCCCCTCTCAGTTTGCTCACAGGGCACCCCGAAAACCGTCCTCCAGCAATATATTTGCTTTATGATTTCCTGAGGAGCCAATGAAGAAAAACAAGCCCCCGCTCACTGCACCTGTTCCAGTTAATGTGCAGCGGGCCGGTCGGCCTCCTCTGGTCTCTGCGGCTGGGGAAAAGCAGAGGGCCGCGGTGTCACAAGCTCCATGTGGATCTTCCATTTCCCCCGACCTGGCCCAGCCGGGACCGGAGCAGCATGGGGAACAGAGGGGGATAGATGGCGTATTATATGTGTGTCAGTTTAACACACGCAGGTCAAATGGGGCCCACGTAGAGTCTTGCTGCGTGTGCATTATTAACATGTGTGTGGGTGTTTATGTAGCTCCGAGCCCAACATGGAGCTGACATTAATAAGGGAAAGTGATGGGAACTTGCTTACATCATTTTGGACGACATGCAGATGTGACTGAATGGAAGGTCTTAACCACCTTCCGTTCGCTCGATGATGTGACCGAAGTGGAATTTAAATATTCCAAAATGAAAGAGAAAAACAATAAAAACAGCAGATTTATTTTCCTGTGAGTGAATTTGGAGGGGGAAAAAAAAAACCGCATCTCTGGGACTCTGGAAATGTGTTTCAGAAATGCCACGAGGGTGACTCCTGCAGCCTTTTTACAGTAGAGATCAGGCTCTTATCTGATGACCAGTTGTTCCTGTTTTTTCAGCCATGGATGTTTCCTCAACGACGATGGGCCGGGGACCCGTCCAGGGTGCGTTCCTGGTCTTTGCCCTGTGTGCACTGCTCCAGCAGAGCCCCCTGCAACACCATTGAGCTACAGCGGGGGTAAGATAATGGATGTTTCCTCACGTATTCGTATTTGAGATATTTCACGACCCCTGTCCGACCTTTGCTGCTTTTTAAACTCACATCCACTTTACTGTCAGTAATCCAAAGTCAAAATGTGATATATCTAATACGGCGGGTAGAGTTTTTTATTCATTATATGAACTTTTTAAGTGGAAGACCAGGCAGAAATCCCCCGGCCTACAAATGTGATCCCCTTATTTCACAGTCTGATATTTCCATTGATAGAAACGTGTGTTCTATATTTTCCGACGCGGAAAAGAGTGAATGTTTTTGTCAATTGCCAGAAAATCTGTGCTCCCAGTTCAGCCAAATTCCTTTTTCATTCTTACAAGTCAAGTTCTCATTCTGGGCCCGTGCTCCACTCCCTTCCCCTTCGCTGTCATTATTAGCTAAATTTGGTTTGACAATTATGAGGCTCATGTCTGGGTAATTGCATTCTGCAGAGTGGGAATAGACCCCCGCCCCACCCCCCTTCCCCGGTAAGCCTCTGAACATGGTAGATATCACCAATAGTCCATCTGAAAGCTGTCAACTGCCTTGCTGGCCCAGTTCTTCCTGTTTCCTTGGAAGTGGCCCAGTGGTAAAGTGGCCCAGTGGCTTTTAGGTCAAGAAGAGAGGTGAACAGAATTATGAGAGGAAGCATGCTTGTGGAAGTGTCTGCTTTTCTCAGTCATGTGTGTTTAAGTAGTAACCTGACAGAGTAAATGTATTCCAGGGTGTTTTTTTTTCCTTCCTCTCCCCCCCTCCCATCTTAACTCAAGTTGTCTTCCTGATGGCAGATACATTGGAGCTCACCCTTGCGTGTAGTTGGTGAGTGTGTGTGAGTCCTCGTGCTTTTCCGTATGTTGTTTTTTTCCCCCCCACTTTTTTTCTCCTTCTCCTCCTTCTCCTTCTTCTTCTTCTTCTTCTCCGGGCTTAAACAGAGTGTTAACCACCAGATCCCATCGCTATCAATCTTAATGGTGGTGGGTCAGTGTAAACGCACACATGTGTAGGCTCTTTCTGCAAGCCGCAGTTTAAGAATAATTCCCTTCCAACCGCCCCGAAAAAGAGAGAGGGAAAATATTCTAGCCCCATTAACAAAATAGGTGCTCAGAAAACACCCCAGCCGGCCCAGAGTGATGGCTACTTCCTCAGCTTTTCCACTTCATTGATGGTTATGTGAGTTAAAACAACGGGCTTAATGGAGACTCCGGGCCCTCGGGGGACTAATCATAGCCACGTGACTTCCTCCGGGGCTTCCATGAAAATAACTCTATTAAAATGGCCTGTGATATTAATATCGGCTTTGGGAAAGTCAGGCACGGGATCCGCAGGGAGGGCTCAGTATGAGCAAACAAAGAGGAATGCACGGCATTCGAGGGAGCAAGGGAGGGAAAGAGAAGAAGGAGAAACGGAGCAAAAAGCGGAGAGAAAGAAAATAGTGAGCCATTTGTGATGAGTGATGGCATCTTGCACAGTCACGATGTTCACGTCTTTTCTCCCTGCACGATGTTTTTCTGGGCTGGAATAACTAATCAGCGGTTCCTGTCTTGTGCGTCACTTGTGCGGACAGATCATCGCTTCCTTACAACTGCTCCAGATTTACACACATCTGAACTCTATCTCCCAGCTGGGTCGGCTGGAGCCAGTGGAAAGTTACCAAATCTCATTGACTATACGCTGAAGTACTTTTAACTTGGAAAAAAACTCTCAGTTTACGCGAAGGGAAGTGACGTACAGTATGTCATCCATACTACCTTACTAATGCATTAATAATTCACGTTTTAATCGTTTTTACATCCAAAATAATGAATCCTTGGGACGGGGACAGAGGGCCTCTCTGTGTGGAGTTTGCATGTTCTCCCCATGTCCGTGTGGGTTTTCTCCGGATACTCCTGTTTCCTCCCACACTCTTAATTATCCCTAGGTGACAGTGTGAGTGTGTGTGTGTGTATGTGTGTGTGTGTGCCCTGTGATGGACTAGTGAGGCTGTGTGTATTCCTGGCCTTTGCCCTCTATGCACTGGGATAGGGTTCAGCAGACCTCCGAGACAGTCTGAATGTACAAAGCAGTAAAGATAATGGCTGGACGAGTAAAAATAGATCATCAGAAACTCAACTACTGTAACTACCAAGAGATGCTGCTTTTTTAATATCTGGACCGGCCTCTTAAAGCAGTTTTCCACAAGTTTCTGCACCAAATTGCTTCGTCAAACAGTCAAATTGTTTTGTACTGGGGGCAGAAAGCTCTTTCCAAAGTGAGCCTACTGTATCTGCGCTGCTAGATGACATATAAAGATATGATACTAAAATATCTAAGCAGAGGATAAAAACTGTTAGACTGGAGTGTGGGCATTTGAATTAAAAAGAGATAGAGAGTTTCATAGAGATGCCAGGTATTCCCTACGGGGGATTTTTATTTTTTCCACGCTAAGCCTGTATTTTACCACCATTCCTGGTCCCAGTAAACCTGCCATGCTGTCACTCTCCTGTCCGCACAGGCCGTAACTCGTCGCCAGCTGCATTCAGGACAATTAAAGCCCGATGATCACAGCTGGGAGGAGTCGCCCACCTCAGAGTTGAATACCCGCTGAAGACTCCCAGGCCTCCTCTGCTTCCTCCCTTTCAGACGGACACGTGCGTCAACTGCTCCAAAGACAAAAAAAAAAACGAAAAAAAATCTTTTAACCACATCTTATAGAGCTGCTGAACTCTTGTATAAGCCGTCGCTTGTTAAACTCATTGGATCATAAGCCAGGCACTTATTTCTCCAGTTCCTCCTGTTGTGGTGGATTTATTGAATGAAATAACACTGGCTTCGCTGTTACCCTCGCTTTTTATGAATATATATATATTGTTTTAACAGCACGTTTAAATTCCTCCCGCACTTCTGTCGGGGTCACAGCGAGGCCTCCGCCTCTCTGACAATGCGATGTGATAAAAGTTTTCAAACATTATCATAAACTATTTGTCCTGGACAGACCTGTGCCGGAGTATGGAAATGATACGGGAAAATAAATACCGAGGTGTGAGGGAACGTGTAAATTTGAAAGTCTTATGCTGATGTGTGCTGTGGTCAGATCAGTCTTTGAGACCAGAGATCAGTCTTTCATGATCTGTTGTTTAAGATCTTTGCATAACATAACTGCAGATGTGCTGAGTCAATGCCACAAAGCTTGTGGATTTGGTAAAATCTTTTTCCCAAATTTAAGCAATTTAATTGTTTTTTTATCTTACTGTGTATCTCTATATTACCCACTTTTTGTAGGATGAAGATTGGATGAAGATCCTGGATAGCGGTCCAGTGCATCAGAGGACATACACACAACATTCACTTCTCATGCTCACAATGTGGAGTCTCGAATTGACCTTAATGCATGTTTTTGGATTGTGGGAGGAAACCAGTGTCTCCAGAGAAAACCCACACAGACACGGGGAGACCGAGTAAAGGCCCTCAGTCCATTTCAAACCAGGGACCTCCTTGCTGTGAGTCAAGAGCATGACCTGTTGAACCACCTTATCACTCCATCGTTCTTTCAATTTGTCAGAATATATATTATTATATAAAATATCAAATTCAAACAAGATTCACGTTTCAAGGCAATTCGATTTCAGTGAGTATCTTAATTTTGATCATTTTTGATAATTTAAATTGTTACTTTTTTCACTATTTTTAAGCAAAACGATTAATTGATGGGTGGATGGAATGGTTCTCTGATCAATCAACACACGTATCATCAGTTTAAACAACTAAAGCATACGTATGTTTTTTAAAATATTTTCCTCATCATCCTCTTGTAGACAGTAATCAGCTGATCTGGTTTAAATTCACATTCAGGACATTTCATTGAACAATTGTAAAAGATTATACAGCTGTACATTTAGCTACAATTGCTGCAGTAGAGGAGCAGGTTTTCCTCTGCGGAGCTGGATAATTAATGGTAATTAGTAGAATTACATTGAGTTGCAGAATAGATTTGCAAGAATTTCCAGCCGTGTACTTACACCAGTAGAAGTGATATGGCTTTCACATCTTTCAAGTGAAATATTAGATGGCAGTAGCCAAGCCAAAGAAAAGGTCCTCCTCTAGGGTCCAAATAATTATAAGAGTGCCATAACAGATCAAACATTATTTCCTTGACCTTGTCTCCAGCTTGAGGAACAGCTCAGACTTTTTGGCTGAAAGCTCAGGGAGCAAAACTCTCTCTGTCTGCAGGAGCTCTCGCTATGCGGACCTGACGTTTACACAGGATTAGAGATTCATTCACCATTAAGTAAATGACCCTCTGCTGGCCAGGAGCAACACTTCTGTGGCTGTTTGGATTCTGTGCAGCAGAATTCACACAGGGATTAGTTTCAGGCATAAATCAGCTACTTTGGAAAAACTAGAGCGGCACAAGCCAAAAGATTCCTTGCGTTAATGTCAACTACCCCAGAAAGTTTTTTTTTTCTCTCTCTTCCACTGACTTTGAAGTATCAGCATTGTGAACGGAGCTGCTTTGCATCCACGTGTAGGATGTGGGATATTGCGGATTTGAGAAAACAATGTCTTTTTCAGCTGCGCGGATGAACTGCGGGCGGGCCACAGCATCTGAGAAAACAGTGATTGTCGCCGCGCGTCCATTTTAATCAAACCCGAGGAAGTCAAAGCAGGTCGATGAAAGCCGACGCTGTGACTTTATGCCGTATACTTGGAGCGTGATGTAACAATGTCGCTTTCAAGTCGGAAAAAATGGAACAAAATCAAACAATTGAAATAAAACGCAACAACAACAACTTAAAAAAAAAAGAAAAGAAAGAAATTAAACAAATGGGTTGAGGTTGCTGGGAGAACAGCCCCGGGTCTTTTGTTGCCTCAGTCCTTCCTGTCAGGTGTGACCTCATCAGCTCCACTGCACGTAATGACTTAATTTCAGGAAATGCAGGACGTTAACAACGCAAAGCTCCTACTTGTTGATCCTCTCATTCTTAAAGAATTTGCAGTGTGGGAATTGACACTGAGCCCCATAATTCAGCCTGGTACACCCCACTTACTTTAAGAACATATACAAAGGATGTACCCCAGCGATGTGGACGGTTTCATACAGCTGTAAGCAGTTGACCAGGTTAGGTTTTATGCCTCTTCCTGTGGTCTACGCGGAGCTGTAGCCGAGCAGCAGAGGGTGTGATTGCCAGAGGACCAAATGGGAAAATTCAGCACTTGCATTTGCAACTGATTCCACCAGTAAATGATGATCTTCATACAGCGTAACAGCTGGAGACAATTCTGGACGCACTGAGGCAGAACACACTGTATGTAAAGAAAAGAAAAGGAGGGGAGAAAAAAAAAGAAGCAGACTAGTATCGAATGGCATATCTCATATTATTTGGCTAAGAATGAATCATTGTCTTGAAAGTGTGGAAGGTCAAAATAATAAATTCTCTCAGTTTTTACCGGTGAACCTTTCACCTGTGGGACGACCCAAGCAGGTGTTTTTGGAGCATTTTGGAGCAACTTCATTTGTGTATCTCAGGCCTCTTTTCATGTGTTTCTATCGAATATTGGAAAGACAGAATCAGTGTTTGGAAAAGAAGAAGTGTAAATATTTTGATGTAGTCCGCGGCACTTATTTGACTTTATAAATACACCCAATGGTTATTCTATGCAAAAGACGGTTTTCAATGTGCCAACATTCCTCTGTGATCCTTTACCGAATAGCTCTTGACGGAGCGGTTCAGTGTACAGTGTCACGATGTTCTGTTTTGCATATGGCTCCCACAACTCCATCATCACTCCGGCCACCTGTCAGCTGAGCACCATCAGCATCTCCACTTGGCTCACAAATAACACACCCCCCCCCACCACCATTCACTGGGGATATGACAGATGCGTGCTTTAATGTTGATGCTGATGCATAGTTGTCCCGTGAAGGCTCGCGGCCATTCGGCGTTCAATATTAACAGCCAAAACTCTGGAGGAAAGGCAGGGAGGGAGGGCCGGCGGTGTTACGCTGACTGATTTAGGATGGAGCGGAGCCTCGTTCTTCCCCTCCCTCCTTTTTTTTGAAATGGGAGCTTTTCTTTTGTGCCACCCTTTAGAGTTGGGGTTTAATTGTCAGGAAGGGGATAGATTTATTTCCCCATAAATTACACAACTTTTCTGAGGTAGGACCAAGAGCATAATGTAATCTACACATGTGCACACGTGTGTATTGTGAGGGTGGGTAATGTTGCAGCTCTATTTCTCCTCACTTAATTCAGCAGAACCGAGATTTTACGTATTTTTAGTGGGCTTATCAAAGCATGCTTTGCTTCAACATTATGGACACTAAATCTTTGATTGAGCAAGACATTGTTCTTGGCAAACGGCTGAAGTCCATTCGTCTTTTAACAGATATGTAATTCGGTTAAAGTTATTAACAGAAACACTGATGAAATGTTCTTTCTTTCTTATTCAGTAATCTAAGTATGAAATAAATGCAATGGCCAGGGCAGACAATGTTTCATCTTTTCTGAATGTGGACAAGAAATTAATCTCATTGAATGACTCACACTTTCCTGTTACGAAAGAAACGTTTATCCCCCGTTTTTTTTTTTCCCTCAATGCGTGATTCAGAATGTGTAGAAAATTTATACCATTTCCCAGTAATTACAGTAAAGAGAGCAGGAGCCTTGATTGATGCTCCATATGAAACTGAACTGTGGACGCTGTGCCAGAGTTTTTGGAATATCCTCCCTTTTTTTTTTTTTTTTCCTGCAAATTGGTTGGTTTTCCTCCCTGACCTCACAGAGTCGCCACTCGGCATCGTGAGGAAGCTTCTGCTGGGAGCCATAACTGCCGCCAAAGGCCTTTTAAATCCTCGATTTGATGGCTTGAGGATTCGGCAGGAGGATTCAGACGGGATGAAGAGAAGAAAATTGCACATCCTTAAGAAAACAAAGAGCATTTCCTTCCCTGTGTCAGGATGAAAAAGGGAGAGGGGGGAAAAAAATAGAAATACATACTAATTCATCATTGGCTTTTACCGCTCCTTGATGGACCATAACTCACTCTGACCATGATTCCCTTTTCCCCTTCATACTGTCGGATTCACAGTCCACTACGCCATGTTTTAATGACCTTATTATGGGCTATTCTACAATGTCCAATAAAAGGTTTACACTTTGAACTGTGATCCATAGTATGACTAACATATTTTATAATATTTCATGAATTATACAGTAATGGAATAATCGAGGAAGGGGCCCAAAAGTCATTGAAATGGAGAGAATGAGGAAATCACACACACATCCCCGGTGATGAAACGACTCCACTTTGTCCCCAGATCCCAAAAGGAAGACTCCGGTGTTCTCAATTGTTCTGTTCATCTTCTTATATTAACCAAACGCATGACGGTTTTATCAAAGTTTTAAGGGCAATCCAGTGTATCTGACAGACATGACATATGAGTTCATGCTGTAACCTGTCTCGAGGCAACATTTAAGCTCGGCTGCCATATGGCAACTCCATTTTGGAAGCGCTGCTTCAGTGGATTCCTGAAAGTTGTCTGGTACTGTCATTGCTCATCCTACAGACAGGAGAGTGTATCTTCCCAACCCCTATTCCTTGTGGACAGTATGGTATTGACTAAATAGACAAGCAGACCAGCAGATAGCTGCGCAGATGAATAGACGCATAAATGCATGCGTAGATTACCTTCGTGCGCTACCTACAGCCCTCTGTATTTATATTCTAAAACCTCAGCAAAAGGCACCGTCATAAATCAAAACCTGAAACAATGGTAGCATTTACAACTACTTTTGTAGAGATGAACTTCACTGGCAGTATCCTTTGGAAACTGGAGCCATAAATTTTATTACTATTAAATGTTTCTAAAGGGAGTTGACAAATAGTTGAATGGAGTTGATTTTCCCCTCCTGCTCTTGGCAGGGCTGCAGGGAGGAAAATTCCCTGTCTTGAGAAGAAAAAAATGCGCTCACATCAGTGCTGCCAATCCATTCATCTTGATGTTGTTTGAGTGTAATTTAAGCCTTTTTAAAACGCCTGCTGAAAATACAATGTGCTTAAAGGCAGTTGCGAGCATTTTATGAGCACAATAAAATTGTCACTGCATATGGATTAGATGAATGTTGATATATGGGTATGACGTTTTTCATGTGCATGGGTGTTTACGGCTCAGTGTTAATATGTCTGCTGCTGAAGGAGTCGGCTGCAATGACTCAGATTTAGCTTTCGGTGGCATTAATCATAATTTCTGATTTGACAAACGTCCCATACATACATGAAGCTGAAGGTTGCGGTAAACTGTTCAGGGTTAAAGAAGGACACGCTCTTTCTGTCTGTTTACTAGCTGCTAGTTTACTGTAGTATAATGTGGTTGAAAGGTAGTGGTTGACCTTTTTGTGTTGTCTTTTTCCAGTTGCCAGTCCAAACCAAAAGCACACAGCAAGAGTCCAATGAGTGGTTTTCTGTTAGCTGTTAGCATAGCATATTTAGCTGTGGGAGTAGCCTTACCCAGCATCCACGGTCAAGCACCCTTAAGACCTTTATCAGCTAAAAAGTTATCAAGGAGCTAGTTTATTGTCTAGTGCACAGGTTAGCATAAATCATAATACTAGCATCAAGCTAGTTAGCAGGTTAGCATTAAGATATCCACATTCATGACTAGGAGTACATGCAGTACATGTACCTGGATTTTTCACTATGGTGGACGAATGAGGCTCTCCAACTAGCCTCTGGACAAATGAACCAAACTATGACTTTAAAGGCAGGTACCGTATCGTGATTTTTAGCATACCGTTACACATCTGTTCATGACTTATGGGCATTACATCATGTCTCAAGTCCATTCATTTTGATAGATATGTGTAGAAATCGGTGTAAATCCGGGTGCTGCAATCATACTAAAAAGCAACAATCTGCACTGTGAGTCCAGGTCTGACCTGGTGTGAGATCTAGTCGCATTGTACACTCAAATGTCCAAGTTAATAAATGCAGGTTTGCAGGAAAATGTGCACACTCCCAGATTCTGGCATATGAGTCGTTGACAAATAAGAGCCAAGAAGAGATGTGATGCCACTACTAATTTGCACAAAAGTTTTGTGAATGGTTTTTGAAAGCAGAGTACGAACTTTCCATCAGCTTGTGGAGCACAGCAATTGCAACCGAAGGAAATGGGCATATCAAGTGGTCCTTTACTTGGAAGCGGTCAGTGTTTCCCCGTAGGCATTTTGATACAACAACGTACTGCAATGCTTAAACTGGTCAATATTTATATCTTTTCATAGCACACTCCATCTGTCTTGTTGAACCTTTTTCAGTTGCCATTTTCACTAAATAACACTAAAGCTGACTATGGTCCTCTGTGCTGACATTTGGCAGAGCGAGCTGCCGTGGGTGGAAAAGTTCTGACAGCTGTAGTCATTGATGCCAAAAGTGATTGACCGTTTTTAGATTCAGATATGAATTTAAACACGCATCTCCATGGACTCTGTGTTGTAAATCGTTCAATGTGTGCCTATTGTGAGGGGAAACAAGATGAGATGTTACAGTTTTTGACCCGCAATCGATGTGTGTACGGTACATTTCTAACCATTCTTTGGAAAAAAGCAAAAAAAAAGGAAACAGACAGGTCAGGAACTCCAGGTGTGTAACAGGTGAAATCAGGTTGAACTCGACAGATGATTTAGCTTCAACGAGCAGGAAACGGTTGTCACGACTCCTGTACTTTCTGTGTAAAGTAACAGCTTGCTTGTTTAAAAATAATTATGTGCGAGGTCACAGAGAGGACAAGCCCTCATAATTTATACAGACCAAAACATCAAGAATCTGGGAATAGCCTTAACATCGTCCTGCCGCCTGCCCTGTACTCATCCAACCACAAGAAGATTTTGTGGAGAGACTTTCCTACCATCGCCTTGGGTCACTGTGATTTACGCACATGTTTACTGATGTCTTTCAGATGGTTCCTCTCGCTGGTTATTGTCTTCCACTATTAGTTCCCAGATGAATCACGAGTGGACAAATTGGGGGATGTCTCTGCAGATTTGTGATATTTATTGAGGTTACGCATCACTGTGGACCTCTCTATTGGCTTCCCAATGTAACGAGGGAAAAACAGATGGTGCGCGGTCATGGCATGTTTGGACATTGAAACACTTAGGTTTCATGGTGCTTTTTATGCTTTTCTGCACATTTGGTTTACATCTTGTTCAGAGATTATGACATGGCCCTCTTTTGTCCTTCAGGATGTTAAATATATATTGTCACAATGTTATTCTGAACTTGTGTAAGCTTTCTGGGCCCCCCCCTCCCCGCTCTGTGAGACTTCTGAATCATTATCTGCTGACCCCTGCAAAGTCGCTGATATAGTACATCCTCCTTAGGGTCGACGAATGTGTTGCTCTCTGACCACGCACCACCAGTTGCTTGCTGTCAATAGTATTTGGCTGCAAATTCCTCATACCAAAGCAATTCGCTATTTCTGAGTTTACACTGCTGTTTTTTAATCCCCTATTCTATTAGCCAGCTGGTAATACTCCAGCATGTTTATTGTAATAGAGTTAAAATAAATGAACCGCAATGATTAAAGGAGATATGTAAATATGGTGTCGTGCATTTCACAGAGTCGGGAGCCCCACTGATTACCTTTAAGTAAAGAATAATGAACTCAGCACAAAGTTAACATGACAATGAAACTATTCTGTTATCGCATGTGAGCATGTGAGCTCTGCTCCAAAGTGATTCCTTTGAAACTTGCTGATTTCTTTTCTGTTAGTTCGGCTTTCTTTTGCCTCCGCCTGCACATCAGGGCACGAGCAAGAGCAAACGTGTTTGGGTTGCAACGCGCAAATACTCCATCGAATTAAAAGGAGGATTCACTGGACAGTGATACAAAAGGTCGTACAAATGCAATGACTCATTGGAAATTTCCTGTTCGATCAATAGAGCTTGTCGGAGACGGTCTGTTTCCCAACTTTTATCTTGCTATGCTGTCATTTGGATGACTCCACGAACCACTCACAGTGATGTCGAGGATGCCAGCTACACTCCACTACACTAGTATTCGTCTTAGCATGACAAGCACTTGGAACGGAGCAGATGGTGGATGTTTTATCCCCTTAACAGACACACCCTAGGACTGATTACTGACCAAAAGCATGTCTGTCTTAGAAACACAATAACACAGAGCTGTGGAAGGAAAGCCCTTGAGATGTGGTAAGAGCATGGCATATAATTTCCAAATGGCTGGTTATCCGTGAGAACACGGGTATTTGTTTTATTTCCAAATCGTTTCTAATTCCACGCTTTAGCCCAAATGCATGTTTCTCCCAAGCATGTCAAAATGGGGGGGGGGGGGGGGGGGGGGGGGGGGGGGGGGGATATAAAGGAAAAACACATCAACTTGACCGTCTTTAAATGGCGATACCGGAGTTTGGTTCAAATCTTGAAAACATATGGAAACCCCTTTGAAGCGCCCTGGGAGCAGCTGAGGCGGCTGCAGAACTTCTCATTGTTTACCTTTCAACCCCCAACCTCCTTCCTCCAAATAAAAAGGGTAAAACGTTAAACCTTATACGGGCGCACATCGGCTCAGTTCATTACACCCGGCTAAGTGAAGACTTCCTAATTCACCTACCACCCCACAACCCCCCCTGGAGTAGGCCCGGTGTGGCTTGAAATGTTCCTAGTTACTTTCTCCCAATTAAGTGCAGCAAATCGGCCTAAAAAACCCACAAAGTGCCTCCATCACCTGACAGAGGTTATCTAAAAAACAGCCAACCGTGTGTAGCATGTTACACAAGTTCTTAATCAAGATGAATTATGTTTTCAAAAGTGAGGAAGCGTTTTTCATCATTATAGCTTCCTCTCTGGCTAAATTTAAACCAAAAGCCTGTGCCATTATATTGTGTGGCTGGGAGATGAGCCTCTGGAGAGAAACACTACAGGCGAGGGGCCTGGATGTATTTATCTTCCAGTTTTTCACCTGTCTTCAGATACCGTTTCCTTTTTAAGTCGAGCAGTAGGGATTTACTGGGCTGCTTCCTTCCGGGACCCAGTGGAATACAACATTAAACTGCAGGGAGGAGAGAAAACCTGTAGCGCACTAAAATAAAGTTATGTCAAAACCATTCTGCTCTTCCTGTAGTCTTTCCTCAACCTTGCAAGTATCCTCCAAGGGCCTGAGAACATTACAAGCCATTCAGTTTATATGAATGGGCACTAACAGACTTTTTCGCCATTTTGATATGTCTCAATTTTGCAGGCATATCCTGTGGTCCATCAGGCACAGCCTTAGTTTCAATTTAGTGTCCCCCGGTGGACCCCTGTCTTCCTATTTCATGTGGAAATTGTATAGAGTTTTTATCCCTGTGCACTTTCAGCTGCTTCAAAGCTGGGGATCGTTTTTTTTTGTTTTTTCACCGGGGGAGATGTACAAGCTAGCGTTTTAATGCTTCGGAGAAGATCGGCAAATCACTCCCAAACAGCAACGGAGCGAATGCCTGAGCATTGTCTGTCACCTCGGCCAGATCAGTCAAAGAATAAATGAATGATATATTGCTGTTTATCTATAATTGAACAGAAGTCTGCAAAAGTCTTTGAAAGAGGAAGAAAAGCACCTGTATTTTTATTAGATCAGGCTCGCCTTATACTACTCTATAAAGTTTAGACACCGCCACGGGAATCATTTCAGATGATCTCTAGAACAGCAGTGCGCCTTACTTCGCACAAACTTGGCTCCAAACGATTGTAGCCGAAAGAAATGTTTGAAAATGATGTCAATGAAAAGAATTCGGTTGATGGGGCAATTAGGGATAGTTATTGTGTTTCACAGAGCTTCTCTGCATGCAGCGTCCCTCCTAACGAAAGTAACCCCCAATTTACTTTGAAACGCATTGACCGCAACAAATATTTTTACCACTCGGCCGTCCCCAGTGGCATCCACGAACATTCACAGATTTCGAAAGACAGGAAAAGAAACATCAAGTAGTAATAGTTTTAGTCAGCCATGTTTTAACCACTGCCACTGCTCTGGGCTTGCACAATATGCTAATAACATCTGTAATGGTGAGGATAGTGGCTCCCTCCCAAGCATGGTCACACATATGTGATGCTTGATTGTTAATCTAAAGGAAGTCTAAATTATTGAACCATTGATCTGGTTCTATGGGATAAACCCACAAACAAATACAAATTATATCCCAGAATATGATTCTCCAATCGAAAAACTTTGAAAAACTGACAAAAAAAATATGAATAATAATAATGAATGTAATGACAACAGTTACACCTTTTACTGCACTGTATATCATAGATCATAGAATGAATGGAAAAATTAAAAAAAATAAAACTCAATGTATTGTTTTATTTTTCAGAGAGAAATATGGAAATAATGTATAAAAAGCTAAGGTCACAAAATCCACCCGTTACCCATTTATTTATTTTCAGTGAAGTCTTAAAACGTCTCATATTGTGCTTTCAAACATCCTCATTACATGAAAATGAAACCCTGAAATACTGTGACGTTAGAGTGTGGTAAAAGAGCCCGTGTCCACTGTGATCGTTTTTTTCCACCAATAATTAGTCAATAATGTGCACGTTAACATTTCGCCACATTGACTCCTCTCCGTTGACCCGACTCTTCTCTTTGTGGGAACACCCCCACCCCGACTGACTCACTGGCTGCCGTTTGAGGAGAAAGTTTTATGTTTCGGTCTTAAAGTTGGACCATTCACCTCCTCTGTGCTGAGGTTATTTCCCCACCACCAATACCACAGTAAGATTCGACAAATAAAATACTGAGGATGTGATTCATCAGCCCATTTCTCTGAGGCGGGCGGTAGTGTCGTCGTCATGGAGACAGCTTCGGGTCCACTGGCCCAGTTCTCAGCGGTGGGTCACGGCTTTGGGCGTCCATGGATAAGGAGAGCGGGGAGCAGTGAACCGAGGGCTGTTTTTGTTTGGCCGTTGAGTTGAAATGTCAGTAATCACACGCCAGGTTCTCTCACACCACTGTCCAATGATATAACGTCATTTACTCCAGGAAGTAAATGCACTGTAGCCCCGTAGGTCGTCAGGTTCAAAAACTTGCAGCCTTTGGTTTCTGCCCAGTTGTAGTAATCATATCTGCCACAGCTGCCACTTTATCTGAGATCTTGAGAACAAATAGATTCCTGGAAGTAAAAGGGCCGCTGTGGCAGGGTTTGCTGAGTGACAATTAGGCCACTCGTGGTTTAAAGGACAAATAGATGATCTTTGTCCAAAGCAGCTGAACGGAGAACGGTTCTAATCCAGCACGTCAAAAGAAGTTTGGTTATGAGTCGCATCGAGTTGTGATGTTCTTAAAACGTGTGGCTGTCTGTCGATTTCTTAATGGCATGGCGCTACAAGTTCCAAGAGAGTCCCAGAAACAGCTTTTAGAGATGACCTCACGTCGTCTTATTACATACCGTCCGTGTTTCCCTGCACATCCTTGTCAGATCCCTTTCAGCAATTATCCTTGAACTAGGAAAGACGATCAGCTCGGGTTTCCCATTGCTTCGTCCCTCGTCATCTTGGAGTACTTTGAATCTTTCCCCCAGCGTCCTAATTAAGACTTTAATGCTACCTCCCACGGGGCCTTGGATGTCCCGCTCCCACCCACCACATTCCCCTCTCCAGCCATCAAAACTGTTATGATAATAGTCAGCTTTGCACAGGTGCAAATTGCTTACATTTACTCTGCATTTGCTCTCAATCACGGGCGATCATTAAAACATTTGCTCGCAAGTGGAAAATTTAGTTGGATGTTATTCCCGAAGTTACACTTGTTTTAAGTAGAAAATTGCTGCTATTTTCGTACGGATGACTATTAACAACCACGCAAGAACTTGCCCGCTGCATTCAGGACCGCCGTCCTTATTCGGGACTTTGATTCGAACCAATATTTTCTTTCACAATGGAGCACAGTTGTCATCAAGAACTTCAACACTCTCACATGCCGGTAATTCATTCAGACCAGGTACAGCAATAAATTCACATACTTATTCCATTAAACCTCCCCTTGACCTTCTAACTATTGACTTGGACCGATGCCATATAATGTGTATAAGCTACCCAGGGCAATTACAAAGACCCAGGATTGAAAGAGAGCTGTCATTAGGATGTGCTTTCACATACCAGCCCTTGGAGTTTGGCCGCAGGCCAGGCTGGCAAATGGGACCAGAGTCGGGGGCCAGGCCAGAGGCCGTGGGGGATAATTAGACAGTTTTATCCCAGCTTGTTGATATAAATGTGGCCGGCTTAGCCCCCTATGCCTCGCTCTGTGGTAATGATCATGTCTAACAGGTGGCAGGCAAACGGACAGGGGCATGAAATGGATACCTCGCTTCCTGGCCACGTCTCCTTTTCTTTTCTTTTTTTTTTTTTTTTGTTTTGTTTTGATTTCCGATCCAGTCGGAGCTGTGTTCCCCTCCACCCGCGGTTGGGTTTGGGATTGTTGATGCGGGGGAGTGTTGGATATTTGTCACCATCTCATCACATTCTAGCTAATCTCAGCCTCCCCCCGGACACTTCCACTGAGGGCCAGCCTCGCCGAGGGTAAAACAAAACACATCAATGGGTTTCACTCAAGTGGCTTTTAGAGTCCAACGCAAAAGAAAGTTGACGCTCCTCTTTAATGGAGACATAGCGTCGTTAAAACTGTTTACATTTTTTCTTCCTCATGTAGTCTTTTTAACAGCCTGGTCTTGTATTCTACTTTATGACTGACATGTGGATGAGGATACTTTTATCTAATGGAGAAAACATGTTTATGGAGACATGGAAACATATCCCTTCTACTCCTTTCCTCCCATTTCGCCTCCTTTCAGGATCTCTAAGATGTGTTTTGGAGTCGCAAGCCTCTGGATTGAGTCATCTCTGACATCAGGGGCCCAACGCAGCTCTGCACCTCCAAATCTCTTGTATCCTGTGCAGGAGGAGGGGGGGGGGCGTGCGGGCTGTGCTATTGAGGTATGCATGTGAAGAGGCATTGGAGACCACTCAACTCCAGGGTCCTGATTCATTGTCATATAATGGATCATTTGGGGCAAAAAGAACCAGAAAAAATGATGCATGTATTGAAATTTACAACCTTCCCCAAAAAGTGTGTGGAATAGATCCAGGCCAGCAGACAATGCTCATTTTCTCCTGACAAATGTCTTTTTAATTTGGATGGCCTGTTGTGCAGGAATGCACGATTATCTATTTTTCTAGATAGTCTGTCCTGTGACCAAGGAGCGCATTCAGTCAGACATCCATATGGCTCTCAAGTGCCCCGGCTTGCGGTCGGTTATGTCCAGCTGATTGCGGAGGCGAGGCTCCAGATTTAGGAGTCTGATCCTCTCTGGCCAGTCTGCAACTCCGGATTTTGTTATAATTTTCACCTAGCAAGTTGTTTTTAAAGCTTACCCTAACCTTAACCCTAATCTTACTCTCATCGGAGGCTTAAAGCCTAACCCGAGTTTAAAATAGAGATGAAAAAACAAGTTTTATGATTGCAAATTTTCAAAGATATATCCTTTTTTCCCTCGTCTTTGTGGTCTGGCTCTGCGAAGTGAAAACCGATTTAGGGTGTTTTGTGGGGGAGTTGGGCTTCGGCTGCATCGCGCGACGTGACGTCCTCAGACCTCTGGGTCACTCCGCCTGTCGGTGGTGAGGATTTGGTATTTTTGTTAGAATTACCATGTGCTCAAAATCTAAGCATTGAGAGATATATGGACGTCGGGACCCGGCGGGGAGACAGCCAGAGGACGATGAGAACGGGACAGCACAGCGGGGACGTCAACTGGTGGAGACATCAACTCCTACTGGCAGCGCTCATAGTTCACAATCCAAATCTCTATATTTGTTTGAGTGCCCACCACAGCTGAGGGCATATCATCTGTTTCTTTTGAGACAACAAGAGTTGTGATGGAGACTCATTAATAGCCGGTGACTCCGGTCAGTATTTTTAGCGTCGTGCTGCAGGCGTTTACACAACATTGTCACACCTTGTTGCCTCTCCAGAAGAATTTCTCCTTCCCACTCGGGTTCTCCTTTCTGAGAAGATCTTGGCTGTTTTTGTCGGCAGCGGAGCGGGTTCAATGGCTTTCAGGTCACGGCAGCTGTAACAGAGCCGCTGTGAAGCTCCATTGCACTGCACATTGAGCGTCCTATCTAAGATTTGTGTTTTGAAGCATTGAGCGTAAGTGGTGCAAACAGACCCTGGAATCACAGTGAGGCTTTTTGCATAAGACCTAATGTAGCAGATAACTAGTTGTTTTATAGAATTTTTTTTTTTTTCCATTTACTACTCCTACTAAAGTCTCCTCTTTGGCTTTTCGGGCTACTTGGAGCAAGTAAGTTTTAAACAAAAATCGGTTTTAAGTATTGCTATTGAATTCGTTTTGGTTTGACTGTGTTTTAGTATTTTCAGCGTTTTGTTGCAGTTTGTGGCAGGGTGTGTACGACAGAGAGAAACACACAAGACACGAAGACGAAGTCTAGATCTTTTATTTATTTATTATCTGTTCTTGTTTATTGAGGATGATATATACAGCAGCGGCAATTTATAGCATCTTAAAAAACCTGTGGTCAAAAGAGACAAAAAAAACCCCAGCGAAATGTACTTGGAGGCAATAAAATATCAACGCTAAATGTGAAGTGTAAATTTCTTTTCACATTCGGCGCGACCGCAATGTTAAGCCATTTATACTTCATCGTATAAATATTACCTCGCAGTACACAGAGCTGTTGATGATGTGTCAACCTCAGCTTTCCACATGGAGCCGACCTGACACATATTTTCCCACCGTCCCGCTGGTGTCTCAACATGTCTTGCGTGCGTTTTATTTTATTCAGGGTTTTTCTCTCTCTCTCTCTCTATCTCTCTCTATCTCTCTCTCTCTCTGGCAATGGTGCGGCCGGTCCTGTTATTTCTCCATGTGTTTGTGTGCTCATGCTGACTGAAATATCTCTGACCCCAGAAAGTGACAAATATCATTCCCGCTCAGGCAACTGGCCAAACTTCTAAATTGGTCTCTTTGTCTTTGTGTCTGATTCCTGCCCAGGAGCTCTGACGTCTTCAAACTCCAAAGAATATTGCCCTGTCATTGTCTGAAAAGACTGGCAGGGTGTTTATTTTTAGCAGACACGCAAACACACAAGTGCCTGTATCTTTATGAGTGCCCCCCAGTCACCACATTCATTAACCATCCACTAACAGACATCCTGAAGTCATCACGACCTCAAACTTGTTTTAATGGGAAAACTGTGACACATCCACCATATCCTGCCTTTGAAATGAGGACCTGCTCCTACGAGCTGTCTCACATCATTACTGTATTTATTGGTGTTAAAATGGCATAAAAGTTGCAAAGTTAAAGTTAAAAGCAAATTGATTTAAAGGTAAAACTTTTTATCATTTTGTTGGCAATTTGTAAAAGTCTTACAATATTTCAGTGATTTTATTTATCAAAAAACAATAGAATAACATATGAAAATGATACGTCTTTAGCCATAAATCCAAGTCATCCGCCTCATCAACTATCATACTATAAGTTTATACTTAATAAGTCTAGAATATTTGGAACGTTTCTTTTAATCTAGGTTCTTTAAAGTTGACCATTATACTAACCATTTATAACTGCCACTTGAATATTCATCTGTGTAATATTCATCACAGAATATTACATAGATCTTAAACATTAAACATGAAAACTGCATTTTCTGAAGAAATTGTTCTGTGAGTGCTGATAGCTGAAAAGTGAAGAGGATTGAATGGACGATGAATCCTCCTCCATTAGTTAAAATGGAAAACAGTTTTAACAAAAAGATTAATATCACTGAAAGTAAAAAGAACAGAAATGAAAAAAGCTCTTTGAAGGCAGAACAATTTGATCTATGAAAGGTTTCTGCTGCCTAAAGTATGATGAAGTAGTGAATTGGCGACGAGGAGAAGAAAAGAAATCTCTGATTGTGTGGGTCACATTTCTCATGTAATCCTGGCATTTGTTGTCTTGGACTCAATGTTGAAGATCTCTGTCCAGAACTGTGTAAATCGTCAAGTCTTACAATCGTAATCTTACCCTGGGCAGAACGACCTCTGTCTAAACTTAGTCTCAGAAAGTCAAGGCGGGGTCCTTAGTTAAGTCATTCAACCCTGAATACGAAGCCGATAAAGTGCCCTGGCAGCTGTTTAAGCCACATTAATCAGCGATGTTCATTTAAACCTGTGTTGTGCCGTTGACTTCACGTGTGCTTAAAATACAACACACCCCCCATTAGCATCTCCGCGGTGAGAAAGGTCCTCTATTATTACAGCCATTATTATACTTCATCAACATCCAAAGGCCAAACTGGAGATGTTGTTTCATCCTCTCCACTGAGAGAGAATCACTGCGCCTTCGGCCAAAAGGAGGTTAACAAAGACAGGAAGATTAAATAATACATTCATCACATTCAGAGAGGCCGGGGGCCAAGTTCATGTCAAATCCATAACAAGCAAAGTATCCTCGGACCAGCTCATTTCCCCACACGCACGTCACACTCTGTTGGAAATCTGCGTAGAGGATGTATTGATCTTACTGGTGCTTCCTTTCTCACAAGCGCACAAACAGAGCCGCCGTATCACAGGCAGTGCCGCAAAACAACCCCCCCCCCCCCACCACCACCACCACCCCCCCACCCCCTTCCACACGCCTCCTCCCAGCCCCATAAAACAAAATAATAAACTCACCGCTTGCCAAAATAATCCAAGCACCTTTGTGTGTGCGAACGCCTTTGTGTGCGTGCAGCCTGTGATAATGCACTGTTATTTGCTTCCTTTCACTTCACGTCGATGAAAATAGCCCCAGTATGTGTGTGTGTGTGACTCCAGTACGTGTGTTAGAGGTGAGATATGCCCGAAAATAAGACAGTGTGATATTTTTTGACTCCCCTGCTCCTACTCGGTTGATCGCATTGTTTTGTGACTGCTGAGACACTGTAAAGTTTAGAGATGAGAGTTGATACAAAGCCCTGTGGACGGAGGGGAACGAGGTCAAGGGCCAGTCGCTGACGACTGTGTGTCATTGTTCGAGGAGTCTTTTCTTAAATGTAAATGTGTCCGAGGACATGATCGCGGACTTAAGGAAGTCGACACCCAGCCCCATAACTGTCAGACAGAAGAAGGGATTTGAAAATATTGGAAAAATGTAAAAATTAAACTGGAATTTTAATCATTCGGTCATTATGTATGATTACGCATTATTACACATTATTATCCTTGTGATTATCAAATTATCATTTTTTTAATCAGTGGATTATTTAGTCTGTCGAGTGAATATAGAGACACAAAATTGGTTCCAATTTTCTGCTATGTTTCCGTCCGTCTCTGATCATAATACATGAATGTATATTTTCACATTTGCTACAAAGAGTAGATGCTCTTCACGAAATGACCTGTTATTGTTCCACTGCTTATAACCTCGAGAATGTTTATCACCGTCATCAAACCTCTTCTTGATTTGTTTGCAACTCGGTGTTATGACCATTATACAAAATTGAACTAACCTACAAAAATATTTATGTACAGTATTATGTAAATTCTGTGCAATTTTGTCCTCCCTGAAGCGGCCTCACAGCCGCTAATTGTGATTGGGCTAAAACGGGAAAACGCCTGTTTTTTTTTTCTCTTCCCCTGATTTTTACCGTGTTTGTCCAGCCTCTTGATTGCTGGTCGAATGTCAACATGATTAACTGACACGAACACGCTCCAGCATCAACACACAATGAGACGCAAGCGGGAGAACATCACGTGATCAGGTCTGAACCCACCAACCACCAGAATAAAATTATGACATTTATCAGGAGTATGTCGCGAAGGTCGGCATCATGCACTCCTTCACCTTCATTGTTATTGCCATCATCATAGTCAGACCTGACATCAGGGCAGTCACTTGCAGTTACTGTTTACTGTATGTTACTTATTTGATAAGAAAAACTGCCTCCTAGTGGTCGCAGAAGACCACTGCACCTCGGCATGATTACAGCTGACAACTTTCACAGTACACTGTATAGTAGTGGTACAAAATATGACTCATGTCACGTGTCACGCCTCTGTATGTACACATAAATGTTTTACTCCTCTATATACAAATTGTGTGGTTTGCAAACTCTGTAAACACATATATTTATTTAAGTGGTGCATTTCGGCACAGTTCTAAGACACCAGACTGGTGTTTATCCTGTGGTTTACGGCTCATCTACACCAGAATATTCAGATAGAATTATTACTTTTCACTCCGTCACATGGTTTCAGACTCAAAACCATATTTGTTTTTCCAAAGCATAGATCATCCTGTAAAGTGTTATTTTAATTTGAAATACAGAGCAGTGAAAAAAATCCCACTGACACGGTGATGCATCGTCATTAATGATACAATTTTACGCAATGATATAATGTTATTAGAGGAACGCTTTCATTTTTGTTTTTAATTATCTATGGTATCTGGGTCTTGGAAAACCTGCAAATTAGAGACCATTTTCCCAGTCAAGGATAAGTTAAGTTAAATGTCCTAGAAAAACTTGAATCGTCCCGGAAAATAATTTATTTTCTCTCTCTTTCTCTTCACTTTACCCTGTGAGTAAGCGCAGATGGTTTAGAAGGTTTGACAACTTGTCTGTCATACTACTTATTTTAAGAGAAGAGTATATTCTACAGATAATATTTCTACCTCAACCAGAACTTCAGATACAGTACCTGAATCTGGGCACTGTTGAACTGTAGTACTGCTTTAAGGGCCGTGACCACCAGTACATGTATATAGCACGCCCAGCTTGCAGCCTGCGTCCTCATATGCGAAATGAAAACCTTCCCTAACTAGCTGTGGTCTACATAAAACAGTTTTCATGTTTGAGGATGTGACAGATCAGTGAGCTGAGGTCACATTTCTGTTCCGGACACTTCACGTACAAAAACGTCAGGGCGGCCGTGCGGGCATTTTGTTGAAAAATGCCAGAAATGTAAAAACACCCTTGATTACAATCGCAGAGCGCTCCTGAAACACGACTCCGGCAGCGACGGAGAGGGAAAGAGAGAGATTTAAAGGGTGAGTAAAAGTGTATGCTGACTGGGTGACTTTTTGCTCTCTCTTTCTCCCTCTCTTTTTTTTCTCTCTGGACTCCCTGTGCAGCGCCTCGAGACACCTGACTGCAGCACTGACTGGCCGCTTGTGTTGCGTTTCAGTCATTTGGGTGGATTTCACATCCCCGCTAACGTGGTTAGCATTAGCGCGAAGTGTCAGAAATGCATGAGGAGTCATTGAGGAGCTGGACAGATCCTTTTTATTTTTTTATTTTTACATAACAAAATACTAAAAAAAAAAAAAAAAAGAAAACATATTTCCGCAGATGGAAGTGCTTTTGTTTTCCAACAGCATCATTTTGACAGTTTAACAGCAGCCAGCTTGGGCTCTGACTCAACCTTTCCACCTCTTCCTCTCTCTGAGCTCCAAATTCACGAGTGGCCATCGCCAAACCGAATCCTTCCCCCCTACACCCCTGGCTCTGCAGAGGGTGGAGGCAGCTGTGGGTGGCCCTGCATCCCTGTTGGGTCTACCAACTGGTTAATTATCCTGCCACATGGGGCGAGAGGCGGGCAGGCGGGGGATTATGGGAAGAGACTGTTGGGTTGTCACTTGTTTCGATGTTGGACCCTGATTGGCCTGTTCATGCTCTCGGATCTGCGGCTGCATTTATGTGGATGTTAAAGAGCGAAAATCACCTGTTACACTATCCGTCTGTAAAACCTGCCCAATGTTTTACATTTGAACTGTTATTTAGATCAGTCATGTTTTTTGGATCCAGGCCCAGGATTTGGGCTTGCAGGATTTGGGCTCGCAGGATTTGGGCGACATTTGTCCATCCATCATGTTTCCCGCTTTGTTCATAACAAAAGTGGCAGAGTTTGTCCCAGTCTGTCCCAGCACACAGAGGGCCAGTCCATCACAGGGCACTCATACAACTTGCTCTCACATTCAGGGGCTATTTAGAGTCTTAAATCAGCCTAAACATGGATGTTTTCGGACTGCAAGAGGAAACTGGAGTACACAGTGCGTCTGGCCTGGAATCCTATTTGTGTGTGAATATAAAGCAAATTCTTGTATATGTTACTGAGTGTTGGTACTTGAGTCAATGTTGGGTTGGGTTGAAGGACCTTAAGTTTGATCACATTAAAAAATGTGAGTTTTTCTTCTTTCTTTTCATTTTTTTTCTTTCTTCCCTGCCTCAAATTGCAGAACATCCAAGAATGGCTAGCTGAACTGTTAGCCGTTAGCATTGAATAGTGGATTAGATCGGTAAAAAAGAAAGAAGACATGGCATGTGGAGTGAAAATCGAGATCTCTTCGTCTCTTCTGCTTTGAATTAGGTGCTGCTCTGTAACTTTGTAACAGCGACTCTAACAGAAGAATCGAGTCAGTGATAATAAATGAGCTAAACGTTGTTAAAAGGCAGAGCCGCTGTGGACTACTGCAGTTTTATCGCAGCTTTGCACTGGTCTTGCTGACACTGACTCATAGCTATTCTCAATCATGGCAAGCCACAGCCTCCCGTGGCTTGTTGCTTAAATGAAAACGGAGTAGTCAGTTACTTGCCGTCCTAATGAGCTCTAATAAAAAAAAAGCAGGACCCTTATAGCACGGTTGACCACCACCACCACCACCACCAGCCCTCTCCCTCTCTTTCTCCCCCTCTTTGTCTCGCAGCATCTGCTGCAGTACAATCCCATCGGCTATCCAGTTTCAGCCCGCCTGGCCGGGGTCTTGCATTAGTGGCGTAGGAGAGCTGTGAACAGGGAGTATCAGATGCTGTAATATGGAAATTCCTTGGTAATGCAGAGGCTGTGGGATTGTGCGATTACTTAATTCATTTAGCTTGAGTAAATGTTCCTGGCCTGCCAGAGCGCAGTGGGGATGCGGGGCTGGAGTGTGTGTGGGAGTAGATCCGTCTTAGGAGGGAGATAGTCGACCTGACAGTCCAGTCTGTGTGTGAGCATGCACTGGCATGGTTATGGGTGAGTGTGCGTGTGTTACGGGTAGATGGGAGTACAAATGGGGCCTCAGTATTAACCGGTCAGGTTTGAGGCTCCAGTTTCATGCGCCCAGGGAAGAAACCATTAAGAGAGAGAACGCCGAGCCCACCGAGCCCACACTCCTCCTCCAGTACCCACATGACCTATCCCAGACGCTGATTTGTGGCTCCTGACACTTTAATTCATTGGAAAACACTGGTCAGGACCCAGGAGTTAAGTAAGTCCATTAACACTACGTGGAGGTAATGCTTTCCAGTGCGGTGCCAGGCCCTGCCACCCAGCGTGATCAAGCACAGAGACCCAGTTATTTCACAGTGGGCGAAAATTTCCTGGAAGTTTTACACAGAGGTTGCTGACAACATAATGTAGAGCCACAGAGCTTTTAGGTGAATGTAGCAACAGTAAATAATCACATTATCCTGGTACCTTGTACCTCCTTCAGATTTCTCTTTTGGCCATACATAATGAAAATTCACAGCACCACAGGCAGCCAAGCTGACTGGGATTATTTGCCAACTCTTTATGATATGCCCTCAGTTACAAGCACAATATATATATATGCCTTACACCATCAGTGTCATTGAAGATGGCAGGGCTCCAATCGATCCTGGAAAACCTGGAAAGTTGGTGTCCAATTTCCCTGTTATGGAAAATACATGGAAAATGAGACAAAAAGTTAAAGATCCCAGAAAAACTCTGTTGTTGAAAGTCTCTACTTTCTGCTTCTCTCTACCCCTGTAAATAAATGCAAACGGTTTAGAGGGGTTTTGCATCGTCTGTAGATTAGTTTTACAATTTCAAACCATGTAAAAGATCATTTCACAGATAAGGTATAGCCACAGACTTCATGTCTTTTAAAGGGTGGGAGAGGAATAAACACGGTGAATGGCAAATGGGCTGGTTCTTGTCCAGTGGTTTTGTAGTCTTCATGACTACCCAAAGTACTTTTACAGACCCAAGTCTCATTGACCCATTTATTCCCATTCATATACTGGTGGCAGAGGCACTGCCAGTACCGTCCAAGAGAAACCAAGAGAGCATTCTGGGTAAATGTACAAAATGGAAGGTACAACTGTTGAAAATGACACATTTCCAAGGCACGGGAACTTGTCTGTTGCCCTGAGATAACTTCAAGGGAAGAGGTGGAAACCTGGATTGTGTAAAAGGTGTGAAAAGGTGTGGTGTTGTCAGCGAACACAGTTTGCTGCTGATTTCAACTCTTTCTGAAAGTGCGGTTGTATTCACTTCATAATCATGGTAACACACAAGAAACAATGTCTTGGTTCAGAGGAAACAAGATATCAAAAGTGTAAAATTTGCCATGTGGGAATTCAAAAGATTTTTGGGGTTTTCTTTTTTTTGTGGTCATTACCCTAAATTGAGTTGTGGACCTCCATTCCACTCAATCTCTGTCTCGTATTTCAACACAGTATGAAGTCAAAGATGAATTTTATCAGCTGTTGTATCCACAGAATCCATCTTTTCCCTAAAGGCGTCACTCAGAAAATGATTTCATTGTCCTCTAATCCATTATATGGTGCAGCGATGTCAGCTGAGCTGTAAATGACTCAAAACACAGCTGCTGGGGAATGGAAAACGGGGAGCCAAACTCAACTCAAGCAAAATGGAAAAAGGTGGAGCCGCAAAAAAGCTGTTAAAACTATCTGACAGATTCGATACGCTCTGCAATGCGGGACAGAATTATTAATTTGGGAACTGGGCCTGTTAAATCTATCATTCCATTATTCTAACAAGAATCCAAAGGACGTTTGCAGCCTCCAGTTCAGCGGTCAGTGAGCCCAATCTGTTGTTTTAGCAGTAAGAAGCTGGTTTATCTTCCATTTTAAGACGAGGAAGTGTTGCTGAACTGTCAGGCCTGGGTTCAGTTGCAGACTTTGCAGCGCCATCCCATGGACACTCTGTAAAGTCTGTGCATTGAAACGACAGCATCATAAAGATCCGAAACCCAGCTGTAATGCTCCAGAGACACAGGACCTGATCTGAGGCTTCAATCCATTAATCTGCTTTTTCACTCTTTCACACCTGGGTGAAACTTCTAAACTTTACTTGTTCTGCCATCGTTTTCCACGCTCTCACCATCATTTTTAAAGGTGAGTCCAGTCCCATTAGCTTCCTTTTCCAGAAAGCCAGACAAGAGTCAAGGTTTGATTCATTTAAAGGATTTTTAAGTGACAGCGTTCCCATCATTATTGGAGAGAAGACAGAAACCATTTGTAGGATCTCAGTTCTGTGTGCAGCAGATGTGCAGCATTTTTTTTCAGCATATTTTACTATACACTAGTCTGGTCTTATCCTTTAAGTCAGATATTCTGAATAACTAAACTAAAAGTACATTGAAAATGGCTGATGACTAAGATATCTCTTGATTGTGAAGACTGTAAAATGCTAAAAAAAAAACTAGAAAAAAGAATTTTAAAAACATAATAATCATGAGTACTGATTTCCCACCCGCAATTGCTATTAAAACTTCTCTTTTTATGTGAATAACAGACCAAAACCAAAGGTATTCACCTGAAAATCAGATGAAATTTTGCCAGAAGGCCATTGCATTTTGTGGTGTTTCTCAACAGTGCCAAAATTGTGACACCAGGATCCACGGTTCACATCCAAGTTTTGCCAACAAAAACACTGATTACGGTCCAAAAGGAGCATTAAATGTCCTTGTAAAAAATGACAGTAACTAAGAGTTGTAGGACAGTTAATAGATTGGACAGTGCTGAAGCCAGTACGGGTTGATAATGCATTGCTATCTCAAAAAATCTCATGAAATATATCTCAGTGAACATACTGTACATATATTACATATAGTACATACTTTTAGTATAAACATATATCTAAGTTTACAATTACATTTCCTTGTGATGTAATAATTACATTGCCTTTATAGGCTTTTACTAATGATGTGTTATATGTGAGCTTCATTCCTCTGCCTGTTAGTGTTTGTATACCATAGAGATCAGTTAAAATAAAAAAAATGAAAGTCTCTAAAAAAATCATTGCCAGCAGCATTTAATAGAAACTGGGAAATAAAAGGAAATTGTAGATGGAATAAGCAATAAGCCTCATAAAAGTTTGACTCTAAAACTCTTGAAAGAGTGCCGTTAAAGTTAAGCTTCTGAAACCGGTTTGCGCCAAAGCCAAAGCGAGGCCCCGCTAGTAGTCGCCTTCAGTCTAAACCAAGAAAAAAAAAAAAGAAAAAAGGAGTCTTCAGTGTCTGGCCTGAGGTTGTGGGGTCTCCCGGCAGTGCCAGCGGGAATCGCAGGGGGGCACAGGAGCCTTGGAGGTCCTGGTTTTACAGCGCAGCAGTTCACAACATGCACGCCGGCCCCCGCTCCGCCACGACTGGAGTTTGTCACTTGCAGATTTATATTCCTCTCTATTAAAGCTCCTTTACAAGCCCGACGAGATTCCTGGAGATGTAGGGAGAGAGGGAGGGGAGGGAAAGAAAGAAGGAGGGAGGGAAGGAGGGAGTGGGAAACACATCAGGAGAGGCAAGAAATGAAGGGATAAAGCGAGTGAGACACCAGCAACAAAGCAGAGTTTAATGACTGCGAGAGAGAGAGAGAGAAAGATGGGGAAAGTGTTCGTCAGTGCCAGGTCCCCATAATGTTGAGTCTGAGCCGTACAGATCCACTTAGAGGCAGCCCTATGAGTGTCGCACTAAATCATTTGTTTAAAGGAGAACGTACAGGAGGCTCATCTGTGACATATCTGCGCTCAGGCTTGTGATTTTAGGATGTCCAGCCTGGATCTTTGCCCCTGAGCATGTTTGGAGGAGTAGCAAAGTGGTTTAACTGCAGTGAAATTACAGCTCTAAAAGCAGACCATATAAAGCCTTTAGAGCCAGAGAGGATCATGATAATATGTGTGCTTTGTGTACATAAAGTACTGTACAGTCCTTTAATATCTGTGCTGATTAGTCATGCTATTCACCTTGCTCCTTTTTACTCCTAACACCAAAAACATGTAGCTGAATAACTACTTTTTATTGAAGTCCTAACCTAAAAGGCCAGTGTTTTCTGATACACCTTTGAATATACAATGCCAAATATAAAACAAAAAAGAAAACAGAAGATAGGGCACATTGTGTTTATTGGCAGCCTTTAAGAATCTTTCCTATCTCTGAACCACAGATTTGCAGATTTGGAGGTGCTGGATGTTTTCATTTTTATTCTCAAAGTCCTGCTGACAATGATTAGAAATAAAATATACAAGTGAAATGAAATTGAATTCATATATATTTTTATATATGAATGTGAATTCATATATATTTAAAAGAACACCATTTCACCAGAGAGCAGTACAAATAACAACATACAACAACATAAAACAGCGATATAGGGTATTGTGCCATTAATCTGCCATTATATAAACTAATGTGTTTACATTTGGATTTGAAACTTTTGCTTTTCCCTTTGAGTGCTATGAAAAGATGTTTCCTTGTGCTTTAAATATATTACATCTGTGAGAGACGTGTCCAGGTTGTATTCCCTCCCCTCGCACGTTCACTGAAGATAGGTTCAGGCAGAACTCTTGAACCATTGAGGTGCAGAGCTGGTAAGATAAGTGATGGATGGATATTTGTGGAACAGGGAGCATGTTTGTCTCACTCACCATTAGACCACAGGACAACGTTTCTTTCCCATCTGTCGTCTATAATGATTTAATATACTGCAATGTTTGTGCTCGGTGTTTGTCAACAGTTAAATGACTTCTTATGAAGATGTTCTATATTTTCACTCTATATTATCATTTATTTGTATACCACCAACACTTTCTATCTGTCTGCAACCCAATGAACTTATAGTATAAACATTTACTACCTGTTTATGTGTTGTTTATGGATGCTTGAATAAGGGGACTATTATGACATCAAACAGATAACAACTGTGAGGTAGGGGCTGTCACGGTCCGTGTAAACCTGGAAAATTAGTGGAAAGTTTTGTCCGTTTGTAAAGGTTTGGCTATGCAGTCTGTGCATTTGCTGTAATTTCTAAGAATAAAACAGATGAGGAACGATCATGAAAACAGTCCAGGAAATTGCATAAAATGCAACGATAGAAAATAACACACATCTCCACAGCATGGGACGACACACAGTATTAGTGTTTGGGAGTGACAACCGAGAAAAAGTCCTGGAAAATGATTTCAAGAAAAGAGTGGAAGCTGACTGTGCGGTGTTTCCTTTGCACACAAGAGGGCGCTGTGCTCCTTTTCCCAGCCAGTCAGCATTGCAAAGCTTTTAGTCGCAGGCCTGCTTTGGCTCCCTCTGTGCATGAGATTAATGAAATGTGCATGAATTCACAGTGCATCACCGCTGGCTGTGCGAGGAGAGGGAGGTGGACACGAGCTGCATGCGTCCTGGAGGGAAGAACAGCGAGCATATGGAGGGGAGGTGTCTCTCTCTCTCTCTCTCTTCCTCCTGAGCTCCTTTCGCTCCCTCGTTCCCTCTGTCCTTCCTTCCCCCTTAAAGCTGGCCACCTGCATTATGACAAAAAAATCTCTATCCAAACGAGCCGGCAGGGGCTTACTTCCTCAACGTGGACTATTTTTTTATTATGTTTTTTTTTTTTTTTATCAGGCTGTATCAAAAACCAGCTGGTTGTGCAGGAACAACAGGAGGATGGGGGCCTGTTTCGGCTTGAATCACACCAAGACACCATTCCCTACATCCCTGCAGCCTCCCGGCCTCAATCCGAGTCCGCCTGCTGACTCACTGCGTCTAAAGATAGACGCTCATTTGCCGCAACGACACGGGTCAGGCAAAGGTGACCAAAAAGAGTCACGCAGCGGAGTTAAAAAGTTCAAACGCCCGTTTTGCAAGGCAAAAGAGGCGAGCATATGGCGCTCTCGTCCTCCCGTGTCAGCCACTCCGGAGGAAGGGTGTTTTGTCGGAGTAATAAAGCTGTCCCATCGCCCCCATAACCTCTGTGATATCTACGATCCAAAGTTTGTGCCTGGCCAGGACAGCTTGATGAGTGTTCGAGCCGAGCCTGTTCCCAGGCTGCACCATAACAAGCGCATTGTCTACCTGGGTTACCACGGGCCGAGCTAGTCCAGACCCCCGACAGCCCACGTCAGCTTGTTAAAACACGCTCCTCATTGGAGAGCTGCGCTCGTCTTGTTTACCTATGTCACAGGCTGGACGGAGCCCGTAATAGGCAATGGCTCATCTCAACATTACGACCTGTTTGTGAACAAGGTGAAAAATGACACTTTTATTGCCTGCCACTGCGTCCCGCTGTCACCTGAGCACCTCATGGTAGAGAATAAGTCAACAAGGAGACAGAGAGAGGGACACATCCACATATAACAGAGAGGAGGGGGGGGGCTACGTATCTGGACAATGACAGCTTTACCGCGGGAGCTCATAAACATGCATTAATCAGAGGGCTGGCAGGACGGCTGGGGCACACAAAGCAAGATGAAGGGTGAGAAGAAGAGATGTGGAGGCTGTGTGTGTGCTCTGGTCATGGTGCCTCGCACCCTGAAAGTCGTCCAGCGTGTCCATTCCTGTCCAGGATCGATCCCAGGCCGCAACACTGGTCACACCTCACTCACCTCCCTGTGTTTCCCTGTGTGTTGTTACAATCGATGCAGAAAGTTCAACAGTGTGAGATACAGTACCATAGAACTGCCAAACAACACCTACACAAGTGTACACATTTTCTATGAACAACAGGAGGGTCATTTTATAATGTCAAAATGTTCACGTGTTTCACAGTTGAAAATGCATTATGATATGCCTTTTCATGGAACTTATAACATTTATATATACAATATAAAAAGCAGGCCTGCAAAGGTATTTTTGGCCATTTTTTATTGGATTTTGTCTGAACTCGTGTTCAAAAACCACAACTTTAAACAATCAGTGCAAACATTTAATGTTAGACATGGGTAGTGACATTAAGGTACAATGAAGGTAAGGTGGATGGATCATGATAAGGAAGTATATATAACCTATATATATATATATATATATATATAGGAATTGCAGCATTTCTGTTGCTTTTATTTTAGCAAAATGGACAAATCGTTCACTCTCTTTTACCAGGGAGATGAGGAGTATCCAGTTTATTTGGAATCTGCAGCCTCTCCACTAGATGCTACTACACTGGCCGTTTAATACAGGAGATGTGCAAACAAACGTAGCGCGCTAAAAAGACTAAAACAGGAGTTTTGAAACACCAACTGTGAGTTTCAAGCAGCAGCTGTCAGACCGTCAAACCGAGAACAAAGTCCTTCTCAGGATCTTCTTCTGAGCCTCTGTCTGTGTTCCCATTCTATTGCATTCGGCAGGGAGTGAGCACACTGGCTCATTGAGAAGTATGAATGGAGCAAGATACAAGCTAGGATGATTATAATTACGTAAGACTGGTGAATCCCTTTAACCCACGCGTCTATCTCCATCTGTAGGAGATAGAGCAGAATGAGTCTGTTTCTCATCCACCAGAGAGCAGCATTCGCTCAGGTCTCCTGACTTCACACATCCACGCTGTGTGAGCGTGGCCAACAGGGAGCCTCAGCAGCACCGCTGAGAAACTCTCCTGTTATCACAGTCTAGTGCTATTTATAAAAGTCCTGATTCAGCGCCGCTGATGTTTCCCCACTGAAGGAGAAATGAAAAAAGTGTAGATCCTAACAGAACAATGCGCGCTCAAAGTCACTCTTGGAGGAGATCGGAGATAAGATTAGCAGATCCCAGCAGAGTCGCCGCTGCATCCAGGCACCATCGTCATGCAGGAATCGGCGATCTTAGCAGCACTAATGGCAGCGGATAGTTATCGAAACGCACTGCATTTTTCCCTCCAATGTCTGTGTTTTCAGTGTCTTGGGTGCAGTTTTCTGTTTTCTGCCTCCCGCGCCCTGGCTGTGCACTGCGTGAGCGTACGCTGTGCTCGCGCTCAGCGAAGGAGCCACAGGGAGGTGAAAAGGTTTCTGGCCGTGGCGGAGGCCGGGGCAGCGTGCCTTCTGCTGTTCATTTTGTTATGGCTTCATTACAGTTCTGATGTTATAGCTGTTTGCTGGAAAATGTGGCCATTAAAAGCTTCTCTCAGGTCTTTCTGGTTAAGACTGAGTCTTTGGATGCACACGAGTATTCCAAATCTGACACAGCCATTCTTCTCATTAGGGATTATTGTAATGCTGATTTTCAGTTTGAAAGGGGATATAGTATTGCTTTAGTATGTATATTTCCATATTGAGAGTTGTTCCCAACCCCTTAAGTTTACTTTTTGACAACTAAGTCAATGTAAAATGAGTCTCTAAACCATTTTTCACTCTCTATACCTAACAAGGAGGTTGCATGGTCCTGCCTTCGCTCCCTATACCTCAGCTGCCGGGGTTCCACCATTTTTCACCCTTGCTCTACGTCCTCACGTAGAGATGTTTGTGTCCATCATCTCCCTACCAAAGAGGAGACCACAGCCAAGTTGGACTCTAGCTTGCACCACAAGTTGCACTGCAGTTTGTTGTCCAGCAGCCATTTTCTCTCTCCCACGTTCAACCGTTGCCATTGTCACGCAACGCTGCCCTCATGTCTCCTGCCCGGCAGGAATAGGTGGATGGGGCACTCAGAGCTCATTAGCATTTAAAGGGAAAGGCACTGAAATCGAGCGTCCCGAGCAGGGGTGTCAAACGGGTGTATAGTAAAGCTGGCTGTGCCCAACCCCAGGCTTGTTACTGACATTACTTTTAGACATCTCAGAACCAAATCAAAGAAGGAGAAATGAGCATAATATGTCTCCTTTCACACAGAGGTCATGGTGACATAATTTTTTGGTGGTTCGCACTGTCCCCTCACAGCAAGAAGTAATTGGTTTGACTCAGGAGTGGTTTGACTCTTGGGTCAGACCGAGGATTTTGCATGTTGGCCTTTTTTTCCCCCCATCTACTCTGGTGTCCTCTCAAAGTTCAAAAACATGCATGTTTAGGTTGTTTGGATTGTGTGTGTGTGTGTGTGTGTTTGTGTGTGATGGATTGATGACCTGTGCAACATGTCTTCCCTGACTCCACCCTACACTGTGTGCGCTGGGCTTGGCTCCAGCAGACCCCCACAACACTAGTTAGGTATAAAGCAGGTTATGGAAATGGATGGATGAATGGTACATGCGGGATGTGCCATTATATTCAGCTTTAGGAGCATTTTTTGACATCTATATAGTGCATTTGGAATATGTGTCTCACTTGGCGTTTTGACTGTTTTTACACTCTGTACAGCTGCTTCTTTAGCTTGAAAAAAAAAAAAGAAATGAATGAATGCATTCATATGTGACCTCATTTTGAGAGAGATGTATGTCTTCATCAGGGAGTAAATGGCCTTGGCGTTAAGTGGCGCAGACATGTTGCGGCTGTTGGGAGGTATTGAAAGATGGAGGAACACATTATTGGCCCTGTTCCTCTTTTAACCTCACTGCCTGAGAATCCACTCACACATTTCCCACCAGAGGGTGACTCTTTTCACCTTTTTCAGTTCTCCTTTGTAAGCTTAAAGATGTGCGCATGCCTCATCCAAAGTGCTGTTTTAACTCCGGGGTGCTGTCCTTGATGACTCCTATAACCGTCTGAAACAGATCTGACATTTGCGTCCACTTTACACAGCAAAGAACATAAGCAGAGTTTACACAGTTTACACAGAGTTTAGATTACATTAATATTTTGTGTTTAGCTGAAGGAGACATTTAACTGTCCACAAGAACTGTTGCTTCTCTGTGACTTTTCTCACATTCAAGTACAGATGTTTATAGCAAAGAACCCGTTTAGCCTCGGCTACACTCAGACGGCCCTTGGTAACACCGGGTTGTTTTAGGAGCGCTGACTTTTCCGCATCGACGTGGTAAGATGAAACTCTCGCTATACCGATCCATTTTTGTGTCTATTTTCAGATTCAGGCCTACAAGAAGACAACTCACCTAAGATCAGATTTTTTCCTCCTCCACCTTTTTTCAGCTGCCATCCGCTTCGGTGCAAATGACTTTAATGATTCTGTAATTAGGGATATAATCTGCTACGTCATTGTCTGAGTTTAGGCTGTTTTTACGCCCTCTGCTTCCTGTGCCCTTTGTCATATACTGCGCTTACCGCCTCCTCATACCTTCATTTGCCTACCGTCCACACACTGCAGCTTGTACAGTCATACCCGTGCTCACAATTATTTTCCATGTTTTTTTGGACATTTTATTCTTTGCCTCTCATTGAATCCACGCTCGGTGCCCTTTGGCAAGGACTCTCTGTCCACGGCGACGCAGCTGTTTCTGCTTCCTTATCTTTTATTTTTATACGTTTTTCCACGTTGATAAGTAAAGTAAATAAAGACCTGAGCCGCCGCACGTGTTGCTGAACCATGGACTCAAATTCATTCTAAAAGAAGAGAGAAGCTCTCATATCTATTCAAGGACAGTTCTCAATGAGGTTCCAGTTACCATGGAAAAAATTTACCTCTGTCCCACAACCAAAAATGCAGCCTGCGGCAACTTAATACAGTGGCGGCATGCCTCGGTGCCATGCGGCATGCTGTGTTAGATGTGTGACATTTCAGAAACAGGGCTGCAATAACAAAAGGTTCGGAAAGCGCTGGTACGTTTTCTGCTTCTCTACATGTGCCTTGACAGAGCGAGGAAGCCATGACAACAAGAGGAGCCTACTTTCATCATCCCCGGTTGCCAGTTTTCAAGCTTCATGATATTTTAGCCTCTGTGATTGAGTTGCATGGCTAGTTTATTAAACTCTGCAGCTGTTGTTTGTGAAGGTATCTAGGAAACAGAGGTAATTGATGGACCTATTGAGTTACACTCTGCTGCATATGAAACCTCCGCAGCCGAGGGAGTCAAGGATACTAAATACGAGCTCGGCTTTGCACCTCAGCTCGCTGTGTGCACGCCGAGCAGACAGTGACGAGCTGAGTTACTACGAGCTGTGATGAGTTATTAGGTGTGTACATTCATGTGTACTGTATGTGCCGTACATGTGTGCGTACTACATGAGCACACTTGTACGTGCCTGACTAAAAGGTCATTACTCCATCTGTGAATTTGCTGAGCTTGGCGGGTTGCTCCCTGAGCAGTGCATTCATTCACAAACTGGACACAAAAAGTGTGATATAGGAAATGTACAGTGACTTCAAACAGTGACGCAAACTTGAACAGTACAAAGATGTGATTTGAGAATTAAAGTTCATTGGCATAGCTTTTCATATATACAGACATACATACACACACCATTCACACTCACACCTAGAGTCACCAGTCAGCCAAAACATACTTGTTTTTGGACTGTTGGAGGAAACTGGAGAACCCATAGAAAACCCACGTTGACACAAGCAGGACATGCAAACTCCATACAGAAAAACACTTAGTCCAACCAAGAGCAGAACCATAGACATCGATGCCAGGAGGTGACATTGCTAATCACTCAGTTACTGTCTTTGCACATTGATTTTCAAAGTTTGCCTCAGTTTTTTTCAAAATGCACACAGTTGTGATTTTAGTGGGGGACTGACAGGTCAAATTTGATTCCACCATCACTTTATTGGAACAAATTGTCATTATACTCCCGTCCATTAGAGGGCAGCAACAAGCAGTACCTACATTTGTATAGCCTTGTTTTAACTAGAATGTAACAGACAACGCAAAGAAACCCGAATACATATGTAGCTATAGTTTGTTATTGCATATACATATCTATTTATTTATTGTCAAATATATTTGAGGAATCCAAATTTCTTTGAAATACCCACACGGTGGGTCAAAGAAACATATATTCTGTTGTCTACTATTCTAGTCCAACAACATTAGTAGAAAATCTGAAAAACTCTCCTGTCTTAAACATTTGCACTCCCTCGACTCTGTGCTTTCATGAGCACAAAAAGCCAGTTAATAGCTCAAAGTTCGGTATTTTATGTGAATGAACAAATACATTTCTAGTTACCACCACCAGAATTAGTGAAATTACAGTAATAATACTGCAATATATGTGATTCAGCACTTACATATGCTGGTTTTGTGAAGTGGTGTTAGATTTTCTGATTCAGAGGCTCTTGATTTATACTGTTTCATGAGAGCTATTTCATCATCTTTCAGTAAAAAATTCTCTCAGTGGCAAAATCAAAGACTGGATCATCCATCAGAATTCAGGACTGTAGCAGTGTGTGGCTTCGGCTACTTGTGCGAGCACTTAGCAGATAAGTGCTCCCGTAAAATGGGGTCTAAATTATTGTTTGGGTTTTCCAGGCCCCCCCACACTGCAATATAATAGGTAGGTTGAATGTGTCATGAAGACTGTGGCAGGGGGTTTCCCAGGGTAAAAAGTAGATGGAAAGATGAGGAGGAAGAGGGGGGGGCTGCCTTCCCTCTCCGGTGGTAAGGAGAGAGGAGGGCGACGGAGCCCGAGCAGACAGCTTTCATGATACCTACAGACAGCCAAAGCTCAAAACTTCCACCGTCTTCATTTAGACTGACAAAACAGGAAGCTGCCCGAGGCACCTAAAGAGAACAAAAACCTCGGAGTAGTGAAATTAAACGTGTGAATTTACTGTAAACAGAAACAAGCTTCTTAAATGGTGACACAGACAAAACGCCTAAAAAATGCCATTAAATCCTTTTGGAATCGAGAGAGTTGTGTCAATTGTCTTTCTCCACAGACACAAGGCACACATGCAGATGAGGGAGCCCAGCGGCCGGGTAAACACAGGTAATGAAGTCTTCATGTGTGACTGGATGGGATACAATGAGGGAATTCCCATCATTAAAACAACTTATCTGGAGCGGAGGAAAGTAGACAAGAAGCGGTGTGGAAATAAAAAGACAGCTCGGCCGCACACACACCACGCAGATTCACTGGTGCGTGCTCGCATCTTGTGACACGCTCTGCTTTGCTTGGCGCAGCGGCAACCGTGGTTATTGTCAATGCCCTGACAAGGCGATATCAATATTTCAGAAAGCAGCAGCGACTTTCCATCTTGGAAGCCGTATCGCAACAAACAACAAAAATAGGATCAGCTGCGGCTTGAGCGGAGCTGCAGCTGCTAGCGAGAGATTCATCCTCGTCCATTGTGTAATTGCAGGACGGTCACTATGGCGACCGCACCAGGGTCACCACGCCGCTCAGCGACCTCAATACACATAAAACAGTAGACGCAGCTGAAATAATGTTCTCGTGATTCTCTTTTAGGATCGCTGGCGATCAGTCTGGCAACATCACTGTCAACAAGCATCAATCTCCAACTATGGAGGCAAAGGAGACCAGTTCTTAACATGATACAGTAACACCCTTAAGGACAGGATCAGAACCTTGAAGTTTTTTGGCTACACGTTTTAGGATGTACAGGTTCAAGATCCGAGAGACAAAACATGAGTCTAACCATCCAGTTTCTTAACCCACTTTATATATAACAGGTGTTGCTTGGGTCTGCTGGAGCCAGTTCCAGCACACATGAGGCAAAAGCAGGGAATACACCCTGGATAGGTCACAAATCCATCCCAGAGTACCCACCATTCACAGTCACACTCAGATATCGGGTAATTTCCATTTGCCCTATACATGCATGTTTTGTACTGTGTAAAGACGGAAAGGTAGAAACACAGAAAGGTCCTCGGTCGAATCCGGGATCTGCTTTCTGTGAGGTCACAGTGCTAACCACTGATCTACGTAAGCTGACGTAAGCTCAGCTTAGTATCTGAGGAAACTCAGGAGGATTTTCCATCCCCGTTCCTTCCGGGAGAAACTGCTCAGGTTTGGGCTCATGTCGTGCGGCACCAGATTGTCATTTACACTTTGCCTCAGGTGACTCCTTTGACTCCTGTCGCTGCAGTCACAGCAGCCAGGAGCACTGAGGACCAGGTGGTGTCGATGTCCTCCACAACTACCTCACAGAGGTTGAACGTCTGGAACTCCCCACCTGTCAGAGCTCAAGGAGCTCTCTGAATGAGAGGCGCAGAGTTCAGGTTTCGACATCCACGTCCACTTCCCTTAGAGCCTCTCCACTTTTTTTGTCAGACGGGAGGTTTGTGACTTTGGAGTAAATAAGGTGTTCAGCTTCTTCTCAGATCTTTGCTTTACACGCCAGTCGGGAAATTCACAGGTGTTAGTAGCCTGAATTAATGGAACTGGGCCTCTGTGATCACTGTAGAAACGCAGTAACAGATTTTCCTCGTGGACAGATCATTTATAATCACTAATGAAAGACAGCTGAACGACATCCAAGGGAAAATCGCAGAACACTTACTTTGTCTCCTGCACCGCCAGACCACGGAGCTACCAAAAGTACTTACTTGCATAATATCGCTCAAAGGCAACTGAGTCATCATTAATCCTATTAATTACATCTGGACTCTCCCTCTCCCAAGTGTTTTTCTATAAAAATGGCTTCTACCATGTACCGGACAGAGGAAAAAAAAACTCATGACAGAAGCCCATTAGGTCAGTAGGCTGACAGAAATATCCCTCATCGCTCACAGTCACTTGACGGCCACATCAGCGAGTTCACATCAGTCACATCTGAATGTATTTAGGGTGTAATTGGATTTCAGTGCTGCTGACTTTATGATACAGCCATGCTTATGGGTAAGCTGTTTACTCAGATCAAAGCTCGCCCTATATCTCTCTCACGTCCGTGAATACGCTATTCCATCACCGTATGTGAATCACGAAGCAGACTGGAGCGGTGACAGTACAGCGAAAGTGACATGTCGCCTACCAATGGAGTGACTCTCTGGCGGGAGAATAGATCTGAAAACCTTGTCTCCGTCCCTGTGCACACACTGTACGACATATGGCCCGGCGTCACCACACTGAGTCCTGGCCTGTCGCTCGCTCTGTGGTCACTGTGGGGCTAATACGTAACAAGACATGACACTTCAAAAGTCCAGCATGTGCCACGAGCGATAACAAACCAGCGCGAGCCTGTGGACTCAGCAGCACCGGATGACAGCGCTTTTTTCTTTTGTTTTTTTGTTTCTCTCTCTCTCTCTCTCTCCCTCTCTCTCTACCTCTCTCGCCTCCACACAGAGCCGCCGTTCTCTCTCGGTATCGTTTCGATCTTATAAAACAAAACGTTCGTCTCCGACACGTCTTTTGCATTTTCGGACGTGTTTGTGTCACACCTGGCGACCTCCTGTAATCTCCTCGTCAGGCTGTTGCGAAATGGGCCGCAACCCCCCCCACCCCCTTCCCTTTCCCTCTCTGGCTTCATCTGTCTATCTCGCTCCACCCTCCACCGCTCCGTTTGTGTCTCTCTCCCCTCTGTGGGACGCAGGAGGATAATTCACACTCCACCGGCCGAGAGATGACTGCAGACAGTCACAGGCCCGAAGTTCATCCACAGCAAACACAGCTCATACCGGCTGATGTATGTGGACACCCCAAACGTAACGCCTCCATCTGATTCTTGAAGATTTCACATCCCGGGAGCTAGGGAGACGGTTCACGTTTAACCACAGCAGTGTTAGTTAGTGAGGCTGATGGATGGAGCTGGATTGATGGCCTCTCTGTGTGGACTTGGCTTTGTCCCGGGGTCATTAAAGGAGACGTGGAATGATAAACCGTTTTTACCTTGGCTCCGTTGACGAACGGCAGTCTATTCCCGGCCAGAGATGCACAGCGGCTCCTAAAACATCATCACGTCCTCATTCCGTGTATAAATTTCAGACTTTGAGGAGACAGCTAAAAAGAGAAAAAAAACACACACACAGGCGAATGTGAACTGAGGTGAGGTGGACGGTGGCGCAAAATATGACCCTGCCCAGGTCACTGTGACCGACCTCAAAAATAATGTGTTCATACCAGCCTGGGTTCAGTTTGGGGAAGTCTCCAGCAGTGTATTCCTTAGCTGTAACACTCTACTTACCACTTAGTTCCTGAACACATTGTTGAGTCCCATTATTTTGCAAAGGGTGCACAGTTCACAGTTATTCATGTGTGTCTGGTAAGACATCCAGCCAATTTCAGTTTTTACGCATCCTGTGATGTTTATTTATTCTTACTGTAGTACAAGAGAAACTGACCTGGAGGGCTTAGAGAGGATTAGGTGACTTTTACTCAAAATGTCATCTTCCCAGAGTCATTCAACAATCAATCACTCAGGGTTGATTAATCCAGGTGATTTGTCGCACACTACATGCTACGACTTGAGTCTGGGACGATAAGTGTGATTGAGTTCCTTATCCCTGTTTCATAAAACTTAAGAGAAATGGATAAAAGTTAAAAGGAAAACATAATTTTATCGAACAGGGTCATTTTTCATCTTTATTTCCGTTCAATTTTTTTATTTTTTTTTCTCTGGGACTCCTTTAGTGCTCCAGAATGTGAGTTTGGAAGCCGCTGCCAATATAACTATTATATAATGAAATGAGCCCTGCGATGGACCGGCGACCTGTCCAGGGGTGTATTTCCTGCCTCTCTCGCCTTATAAGTGCTGGGACGGGCTCCAGCAGACTCCCATGACACCATTTGGGTACAAAGTGGGTCAAGAATATGATGGCATAATGAAATGATCCAAAGGCATAAATAAAATGGACTGTGTCGTGTCTATAAAAACTGTTATTTGAGCATACACGGAAAAGGAATAGCCACAGTTTCACGGCGTTCCCATTTATCTTCAGCAACCTAAATCTGAGTCATCCTTCTGGCACATGTTGCTCTGAAGTTCTGCTTCATGTTGAAAGGCGCTGCAGTAAAAGTGCAGCTGGGGCGGGATGACCTGCAGGTGCATCTTCCTGTGACACGGGGAGCGGCCCTGACGATAAGCAGCGCAGCGGTCCTCAGGCTCGGAGATCCTCTCTGCTTTATTTCACCGTCTCCCCTGGCTGGGAACTATGCACGCACTTCATTTCGTGTGTGTGCGTGCGTGCACCTGCTTGTGTGTGTGTGTGTGTGTGTGTTGGAAAGGTGGATCCTCCTCCTCCTCCGCTCTCGCCTCCTGCTTTGCCTAATACGTCCATGCAGGGCTCGCTGGAGAGCGGCGTGCGGCAGCACAAAGATCAGGGCTATTCTGGTGCTGCCAGCCTGCCCAGCGCTGATAGGAAAGGATTAATGAGGCGGGGCACTCATCACTTGTAATTAGAAACAACGCTAAAAACTATTTCTGTGCCTGTTCCTATGGAGAGATCTTGACCCTCGGGCCAGCCCTAATCCCCAAATACACACACACACACACAAACACACACACACACCCCTTCGCTGCCAGCCATGAGGCGGTGGACGCCTGCAAAGTTGGAGTAAATATAGGCCCATAACTCCTGCAGCTATGTGACACATGGTTCAATGGAGGGGAGTGCGGATAATTCACAACTCTGGCCGTGTGCTCCACTGGATGCTCAAATGTCAAGAGCCTGCGAGAGGCTGTCTCTCACCGTCCGCAATGTGAGGTTTTGTTGTTATTGATCCCGATAATCGGCAAGACCAAGAGCAACCTCGTTGTTCCCTGGCTTAGGGTTTTCTCTTGACTTTAATCATTATGTTTTAATGATTCTTGTGGGGGTAAAGCAGTTACTTGACTAACAAATTAGGTTAGGAGGATCTTTATTAATTATTTGAGTCATTTCTCAGGCAGGGGTTGCCCTACATTTGCACAGTCTGGTTTTTCAAACGCTGTTTAATTTCTGTTTAACTTCATTGTGAACAAAATGTCTTGGGGTCAGGGACTTCTCATTGACATCACAATGGACTGTGGAAATGTGTGGTTCTTTCTTTGTCAGTTTCCTGACTTTATATGCACAAAATCATCCATTAATTAACAGATTACAGTAATTGTTAGCCACAGCTCTAGTCTATAGCTCAAACCATGAATGTTTACTATATTGTATATTTGCAAATCCAGCTGGGTAATATGGACTTTACCATTACTCAGTCCAATGATTGATCCTATTCTCCTACAACCTACAAGTCGAAGTCTCCTTGAGCAAGATACTGGGCCCTGATGCTGTGTGATTAGTTAAAGCTACCGGACAGTGCAGGCTGTCTAAAAAAATAGCTGAAAATAGGATGTGAGCCGGGGATGTCAATAAAAAGTAAAAGTCATGAAACTAAAACAATGCATTAGCAAAGCTGGGGTGGTCTGCAAGGTCAAGGGATTATTAGTTATTGCAATCTGCTCTCATATTATACTTAGTCATTTGAAGCTTTTATCAGCATTGGCGGAGATTGACTGGCAGCTTAATACGAGGTGGAACATCTGGTGTCTTCGCTGTGAGTCTGATTTTTTTCTTTTTTTTTGGCTTTGTTTTCTCAGCAAGGAATGAAAGAAGTGACAGCTCGTCCACACACAGGCAGAAACCGTGAGGAAAATAAACCTCCAGGACGCCAAAACCAAACTTGAAGCCTCCCTGTTTATTTCAAAGCTCACAAGTAGGGATTACAAAATTACAGTGCTTCAATTGCAACAGTTCAAGGAGCAGTAGGAGAAGAGATGACAGACAGTCGAGGAATTTTTGAGCAAGTCATGCAAAAAGGTGTGGGAGAAAGGCCTCCGTTATAATAGCACCCTTTGTGGAAAAAAATAAATCCATCTGTCCGTAGGTCAGTGCAAAAATAGTAATGAATATATGCATACAAAGAAAATAGATATATATATATATATATTTATATACTGTATATACTTGACCGTTGACTACAGACACAAAGAAAGATACAGAGACTTGTCGAGCGAAGCCCATTTCCGCAGGAGCCTCTGAGCCCAAAGCAGACTCTGAAACAAGTCTAGTCGTAAGGAGGGCACATCAAGTATGACAGCTCGATAGCGTTCTAATACAGAACCGTGTTTCCAAATAAAAGGGAACAGATACCCAGATGCCTCTTGGAGCTGTCAGTCAGGCTGTGACCTCTACAGAAAGAGCAGTGTGGGAAAAGACGGACAGCACCATCATGGCTGTGAGTGCCCACCACCACCACCACCGCCCCCATCGCCCCCACCTGCCCCTCCCCCGCAGACCTGGAGCACACAGCATGCTTCGTTTTTTCCAACCAGAGAGTAATGTACAGTATGACGGTTACATTGTTCAGTCAGATAAGATCTTTACATACAAAAGCCATGTGCCGCTGCGGTCCTGGGAACCACAGATGGGACGAAAAAAGGTATATTATTGTTATATAACATTGGCTCAGATGATAAGCACACTTCTTTTCTTTTCTTTTTTTTTGCAAATCACTGAATATAAATGCACAAGCTACAAACATGTGGTAAATTGTCATTATATACCTTTTACTATATTCAAATCTATATCGTGGAGCACCAGTAGACACTAATGACAACAGAAACGAAAGTACAAGTGAGGACATACTGCCACGCAGACTTTTTTTTTTCCTTCCGTTTTCCTTTTTTTTTTTTTGGGTTTTTTCGTTTGACACCTTAACGTAGAAATCCCTCGTCCGTCCGAGGCCGCAAACCGTTAAATCATGCTCGAGAAAAGACCTCACAGAACGCTATCGTGACCGCCGGGTAGAGACGCAACCTGCTCCGGTTTCATTTGCATAGCATGGAGTTTCACATGAGGGATCTGTTTTGAAGCTTATCGTTGTGAGGGTCCGTGTTGTGTTTGTATTGTATTTGCGTGTACTTGTGTTCACTATGCCATGAAAACACCTTCCGCTCTCCTTCATCCGACTGACAGAAACAACCTGTGATCTAAAATTCTGGATGCGGATGCGTTTTTTTTTTTGTTTTTTTTAAAGGATGTAATCGTACACAAAGGCTGTATTGCAAAACAAGTGTTGTTTTTTTTGTTTTTTGGGTGCTTCGCATGAAGACGATGTTAGCCCTGTGCTTCATTTTACACCTTTATTTCCATGCAAACAATGGAGAGAAGAGCAAAACCACAGGGACGGAAACCGTACTTTGTGAGCAAGTCTTTTTTGTGTTTTGTTTTCCACGCTGCTTGGTAACAACAATCAAATACTGGGTGAGGCCTTGAACTTTAAAGCTCCACTCGAAGGACGTTGTGTTGCTATATGTGTTGAAAACTTGGACAGCCCTTAGGTTTATCAAATGTAAAGCAAGAGGAGGAAGCAATAAGAAAGAGGGCGCAGTTGTAAGATGTAAAACATGATATTTGTCTTAGTTTGGAAAGGTTTAACAAACATTTAGGAGACTTAGGACCTTTGGACGATGGAATTTTAGTTCAGATTCGCTTTTTTTTTTATATTAGCCGGGAACACAGTCATCTCAGCAAGACGAGGTCTTTATACTGTGGCGGCTGAAGAGGCAAGTGGAGGACACCTTCGAACAAATGCATCCAACCTTGGAGCTTAGAAATTTCCCTTTTTTAAAAAAATTCCTTTAAGACTGCCTACAACAGAGACAGTCAAATGTGTCAAAAAAAAAAAAGAGACAGAGGCTGAAATGAAAGAAATCTAGATTCTGTTTGGCAAGAATGCAAGAATCTGTTTCGATTGCTGCTACTTCATGTTTCAGTGGAGAGGCCATGAGAAATTTGAGTCTCCTCTCCTTCATCTATGCATCAGTTCAGATAAAACAGGACAAGGGTGATCTTTGTGTGTGTGTGTGTGTGTGTGTGTGTGTGTGCATATTGGTTTTGCTACACTACTACAGTACGTAGACCGACATGAAACTGGAGCTGCAGAAGTGATCTCAGTCAAAAGTCCAATCTGTCCGTGGAGAGGAGCTTACTGTACAACTCTGGCCGGTCAGACTGAACCTCGCTCTCGCTCTGCTGCGCTCGTCCGCACGTGACGCGGCGCCATGTGCAGACCCGGCGGTGACACGCGGATTAAGGCATCGATAGAGGCACTGGAACAGCACGTGACGGCAGCGCTGGCCTCTGCAAGGCAGCAGAGCTCTCTTGACTGTAGCTTAGTGTCAGCGACGGGGAGTTGTGAAAAAAAAAAAGAAAAAGAGAGAGAGAGAGAGGACAGGGGTCACACTGCTCTGCTGTACCACCACCACCACCCTCAGGGAGGAAGCCTCTCCAGCCTGTGCCTCCACCCACCCACCTACCTACAGCGGACTTAATCACAGCTTAAGATGTAGGGCGTGGACACACACCCACACACACACACACACACATACAGGTAGCTACAAAGGGAGCGTATTACAACAACAGAGCTGGCATATGGATGAATGGGCGCAGCTGAGACAACAAAGACGGGCAGTGAACTTCCTCCATTCTGGGATATTAAACATCACCAGTAGCCCTGTTTTTTTTTTACAATTTCTCACCGATTGTGTCAAAGTGATTTCTTTCACTCTGCCAGCAGCCACGCGTCAAATAAAGCTCATATGGCTGTCTGGTAATAGATATATTGCTAAATCATATGCATATATGGATGTAGGAATGGCAAAAAACGACAAAGCGGACAAAGGCGCAAAGTGTGAATCCATGTTGCTGTGTATTCTGGAAACACACAGTGGAGGGGTGTTAGCCCTCAAGCTGCACTCAATAAAAACAAAATAAAGCCCCATGTTTTTGTTTTGTTTGTTTTTTTTGTCCTGTCTCTCTCGCACACGCCCGCGCCAAACATTACAGAACAACCGTGTGCACCATAAAATGTACGGAACTGAACGACAGTAATTACATCAACATCAAAATGGCATTTCAGCAAAGAGCTGGAAATGTTTTGTCATCATCATCACCGATATATACACATAAGATCAATGTCGCAGTTGCATTCCACTCTGAAATTATTGCACAGTGAGCCGCCACGGGCTCGTCATGGTCACCCCCCGTAAACCCCCGTATAAAAATAGAACGACGACATTAACACACCAAACAAGTCTTCGGCTTTTTTTTTTCTATTTATTCTTCTTTTTTGTTTGTTTTTTTTTTGTTTGTATTTATTTAGACAGGCACTGCCGTGGCCAACCCCAGCCTGAGTCTGCAGATGTGAACTGTGTGCCACAGTGAGAGCTTTAAGAGTTTCTCTGCTCAGTAATCGCCCCTAAAAACACAGAGTATGTCTTCCAGGCCGACTTTTCTCTCCCCCCTCCCCACCTCCCCTCATGTTTACCCCTCTGCGGTCACAAATGGGAAGCTTTCCCACCGGCCGCCTACCCCCCCCCCCCCCCCCCACCCCCCACCCCCCCCACCACCCCCATCCTCCTCTTCTCTTCTCTCCATCTCTGCATCGCTCGGACTCGTCTCATTCCTCCGGGACCTCGGCCAGGTCCAAACAGCAGGGATTTTTGGCATTTCTCATCACCACTGACCCAGAGCTTTGGCACCCTAGAGAGTCCAAGATGAGCACGGAGAGATTCGAGAAGAACACAGCGGCTCGCGTGCCTCCAAAACCCGGCTGGCGGAGCAGCCGTTTCTGGCCTCGGAGTGGGAAACAGTGGGAGTGGGTCGCAGGTGAGGGGCGAGGCGACTTCGTTCAGACGACCGTCTCCACACCAATCAGCTTTGGCGTGAGGATTCGTGGCGTTATTCCGTTGTTGAGGTCCTCCTCGAACTCCAGCAGCTGGCCCATGAAGTTGAGGTTCGGGGAGATGATCGGCCTCCGGGCTTTGACGAACTTGTAGGCGTCCGTCATGGTCATCCAGGTGTGCTTCATCAGGTAGGCGATGACGATGGTGGCTGAACGAGAGACGCCTGCCTGGCAGTGGATCAGAAGGCCCATACCTGCTTGATGTGCTTCCTCTGCAGAGAGAAACAAGCAAGACAGCAGATCGGTGAAGATCGGTCACTGGACATAAGACACAAGACACTTTGTGACTGAACTTCTACAGTAGGGTATCGAAAAAAATCTGTCAGTTTTTCAAGTCATCCATTTGTTGTTTCTTCTGTAAAATGTGGGAACTATATTCAGTTTTCTGTCATGGAGGACCCTTAAAAGTGTAGAAACCTTAAGACTTGAGTTGCTGCAGCTCTACTTAACAGCCCAGAATTGGAGGGGTGTGGAAGTGATTAGAGCTGGCATCACATACCTGCTCACATTCCCAGTTCTCCGCTATATTACTTCATTAAAATAATCATTTCGTCTTTGGGCAAAACGCCTTTTTGAAATGATGAATTGGCAAATTCCACGCAGTAGTATGAATGCCCGTGTGCACATTTAGCGTTGCTATTCGGTTTCACGGTGGACTGTCGTCACATCTTGGCCAAAACCAATTAGCATCAATAAATAGCCCGGAGAGAGAAAAGCCTGCACGTTGATCAGATTCCAAAGAGTTCTGGAATCGCTGGGTTTTTCTCTCTCAACTCGAGGTTTTATTTTTGTTCTGCCCCCCCTACCGATGAACTCGAAGGCCTCCTCGAAGTACTGCCGCAGGTTCTGCTTGTTGCTATCGGTGGCGGGCAGCCGCTTGTAGATGAAGAGGCCGGTGTCGTAGTGGTAGAGCGGCAGGTGCGTGGTCACGTTGAGGATGTAGCCGATGTTGTAGCGCTGCAGCACGTGCAGGTCCTGAGCGTCGTGCTCGTTCCCCAGGTAGAGGAAGGGCAGGATGGGCGTCAGCTCCGCGTTCTCTATGTCCGGGGTGGAGGGCAACGAGTGAGGTAGCGCCCCCGTCAGGCCGGCAGCAGCACCCGAGTCCAAGCCCTCGTGGAGGTGCAGCGAGTGCTCGCACAGGTTCTCATGGCTCTGCCTGAAGCTGCTAAGGCCTCCTGTGGACAGCAGAGGTGACATGGAGCTTAGTCAAACTACTGAAGGTAACCCACAGTGGTTGAATGGAGTATTTGTCCTTGTTCTCTGATGTTAACATAGAACGTGATGACCGTGTGACTTTATATTTCTTGATAAATAGCTTAGCAACCTTTTCTTAAACTAGGTGGCACGTGAAGCAATACTTCAGTCTGTTAGAGGAGGAAACATCACCAGACTGCTGCCTCACAATCATCCCCCTGCGTTACCTGAATGTAGGTGGGTACGTGCAAACTGTCCGGTGATGTCTGTGTCACATGTCATACTCTCTCTCCGTTCAGGTCCACCTGCTTTTTAACTTCCACTTCAATATCTGAACTGTACAAGTGACAACATGATGACTCGTTTGGACTTGTCGTACATCTGTGGCCAGGAATAGTCGTTCAACAAAGCCAAGGTAAAACCGGTTCTTCATCCTACCTTGAATCTAACCTAAAAAAAAACTGCATTTTATTGTTTAGTTTATCGATCCCTCCTGGGTTATTACAAATCAGACCTTGTTGGTCTCCTTGGATGGAGCATGTAGCCAAGACTGCCAGGGTTAAGGGTTCAATTCCCGTTGGAAGCCTCCATGCTAAAAATACATGCTTCTGTCTGCCACAAGGCGCACATCAGAGCCGAGTGGGGCGAGTACGCTTTGCATACACATCTGATAAGAGCAGTAAAAAAAACGAACGAGTTCTATAACCGTTCTCTAAATCTCTCGGTCTCACCGTTACATTTGGATGCGATTTGAATGGCAACATTTGGATGTTAAATCAATACGACGGGATTGTCGGCGCTCCGTTTGGGACGACCGACGGCAAAAAGTCCCATTTTAAGAAGGACAGACATCCTCTGAGCCGCCACTCCAACACTTTCCAGCAGCTTAACAGCACGAGAAATCCCCCACCCCCCACCTCCCACATCCCACCCTCCCCACTAATCAGCAGGTGAATAAATGTTGCGTACTGGACGTTTAATATACACCTCGCTGGGCATCTGCACTTCTCCAAATAACTGGTCTGCACCTGTTGCCTGTGTGATGCCATCGGCCAAAGTTTCCCTTCAGCACAAGGGTTGGAGGGAAGGGGAGGGGGGGGGGGGGGGGGGGGGGGGGGTGTTGGGGGTGGAGTGGAAAGAGTCAAACACACACAGTATCAGTTCATGTATTGTTCACATTGCGAGAGTTGACATCATGCCATGTGAGGTCATCGCACCACTTCCCCCTTGGTGGCCAGGCAGGTGGGGATCTCCTGTCAACTGTCAGCCATACTCTGCTCACTTATATGGTGGGCTGCCATGGTGATGGGGGGGGGGGTAAATAAAAGAAAGGGAAGTCTTGACAAGCTTAAGAAACAAGGGCGAGGGGGGGGGGGTTTCCACAGATTTTGATATTTTATTACACTTCCAAGTATTCTGAGCTGGAAGGGCGAAAAAGATTCACGGCTTGTGGAAAGTTCATGCACAGGCCATTGTAGCGAAAACCACGGATCAAAAATCAGTCCATAAAACTAGCATTTCAATCAATCTGGGCTCAATTAAAAGCAAGATCGATTGATTTTTTTCCTTTCTCGTTCCTTTCACCCTCACCTCGTCAGTGTTTCTTTAATAAGATCGAACTTTGACAGTGGACACGCACACACTGGGTTTAGTCTTCTGCTTTATTTCTGGCCGAGTTATATCAGCCCCCCTTTTAACTCCGCTTGGGTCACCGCCGGCTCCTAAAGGAAACGCTGATATAAAGTCCCGATATTAATATAGTTTGCGGTAACCGCGACATGGGCTGTGAGAGAGCGAGGGGCGGCTCTGTCACACGGACGTGGTTGAGGTCTGAAAAGGTTGACATGGACTAAAACAGCCACATTTCCTACCACAGACTCCAGTGCCTCTTTTCACCTGTGCAATAATCATGTCACACAGCACTGAGACAGCAACGGAAGTAAAACTTCAATATTTTAGATTCAGCTGGGTCTGTGCTGAAGAACCGAGTCGAAAGCAGAAGGAGAAACAAGTGTTAGTCAAGTATAGACTTTTCATGCGATGAGAAATAAGCCTTTCTCTTTGTTCATTTCCTATAAACTCAGTGAATTTGCAGAAATTGAGTCTCACCGTACTGCTCTACAGTGTCCACCTGCTAATCTCTATGTTTACGTATTGTTTTGTGCTGAGCGGGGGAATTTGCTGTTTTTTCGCTGCCGTTTCACAAGAAATTAGGTTGAGGCCGAGCCAAATCTCCACATTTGCGAACCGTTAAAACAAAAAGCGACTGAGAATAAACTACGAATTGATTTCCGAGGAGGCCAACATCTACTGGCCATCAGCAAACACCCGGCGAACTGTGAAATCTGCTTCCTATCTCTGCCCAAAACCGGGAGCGAGCTCTTTCTCTCGGGCTCGACGTCAGCTGATAAATAACACTTTTCATGGTAAACTGAGAACAACAGGACCTCCAGGAGCAGGCGCCTTCGCTGTGAGATGAAATCTGCCAAGTGTGACCGTCTGTCATTATCTCTAAACTCGACGCGTGGAGCAAAACATGAAAACTGTCCATCACTTTCACCGGGCTCAGGCTCAGTTCCTGCTTAGAAACTACCGTTTCTGCCCCTCTCTCTCTCTCTCTCTCTCTCTCTCTCTCTCTCTCTCGCCACAGACCCACTGTTTCCAGTGCTTACCCTAAACCTCCTGACACCGCTGACATGTTGTTTATGGCAGTTCTAACGGATTAAATGTGAGCTATTACTGCTCCGAGCTGCAGCCGGGCCAGAGACGGAGGATTTTGTGTTTCCAGCGGAGCACAGACAACAGCCGCGTTACCATGAACTGTGACTAAAGCACTACGGGTAAATATGAGTGAATTATTCATACAAACACGTTCCAAATCATTACATTCTTAAAGGAGATGACGAATCGCTCTCTACTACCACGGGAGAGAAACAACAGTGCTTTATAGGCATTAATTCCAGCTCCAAAGACATAAGTATTGGTATTTAAGCAGTTTTTTTTCCTCAGATTTGGTTTAATGTGGTGTAAAGCTGCAAAGAGTTATTGATTCATTCATAATTAGTGATACTAAACTATTTCAATAGCTGATTGGACAGATGAGCACTGAAAACATGTTTGGGTACGCTTTATGAATTCCCAGATATCAGCCTCTTAAATATGACTGTTTTCAGGTTACCTTAGACCTCTGAACATCTTTGAGCTGTGGACAAGGCAGTGTGGGAGGCATGCCGATACTTCCTGATATTTTACTGACCAAACAACTCATCCGTGTATCAAAAAAAAAGCTAGAATGATTAATCAGTGATTAAAATAATTGTTGCAGCTCGCAACAGGGTGGAATATGAGCTGCAATCAACAGTGTACTGGGAGATACTGGCTAATCCTGATGCAAAAAAGAAGCTTCTAACGTGGGGCTGAAAAAAAAGAAGAAGTCAGCAGCCTTTCAAGTCCTGCAGCACAGAGAACATCTTGCATTTTGCAGGAGTGAAACTCGGGGAAGAAAGCAGGAGGCAGGAGGCACGGGCTCGGCACAGACACAGATGCGGGACGAGAGGCTGGCGAGCAGCCTCGTCCATCACAGCACACACACACACACACACAAAGAGAGAGAGAGAGGGGGGGGGAGAGAGAGAGACAGAGAGAGAGAGAGAGAGGGGGAGAGAGAGATCAAGGTGCTGTGATCTCACGGCTAGACTGCGACTCGGAGGCGTTCAGGAAACACTGGCAGCCCAGCCCCCAACGCGACATGCTGCTACAGCTTCAAACACACACACACACACACACACACACACACACACACACACACACACACACACACCCCAAAGATAGAAAACATGGCAGCGTCCCAGGGTTAGATGCTATCTCAGTCTGCTGCCTTATTTACTAACAGCTGCTTCTCACTCCCCTCCACCCCCCCCCCCCCACCCCCCTGCAAAACACTTAATATGTGTCATATAGAAGGCATGCGACAAGCGTGCACATATGTCGCGTGTGTGTGCTCGGGCCTATTTACACATGTTAAAGTTGTTATAAATGCTGTGTCTGGATTGTAGAGCGCAAACATCTCATTGAATAACCAAGAGACAATCGATTCATTTGACGTGACAAATGAAATGTCTCTGAAATCGTCTTCCAGATCGTATTCCTCTATCACAGCGAACCAAATGTCTCTGAGGTGTGCACATGACAACTTACCATTTTTCATGCATTACATAGACCAAACCAATTAATCGGTCAAAAAAAGCCGATTAATCGACGACAGATTTGTTTGACTTTGGCCTGGCGGGATTATAAAGACACCATTACAAGAAAGCAAAACTTCAACACACTAAACACACATACACTCACACACACTACCCAATGTTATGCAATCACATTGCGTTTAGATCACTTCATATTGCCACTAAGCTCCCACTGCTGCCAAATCGAACACTGCTCTCAGACGTCTGGGCTGATTTACTCCCTCCAGAGTCAAAGTAAACCTCATGAAAATGGTGTTCCTCCAAGCAGGAGAAACCCCCCCCCACCCTCGCCATCACCACCCCCCAACCCCCTGAGAAAGTCCTCTTCTTAGCCGTTACCTTTGAGGACGATGGGGTCCTTGCCCTCCCTCCTCAGGGACTCCAGGACCACGTGCAGCGGCTGGGAGAACGTCAGTCTGGCCGGGTCCACCGTGCTCTCGTCGTAAACCACAATCTCTTTGGAGAAAATGCCCTTGTAGGAGTCCTTGCCCTCGCGGCAGGAGATGAGGTCCAGCACGGTGATCTTGCCCTGCTGCAGCCGCCGCCGGCTGATCTTGTCGGAGCAGTTGATGTGCACGGCGCCGCGGATGTGGCTCTTGTTGTACTCCATGAAGGGCCGGCAGTCGATGATGACCGGCACGGGCCCCACCGGGTGCCCCATGGGGCAGCAGCTCAGACGTTTGGCCAGCTCATTGGGGTGGATGACCCTGACGGCGGAGGCCGACAGGGCCTTGGGGGTGCCCGGGGCGAGACTGGAGGCGCTCAGAGCGTCATGGTTGCCGACCATAGGGGTCTGGGGCCCGGCGTAGCTGAGGTTGGGGCTGCTGGCGCTCACGGGGCTGTGGCTGAGGCTCGGGCTGTCCTTCTCATAGGTAGTCACAGAGCAGCAGCTGGCACTGCTGCATCCACACGACAACGAGCGCGTGGAGCCCTTGGATGAGGGCATATACGTCACAAGATTGGCCGTCGCCCGGATCTTCACCACGGTGGTGCTGATGACTGTCTTGCTGCTGGTGGAGCTGGAGGCGGAGGTGGTGGTGGTGGAGATGGAGTCCAGGTAGCTGGTGGTGTCCAGGCGCAGTTGGAGTTCCTGAGGTCGGATCGGCCTTGGCAGCGCCACCACAATTCTGTCGTCGAGGGGAGATGGAGGCATGGGGAGGCCGAGGGCTGGACGCTTAGGGAGAAGTCAACAAGCCGCTCTGTGGGGACAGAGAGGAACATGAGGCGAGGAGGGAAACCTCTGCCACAACACACGCACGCCTGGCTCGAGTGGTGCTCGCACAGGTGGAGGCTGCAAGTGAGGGAGTGGGACGACCTCCTCCTCCTCCTCCTCCTCGTCTGTTTGACCAACATGCAAAGTAGAAAACGGCTGCCAGAGCCAAATATTAGTAGTGTCAACACCTGCAGGGCGACACCCAGCTCGGTGGGAAAATTTAGGCGTGACAGACTGGCCACTAATAATAAACAGTGAAATCATCACAGGGTCTGGTGTAACTGGATCACTTTGTAATTATTGTGAATCATCCTCCAGATACTGTACATGCCTGTGTGTGTGTGTGTGTGTGTGTGTGTGTGTGTGTGTGTGTGTGTGTGTGTGTGTGTGTAATACTGAATATTTCAGACCAACTCGGCTCTGTCTGATTCTTTCCTTACAAGAGAGAGAGAGAGGAGGGGTGGAGGAAGGGGGGAAAAGGGAAAAAGATAAAATACTGCATCAATGCTACACCGCAGTTTGCTCTCTCGCTCTCTCTCTCTCTAACCCTCAAATGGGAAAGTGGGGGAATGAAAAGGGGGAAGAGGACAATTTCTTTTGATCGTCTTTAAAGGAAAAAAAAAGCATGTCATCCTGGTGTGTTATGTAAAGACACCCTCCGAGCTCTGCCTGTCCCGGCCATCGCCATCCTCATTGCAGCCTCAGCACACACAGAGAGGGAGAGAGAGAGATCATTCATGGCCAAATTCATTGAGGAAACCGGCAGGAGGACGTGCCGAGAATCCGATATGTGACATCCGAGGACGAGACCAAGTGATCGGATGCGCTCAATTTCACACCTCTGCATGATATGAATTAAACAGGAAAGTCCGGGGAAATATTACAATAATGTGATCTTGCACTGAGTGAGGGCTGTGACGCAACTTTGCCGCTATAATAAAACACTTAATTGTCATGATGATGAATTAAGGGGTGGTATTAGACGTGTAACGGGTGCAGCGGCAGGGCTGTTCATGAATTATAGAAATCTCTATGACTGTGCAACTTGCGCCTCGGACACTCCGTGCGCAAACTTGCCCCTGTGTACGCGTGTGTGTGTGTGAGTGCGCGCGCGAGTGTGTATATATATATATGTATGCGCGCGCGTGTGCGTGTGTCTGTGTGCGTCTCGTCTTACCGGTGTGTGTCGCAGCAGACGGATTTATGGCCCCTGCTCGCTGTCAGCGTCGCCTCCATTCAGTCGGTCCCCGCGTCGTGGAGCGGCAACATTTTTTGGTTACTTTTTTACCGCCGGCTCTCCCACCAGAAATAACACTGGAGGAAGTGTGCCAGCCCTCAGAAGCAGCGCTGGTGGGATTGACGCCGGCGCGAGCCAATGCGTGACTTCATTAATATTAAACACGCTGCTTTTTCTTCCGCACAGTGAGCTCCCGGCTCCTGCAGGAGGAGGGGCCAGGCCCCGCGCGCGCGCGCCCCGCCTCCCTCCCTCCTCTGGCTGCCTTCAGACGCACGCACCGACGTGAGGGACGTTAAAGAACGTGCGTTCAAACGAGAGGGGATGATGTCACTGGCAGCCAATCAGAAGTCTCCCCAGGAGGCGAACAAGGTAAGAGGGTAGTGGAGCTCCTCCATGCTGCAGAGGCAGGACAGAGGCGAGCGGGGTGTACGTTGGTAGTTACACAACATTGTTGGGAAACCGCTTAGTGGGTCAGTGGTTGGTGCCCTATGTGTGTCTTTCCATGCGTGTTAGGTTATGTGTGGAAAAAAAAGTGTACAATAAAGTGTATTGATGCTCAACATGAGGTTGAAAAGGTAAGTTGTAATAATAATATCTTTCACGTTACCATGTCAAATTGTGTTATTTCAAGATTTATTTTCATGTTATAAAATGAAATTATTTATTTTCACATTTTAATGTGACATTATCACATTATTCCAGGATATGATATTTCACAAATAGCACTTCCTTTAAAGCGTCAGATTCATCCTTTCTTCAATACACTTTTTAGAATAGGCACACTGATAAGAACTGTTGCCAATGAAGGTTTTAATTGAATCGTGTAACAGTCATGCTCTTGCCTATCATGTTATAACATGAAATTGTAATATTTTGAAATTACTTGTTGATTTCATATTTTTTTGTGTGTGTTTGTGGCAGTAATAGGTGTCCATAATTGCGGGCAACATTGTGGATCGAGGGACTTTCTGCATGACGTTTGCATGTTTACCCAGTGTTAGGCGTGTGTCCTCACAGTCCAAAAATATGCCGTAGACATTCTGGACTCTAAATTGCTCCAAGATGAGAGCGAGTGTGTGTTCTGCAAAGATGTGGTGACCTGTCCGATGTTTATTCTCTGCCTTTCACCCTTTGAGAGCTGCAGATAGGGAGCAGTGGTAAGATAATGGATGGACGGTCAACGTGGTTACCCTGCCGCCCGCACCTTCCAACCGCCTCCATTAGTCGCCTGTGCTAGAGCAACTTGATTGGCTCCCCTGTCAAATACAGCCTCGTCTCCTCACTCTCGGTTCAGCCACTGTGGGTCTGGAGCCTTCAGCTACTCTGGCCTCCGCTTCTGGGACACGCTCCCACAAGGCATTCAGATTGTCTTGCGTCATTCAGATAGTGACTCAAAACCCACTATTTCACACTAATTATTTAGAAGGACGTTGGTTCAATCCCATACCATAGCAGTCTGTATGTGATACTTAACTCCAAAATGCCTGGACGCTGTTTCATCAGTGTATCAGTGGTTAAGCCAAAGGTTAAGAGGGCAGACTGTCTCTTCCATGGGTGTTAATGTGACCTGTGCCTGTGAAAGCGCTTGATGTGGTCATGAAGACTAGAGAAATGCTATGAAAGACCATTTACCATTACTCCCACCCGTACTCACACGTGTTCTCCCATACAGCTCATTCTCCCACCCACTCCTTTGACCACCATGGGGTCTAGATCTGCATCCACCCAGCCCCCACCACCACCATCAGAAACTGATTCTTACAACACCTTCAGCTCAACACCCACCTCTTCAGACAGGCTTACTCACTCTAATTAGTTTGGTCTCAATTGTTTTTTTTGCTTTTTTTTTTTACTCTCTGAGGCCAATGACAGCACTATTCACAGAGCCACGTTGTCACTTATTTCTTAACTCTTAAATCTGTTGATTAAGCAACACATGGTTTGGTCTATAAAAAGACTAGATAGCATGTCCTTATTCAGCCCAAATTTCAAAACATACGAGTTTCAGAAAAGGTTTGACAAAGACCAAGATGACGTCCTCAAATACTGTTCTCTCGACACCTCAAAGGTTTTCATTTGAACTAAAAAAAACAGAAAATGTTCAATTAAAGAAGCTGACATCAGGGAATCGCTCAAAAACATCTCAAATTGATTATTAAAATAGTTTCAGATTGTTTTATTAGTTGACTAACTACTGGTGGAATGATTAAAGGCTTCACCGACAAAACAGAGTTACTGGTCATAAGATCTAAGCTGATCTATAACTATTAGTGGTAATAAGTTTGTAGTGGTGCAAATAGCTTTAAAAATATGCATCTCAACCTGCTTTCTAACCAAACAGTGTCGCAATGCACGTATGAGCTCAAGGATGTGCTCAGTGTGTAAATATTGTCAACAGGTAAGTCCACAACAACGCGGAGCAGATGACAGGAGCTGTCCACTGTAACAACTCAGTCAGCCGGACAGAAAAGCACAGGTGTCGATAATGGGACTAAAGATGGCGGAACTCCATGGCGCGTCTTCAGTTTCAGAGTCCCAGTCCGGTTCATGGTCCTGTCACTGTCACGCAGACATTTTGATATCACGGAGCAGTCGTTAAAGGTGTGGTTACACCTGTGCTTTTCCCTCAGCGATGCTTTTGTTCCCTGCCTCTTTCAAAACTGTCACGTTTTTTGCTATTCGAAGATGTGAGCAACAAAACGAAAACGTCAACAAAGCCGTGTGTACCTATGTTGAAATATCTGCATGACATTTAAGTTCTGATTCATTGTGTTTGTATTTCCTGTCACTGTCAATCTATCTGGTCAGCTTTTTTCCTACATGAATCATTCCAAGACTTGCTGAGCTTGCTGGACCACATTTGCACCTTTATGAACAAACAAACCGCTATTGCGTTTTCATTTTTACTCTGCTGCACTTCTCTCGAAATTACCTTTCTGGGTTTTTTAATCTTTTCCTCTGGTTTTCATCGGGTCAGTGTGGCCAGTCACTTTCAGTAAGGGAGATTCAATCTAATCAAGCAAAGCTTTGGTTTGTTAGGCCATACTTTTACTTGTGTGACAAAACCCAAGAAACAGAAAGAGAAATCATTCTTTTCTCAGCCATGGTTTAGCCATAGTACTGGTGGAGCCTATCGCTGCCCTCCTAAATATAACACAGGCTCAAACCCTGGACTTTCTGACTGTGAAGCACCGGTGAATTCCCAGCGAAAATGAAACTGAGGTTAACTCTAAAATAAACAAATGGAGGATTGTCAGACTGTCATTTAGTCGGATAAAAGACTGCGTCTGATCACTGTTTTTGTCTCCATGAGTCATGCACATCTTGACGACCTCTGATGCTTGTGTGCGCTGCCTCACTTCCTCCCTGTGTTGAGAAATGTTCGGTGACCTTTGTTGTTTAACCTTGGAGAGTTACCAAGCTGCTCGTGTCCGCTAATAACAGAACAAAAACACAACAATGAATGTGGTGGCCTGCTGGCGTGAGAGGGACAAGTGACCTGTGACTTTATGTCTGTGTGTGTGTGTGTGCCTGGGAGGCGACATCATTGGTGGTAATAAGTAGGTGTCTTTGGCAGGAGCGCTGTTAAGCGAGTGCCAAGTTGGCTGAGTGCGCGGTCCCATGTGACGGGACCCATGTTGTGGTAAAAGGGTCTCGCTGGCTTCGAACCCCAAATATAATCTCTGCTCTCTATTTATCCTCATTGGCAACCTGAAACAATGCAGGGCACGCGTTCCTGCTGCTAATATTAGCCCCCTGTGCGGTTATTTATAAATGGACACAGCTGATCAAAGCCGTTCAGATTGGGTGTCCAGCGACTCCTGTTTCACTTGTGATAACGCTGAAGCGAGCAAGCAACCCCCCTGCCCTCAGAGCAGAGGCAGGAGTCTGCTATTGTTGGTTTATTTCCAGTGTGCTGGTCTTGCTTTTTTTAGTGACATTTAATAGAGCGGGCAGATTGTTCAATTATTCATTTGAAATCCAAAACAAAAACCACGAACGGACCTCTTCAAAGCTCAAAACCAGAAATCTCAAAGAGCCCATTGTCATCGTTAATTGTTCAGTGCAACTTTACAACAGCAAGCAATTTAAGATGAACTGAAGTAACGTGAAGTAAAGAAGTACATTATTACTAACAAAAATACCACATATTTAGCTCATAAAGCCGGGGATTAATACAGATCTATGAATCTTCTTCTCAATTCATGAATATCTGGACTGAAAAACTTTCATATACTTTCTGACCCAGTTAAAACATGCTATGTTATGTACTTACATATGAACAATATTAATGCCACAAACAGTAATGGAGAGTTCCATCCACCTTATCTCGCAGCACAGAAAACACAGTCCAACCAGGATTAAAGTCATTGTGTCACCCTAAAACAAAGCCTCTCTGTTGTACCTCTCTCTGTGACATGTCCAAATAGTTTGCTCTGCCTTCACCCTCATTGTGGATGGATATACTTGCTCTTCTTCCACCACTTTTTAATGATCCTACCTTTGTAAATAATGTGTAAAAGAAATGTGGTATTACATTTCAAGCAAAGCTTTGAAGAGTTGTCCTCGACTCCTCCTACGCTGTGGGCCGCTAACATCACCACAGAAGCTGCTGGGGTAACTCCTTTAATCGTCGAGACATTTCTGCACAATCTTTTCAGTGGAAATGTAAAGTGGTTAAGAGGCTTTTACAACGTGAATCAGCCGCATGGAGCAGCCGCTGTTGGGAACACTGCAACACTGGTTGCAGTGTGACCTATTATGTAAATGCAACCAGTTCTGCCTGCACGGCTGGTTCCATTCGTCCAAATGTTTGTCAAGCTGACACCGAATAGCATTCAGTCTTACTTATGTCAGAGGGTTATTCTTAGATCTATAGAGGTAGAGTCAGAGTTAGATTTAACTTTATTGATCCCTTTGGGATGACTCCCTCAGAGAAATTTACCAGGGGCATAGGAAAAAAACGCAAAGAGAATAGAAAAGAATAGATAAACAGTATAAATAGTATAAACTATATATATCAATAGAGAGTAAACAATCAATACTATATACATACATAAAAAAACCTTATATACAGTGGACTCATATATCTAAATATATTATGGTATGCCGGACCAAACTCGAGTGACATCATCATGGCACCGCCTCCATCTGGTCCATATATTCAGGAGTTTGGTCCATATTCAGGAATTCGGTCCATATATTCAGGAGTTTGGTCCATATATTCAGGGATTAATTTCTGAACGGCAAGCCATTATATACATATACACACACACACACACACACATATATATATAGTTAGATGTGTCTCAATGTGAATGAACAGCTGAATCACCAAAGATAGGTTTCCACCAGCGAGATAGTCTGACTGAGTGTTTTGATCCACAGTTTGTGATGACTTGTCACTGATGATGGTGATTGGGGGCAGCGAAGCAGAGCTCCGAAGTTCACGAGTTGCCTGGAAGTCCTGCCGTTTTCCTAGAAGCCCTGAAGTGCTGATTCATTGGTTTCATGAACAACAGCAGTCCGAAGTTGGGCCGGTCTCTGAGAAATGACGTTTATTTATCGCTGATAGCTTTCAAAGATGTGTTTTTGTGGGGAAATGTAATAGGTGCTGACTCGGGGGCATTTGGCTGTGACAGTGTGTAAGACAGGAAGAGCTATGCTTGGTTTCTGTGTGGCAGTGTTGGGGTGGTTGTTCACGTCACGCTCGAGACCTCAGTTTAGAGACTGAGTGGCCTCATAGTTCATAAAATAAACACACCGTGTCTTGTGCCTCAACACCAATCAGAGATTACATCTATCACTAACCTTTTTAGTGCAGCAGGGAGGTTTCATTATGCTTAATTTGCTGCTAGTGGATGATATGCTAAAAGCAGATTTGTTTTTATTAAGAATATATAGGAGTGATGGGAATGTCATTTCCATCCGAGTATTTGACTCTTGAATAAAGTCTTTACAGAACAGTGGGAGCTGACATAGTGGAATAACACACAAGCAGTGTGACATTACCAAAGATGTAATTCAGCTCTTATTACTTCTGAAAACACATTTTCTGTGGTAAATTATTGATGGAGGAGTATTATGTCTAAGCAGGGTCACCATGTAGGCTCCACAAACCACCAAACATATGGCTTAATGTCTTTTATTGTGTTCACAATGTGATTATGAAGTTCAATAAGCCTCAGTTCCTAACATGTACTACAATATTTTCCCCTTTCAAATCCCATAAGGCTAATACATGCTCTGTATTTCACCTACAGTCCATAGCCTGAGAGTGAGAAAAACAGCTCTGTTTGGAAGCCGTTTGTTTTTCTTATTTTATGCCTGTTTCCTGCTTTGTGCTTTAACCATCTGTGTTTTTACATGTCCAGGAAAATTTAAGGATGCCAGAGATACATTAATACTTGTCATCCCTCAATTGTGTTGTCACAGGAAACCAAGCAGGTGGATGCTAAAACGATTGCTTGTGATGATGGGTTTGTGGATGCTGTAAACCTTGCATTATTTCATTTTGAACGCTCAACAGGCTCAGAGAGAAAAAAATAAAAATAAAAAAATCAACCTTGAACTTGAACACGGATTGAGTCGAAGATCTCCCTTTTTAAATGTCAGCTCGTGGAAAACATGACAGCAGTGTGGCTTTGTGTATCTGCTCAGAGATCACTCGCATGATATGAGATAATGTCAAACTTTGATGTAAAATGCAGTCAAGTGGTTAGGCCTTTTTTAGCTGCTCGGCACGGAAAACATGACTGATCGCGGTGTGGCATTCACTGGCCCAGATGAGAGACCCAAACCACTTCCTGTCTCCAGCGAGGTGCAGACGCAATGTCACAGTGACAGCAGCGCAGGAAGGCCTCGGCCTTGTGTAACCCTGGAAACCAGACGTCATACATAGATGCATTTAAGCGAGTCCCAGGAGGCAGCGCTTGAATTACAAATCGGCCCCATTTACTAATTGCTGTTTTAGGTCTTTAATATGCAAAATGAAAGGCCCTCGCTCCTAGTGTTTCATCCCATCTGGTCATTAACTTCATTTCTCTTTGAACGTTGAGGATTTTGAAGAAATGGACAAATGTTGCCAGTGATGGGGTTTTTTTTTTCGGAGAGGGAACGGCACAGATGGGCCCGCCGCAGACTCAACAGCTTGAAAAGCAACATGTCCAGCGCCGGCACGGAGGGACACTGCCAAGGATTCAACAGCCTGTCGACCTGCGCCCCTCCACTTTCTGCATATTCATCAGCCGTCCAGTCTGCTTGGCCACGGACGCGGCGCACAGCTCCAGACGTGTCCGACCTCTGGAGGCCCGACGGGCTGATTATCTCTCTGATCGTCAATTCAAATGCGTTTCATTAGCTTCATCAAGCGGTTTTAATTGAGCGGGCGAGACCTTCGCAGAGGACTGACACGGCTCTCCAAAATAGCATCCCGCCCGTCGTTAGAGATCGGACGCCATGATTAACATCGTGTCTGAGTGTCGGGAGAGAAAAAAAGGAAAAAAAAGGCCAGTCCAGTCTGTCGGTGCAGTCTGGTGCCTCCCCCTTAAATACTGTTGCACCAAGGCTCTGTTTGTTTTTGTTTTTTTTATATTTATTTACTGGACCAAGTGTCTCTTTTCTTAACTTTTCCTGAGTTTGACTTGGAGTTTGGCCCGAAACATCGCATACTGAGAACAACTCACCTCAAGCACGATCAATAAATGCAATACCTGATGAGATCAATGGCTGTACTCCACATTGAAATGGGCAAAACAGCAATGTTTGGAATTCAGTCTTAAGCTTTAATGTTGAAAACGAATTTAATCAAAAATGGATGTGATTATAGTTGCAGGACACTTAGAGCTTTATATATGTTGACTCAAATGAGAGGCACAAAAATTGAGAAACCACAAAATCAGAGTGAAATGAAAAAGGCAGTGACATTTCACCTGATACCATCTTTGACAAGTTCAGCTCATTTCAGTGCTCACGCATTGGCTCGCACTCCGGTCTCTTTCAGGTCTCCACCTCTGAGCAATAACAAGACGAGGCCTTCAGCTCCTCTAACCTTCACAGCTCCTCGTGTTTTCTACACAATGAGCGCCTGTGACACACCAACTGACGTCTTTAAAGGCTCAGACTTCCTGCTCGATTTATCACCTTCGCCACAACTTTGAGACTGTTCCCGGTGCAGCAGGTTTGACTGCCAGTGTTGACTTCCTCCAGCTTTTCTATTTCCACTGCTTGTATTTCAAACATTTTGAGTTTCTCCACGGCACATTAAACTTAAAGTACAACAACGGCACCAAAAAAAGGAGCCCCCGCCTCCTCTCAACTTCCTCTGAGGTCACAATTGTACTGCATCATAAGAAACGGTGTCAAAGACTGAAACCTCAAAACTTACCGAGAGCGTTCTAAAATTACCCCAAAAAATTATCCACGGCGCCATTTTAACACGTTTCTCACGATACGCGCCTCCTCTGAAACCACCCCGCCGAGTTCCGAGCGAAGGCCGAGGGCCGCCTGAAAGTAGCCGATGACTGCAGGCAGCGAAATATCAAAGACACATCTACACACAAAGGACAGACGCCTCCCGCATGCGTGGCCTGGGCCCGGAGGCCGGCGGCAGTGACAGATTACCAGCAGAAGTATGGTTTACACCTAACAATAACAGCTACATCGCTGAACTCATAACAACCCTATTTTCTGCGAGTCGGGCCGGCCTGCTCTGTATTATTCATTCAAGTTGGCATGTCCCTTTCGCCTGAGGAAGGGTGAATCATCCTAGCGGTCACTTAGCAACAGACAAATATTGTCTGCCTAACGATCGCAAAACTTAAACATCGGCCCCTCGCTCGCTCGCTCGCTCGCACATACAGTGCGCCGGTGCTTGTGGCGCGTGAAGTGCCAGCGTGGTGCTCCTCTCCCCTCTGTGCACGTTTGTGATTTTTTTTTTTTTTTCTTGGTTTACCCCACGCTTTGATGAAATCCGAGATAATGAACTCAAGAATAGCAGACGCCGTCATTCCGCCTGCAGTGGGAGCCCAATTTAATTCTGACCTTATCCCAGAATGGAAGCGTATCACACACATGGATGGGTCGGACCGAGCGGGGGTATTAGATGACGTCCCCAGACGTTTGTCACGGACCGTGTGTTTATTAAACATTTGTGTCTCCTTAAAGGTTATAAACCAAACTTCATCACCCCCCTCCACCACCACCACCACCACCAACCTCCACTTCTCCACTCTCAAGTGGGGCAACTTATCAGAAACGCTGCCCTCGACCTCGACCAAAGGCATTATAAATAACAATGACTCTCTCTTCACCCGCTGCTAATCAGGTGTAAATAGCAACTGTTTCTAGGACAGGAGGTCACCTGCTGCATGGTTGTCCCAGAGAGAGGGAGAGCGAGGTTTGACCTCTGCTGGCAGCTGCTCCGGACTATAGTGACACCGTAAATTTAATGGGTAGATGACGTACAGCAGGTCCAGAGCTGCAGGATCCAGCACTCGGGCTTTGGTTCGCAGTTTATATGTGAAAACTGTGAGATTTAATGTTTTCGGTTTCGCCACATCATTCTACACAAGCTGCAGGCGGCTGTCAGAGATGTAAAACGCTTCACTTCCCATATGACAGAGGACCAAATCTGACCAGACACCGAGTGCAGATGTAATGTAATAGCGCTCATTGAGACTGTCAGACCTTTTACAATTAGAGAATTAGTAAACTTGAACCAAAACCAACCTTTTCTCGGCTCTAATGTGCTATTATATTAATCACACACCTCCATTTAATCATTCCCATTAATAATTTGTGAGCTTTCTCACCAGTTCGTCATTTTGCATTACTCCCACACTCGAGGCCACTTTCTGTAAATGATAAATGGCAGTTTTGTGCTGTGACTGATGACTGTGTGACGGTGGAAGTGATGAAACATGGCTCTGCTCTCAACGTGTCACAACTATTTTAATCAAATCGCCTTGAAATCTGTCAAATCCCTTTATAATTTATCACTCCATCTTTCGACTCGCATCCACTTTTAACCCCCTTGTTCTTTTTCGCTCTGCATGGATTTTCATTAGTTTGTCAGTTCATTTATTATGATTTTTATAAATATCTGCTCACTCTGGATTTGATGGCAGCGGCATGTTTCGAAAGAGTAGTAACAGTAGAACCAGATCTGTATCTATCTCCGGCGCACATAGGACAAAAGCAGGGAATACACCCTGGACCAGCACAGGACCCACACACACACACACACACACACACACACACACACACACCAGTTATTCTCACACTCATCATCTTGCGCCAGTTTGGAGTCTCAAAAAACAAACTAAACATGCTGTTGTTGGACTGTTTTTGTGGAGTACAACGCATACAAGCTCACTGTCTGTGATCACTGTTCCAACATGTGGCCCCAACATTGAAATCCATCACTATGACCTCATGTCAACACTTGTCTAATTACTAAAATAATTGCCTGTATTTCTGTCATTCTGCCACCAACCATCTGTCTCTGATGTTGGACTGTTGGAGAGCAAAAAAAAAAAAAAAGAAAGCCCCTTCCCGAGAGCGCATCACATGACCTAAAGATCTTTGTCCTCAGATTTTCTCTCCCTTTATCTGAGTCTCCTTGGGAAAACTAATGATGTCCTTTCATGCTCTGCTCCTCCTTGTTCGCAGACCGACAATGTGGCAGCCTACAATGTGGGAAAGCTGATGAGTATGCAAATGACTGGATAGAGAGAGGGAGAGAGAGAGAGAGACAAAAGGGGAGAAATGAGCGCAGGCAGTAGTGAAGAGTGATATGTGTCATTTGGTGATGTCATGCATCCAAGCGTCCAGGGTGACAGCGGCGCTGGTAACGGCCTGAGTCAGAGGATGACATCAACGCCACAAGCTGTCAGACAGGTTGTGAAAGGGCTTAGTCCCACGCTCCCATTGTTCCCTGGTTAATGCTGTTATTCAGCCTGCCACCGGCCTTACCATTTGTTAATCTGACCTAACACACAGTTAAACACAGGACAAAGACACACAAACAGCAAATTTAAAGGCCAGCGTAGAGACGGGCTCGCGGCGAAATGTCGGCCCCATAATACACCGTCACAGCTTTTTTGAGGACAAAAGGAGAGGAGCACAGTTTTGAGTGAGGTCAGGCAATGAAAATTTACAGGCAGACAGATTCAACAGTGGTCACAAAGCTTCTCTTGATTAGCTCATTGTTTGGCTTATGTATCATGCGGGGTAATGTTGAAGTCTGGGAAAACACGGAGATCCATCACACCGTGACTCCAGGTGAGATGATCCCCCACGACAATGAAGAAGGATGCCAAACTTTATTTCAAAGAGAGTATTGAATTCAGAAAATCTATGAGTCATCCTCAAATATAACTATGTGTATACCACAGGTAGCATTGACTTGCCATTGACAGGTGAAGGAAATTGGAGATTTTCAAGACAAGATATTCAAAAGTTCTTCAAAAGACAACAGTCTTGACGGAACATGTTAAGAGAGTCTGGTTTAATGTCAGGTAAAGTTTGTCACAAAATAGATAAATGGATCTAAAATAAAGTTAAAGTCAAATCAAGGTTGTCAGATAACAGTATCTTAACAGTATGTTAACAACCCAGTTGTAAATTTGCAGACTAACAGCGATGCTGTTAGTAAACTCAATCGCTCAGAAAAAGGATTTGGATTTTTGACCCAATAGTGACACCGTAGGAAAAGTCAAGGGATCCCCAAAGTTTTTATAATTCATCCCGAGGGGATCGTGAATACCTGCCGAAGATTTCACGACAATCAAATATGAACCTCGTGAAAAAAGTCTGGGGATCATCAAAGTCCGGATTGATCCTCTGGAGACTATAAACGTCTGTGCAAAAGTTCACGGCCACGCACGACATATTTCAATCCGCTGAACTGACAGGCCAACCTTTCCATCCTGACAGCCATCTGGACCTCCGCTACGACTAAAAATAATGGTCCAAATACCTGGGGATGTGGATGACAGAGACCAAATGAGCTCTAATCCATCATTTCCACAGTCTGCTAGCAAAATATTTTCCTCTGATGAGTCGAATAACCTGCAGCCCCGTCACGCATTACACATCGAAACGAGGGGACTTCGTTTTGAAAGGTGACACCATTGTCTCCACCGACAGCCACCCAGACGTGTAGGGGGTGACAGGAAGTTGCTGGTTAGAGAGAGGGATGAGTAAAGGCGGAAACACCGCGCTCTCCAGCTCCCACTTTTGTTCAAAACACACACCGAGCTTTGTTGTATTTTCCAACCACACCAACCCCCCCACCCTCCCCACCTTCCCCGCACTTCAGAGAACAAACAAGGCTTCTTTTGGGTCAGGTCGAGGCCACTGCTGCTCGCTCTCTGTTGTTCGCCACTTAGGCAGAATAACAGATAAGTAGGGACGTCATGAGTCAGTGAGAGCACACTGTGCCTTGTACGCCTGGCATGGGTCGACGTGGCGTCTGTCGGGAACAGGTTGATTTTCAAGAAAACCGTTTCATGGAGTCGTCCCACCTACCAGCGGCTGCACCTGTAGAGCTTCAGAGGGCTGTGCCTCGTGCACACCTCATTTGCAGGTCTGATAAGTGTGTGTGTGTGTGTGTGTGTGTGTGTGTGTGTGTATATACACGGGTGTGTCGGAGGATGATATCACCGCGATGATATCACCTCTGAAATGGTATAAATATCCATTATGCTTCCTTTGCAGCTGAAATCTCAGATTACATGTTTACTGAAAAGTGTCATTATCCCCCCCACTGTGTAGTCATAACACTCGGCAGTGGCACAAGAAAAGGGCCTGGAATTAAAAGATTACGTCACGTCACTGCACAAAAAAAAGAAAAAAAGTAGCCCACATGCTGAATGAAAGCCGGTTGGCTCTTTTCAGAGCTTTCTATTCACTCATTCAGTCTCAACATTACAAATAAGTACCCGGAAAAAGTCAAGATAAGAGACGTCAGGTGCAGGCAGCCTGGTCCAGGTGGTGGGGTTGCAACAGTTCCTGACACATCGCTTCTCAGAGGACGAGGTTTTGGTACAGTTTCTGTGGACTCTTTTTCGATATTGCTTAAATTTAGAATCCAAATTTTGACCCCTGACCTCCCCACATATGGAGCTTTGGTGACCCCTAGTGGAGATTAGGACCCCTCCCACAGGTGATCTTCCGTAGTTTCATCAAGGTATGTTTGACCTGTTTTATGACAAAGGTGATGCCACAGTAACAAATAATAACAGTAATAAAGGAGTAGAACTTGGGTATGACTCCTGGGTCCGTCCCAAGGCCTCGCTTTGTGGAGCTTGTATGCTCATTGCATTGGTTTTCTTAGAGTATTGTGGTTTCATCCCACAGTCCAAAAACATGCATGTTTAGGTCAACTAGAGGCTCCATTAGAGGTGTGTGTGTGTGAGTTCCTGCAAATGGGTGAGATAATGATAATACATATCATTAAAAATGAAGGAAATAGGAGAGTCAGACCAAAGACCCACCCGACTGTTACTGAAGAAGGAACCTCATAAAGGGATCAATAAAGTTTCTATCTATCTGTCTAATGAATGGATCATCAGATGTCACAGGCATCATTAAAATATTCACTTATAGAGGCAAATGACCCAAAAACACCATCAAGCAAACCCAGGAACAACAGTAAAGTTGTCACTTCTGTCCTGCTTGTCTTAATAACCTATGGGATGCTGTGCCGCTTCTAAACCTCCTATTTTCCGATGACTCAGGCTTGTGCCCCCCCACTTGTCCACCACCTGGCCGGCCTCCACACAGCTTGAAGGAGAGGCAACAACATTTGGATTGCCACTTATCACACTCGGGCACGCAAGAAATTAAACCTCCACAGGCCTCAGGTGAATGCATCGCCGGTCAGGGCACTTTGCATCTCGGAGTCATTACATCGCTGTTCTGCTCTGCTTGTCTCCCGCTCGGGGGGGAGGAGGGGGAGGGGACGGGGACTGGGACTGGGACTGGGATGGCGGTTGTGGGCACAGTGGCTGCCTGTTCTACTGCACGCATGGGCGACGTTTCAGGAAGGAGTCCCGAGGAACGGCTCAGTAATCGTCCGCTCCCCAGTGGAGATATGAGAAGCGGCGTGAAAATGTATACGTATAGAGGGATGAGCTGGCTGAGATTTGACTCCACGGCGGATAAGTAGAGCGACCTCACAAGTCAAGAGGATCGGTTTGTGTTCGCCCGCCTGATCTCCTCTCGCAGTCACACACTCACACACACGCACACACACACACACACACACACACACACGCAGAGCTGAGCCGAGCAAATCAGCTCACACTCTTTATTCCCCTAATACATTATTGAAAGCTATTTTTGCAGCTGTACTCCAAGAACAAAGGTGTTGCTGCCTTTGTCACTTTCAACTTCACAGACGCAACGAGGGAGGATATTTTGGGAACCTTCTTCTATTTCGTCTTCTTTTGTTATTGTTGCTGTTGCTGTTGCTGTTGTTGTTGTTGTTGTTGCTTTCCTCCTCTCAGAAACTCCCCAGCACTCCACTCGTTTCGAGCTGTTTTTTTTCTTTTTTGCATCACTGTGATCCAGAATCACAAGTGTGTCCAGATCATTTTGTTGTCATTACGCTCTACGGCGGCCATTTTGCACCAAAGGGACACATTTCAGATCTGAATCCTCCTCTTCCAGTTTAGTGCTCGTCCTCATCTCCTGTTGCTCTCGGAAGGATGTCCAGACCCCGGCCTCGTCTCTTCTACCGCCCCTGGTTTATCTCCGTCCTGCTTGTGGCGTGCAGCACTGCCTAATGCACAAGTGTGTTAAGTCCAAATTGCATGGCTGAATTAGCACGCTCTCTCCCTGCGTGCGCCTCCTCCCAAACACCAAGACTTCAAATGTCTTGCAGAGTTACTGAGATGTTACGCTGTCACAGCGTAAGTCTGGATTTTAGGTTACAAATCCTCAGAGCCCTGCAGACCAACCAAGCGAGACCCTGAGTCACCAGCTGCACTGTGTGTGTGTGTGTGTGTGTGTGCATGCATGCGTGCGTGCATGTGTGCGTGTGCGTGTGCGTGTGTGTGTGTTGGGAGAGCAGAGAGTGAGACTGTAAGGAAAGGGAAAACTCAATTAACGTCAGCCTCGAACAACAAAGCAACATCCAGCTCCTTTCTACGCCAGGCGTCAAATTAAAACATCTCTCCCGACACAATTTGTTTTTTCTTTTTTCTTTCTCTGCCCCTCTCTTCTCCTCAGCGGCAAATAGATTCAGTCTGATGATTAATTACACAACGATTATTATGCCTGGCGGTTCACAGCGGGGTTAGGCCGAAGACGTCGTTAAATTTCTCCCCGAGCTGGAAGAGAGACGTAAAAGGGCCTGTTAGAGTCGTCAGAGGAGCCCACAGAGAAAGGATGTTTCGGAGGTTGTTTTTTTTCTTTCTCTCTCTCTTTTACTCACCTGATAGATTTTACAGTGCAGCATGTTCCAGCAACCTTGGGGTGCATTTCCCAGATGAACATACATCATAGGTTTCTTTTCCTCGCAGGCTGATGGAGCCGGTGGAGGCAGCGCAGCAGCTGGAGGCGCTCGCCTCCACCTGCCTCTATTCCCCGCACACTGTTCTGGAAGATACTAATGGACTCTGGATGATGTGAACAGACTGAGGGAAAGCGTTAGAGGCTTTCTGACTGTTAAGCAGTCTGAACCGGAGCTAGATTTTTAACGACTTGCATCAGTGATGATTCATTTCGATTCAATTTGACACTGTACACTCGTGCAGATCTCTTAAACACATTTGGTCTAGCACTTTGGGAAATCACCAGATTTTGTTTCGTGTTGAGTGTTAAACGAGATGATACATCTCAAGCTTCCTCCAGCAGCTGATAAACTTGATATGAACTCTCCATTAAAACCATTTTTCTAACCAAATTCCCCATAGCCTGACAACTTTTCTAATGTGTTTATTAGAGAGCTTGAAGTGGAGCCAATTGTTTCCACCTCTATCCATTCGCTACTTTGTATCTTTATTGTGGGTCTGCTGGTCTCCAGCATAGGATGAAGGCAGGAAATACACCCTGGACAAGTCTCCAGTCCATCCCGGGACACACACACACACACACACACCATTCACTCTCTTACTCACCAGTGATCCCAAACATGTACTTGAAGAAAACTATGAGGTGAGTTAGTTCATAGGCCTAGTGTAGATTTTGTCTCCTAATGAAAGAAACATATTCCTTGACATGATAATGGCATTGGTCCAACTTTCAGAAAAAAATAAACACAACCATTTCCCACAAACAGTCCTGTCTGATTATTGTTCCCCACAAACACCTTTCGATTTGTATTTTGAGCTGAAAATGTTACATTGTAAGTCTCCCATTTCCATATTGTTTAACAGCATCTTAGCGACTTCTGCATTACTGACACTTTTCCATGTCCCTCCAATAGGTGACAACACCTACGCAAGAAAGGAAAACCAACAGCAGCCAGGCTTAAAACCTTTGCACTCCTAAATACAGCTCTTGTACTTGGAACTGCAAACCTACATGTGGTCCTGTGTGGAGTGATTTTTTAAGTGGTTTAGAGTACAAGCCGATCCGAGACGGGACCAAAGTCTTTTCTATGAGTCCCTGGACCAAGAAAAAAAAAAAAGCTTAAACCTGTCAGAGTGCCCTTGAGGAGCAAAACAAACCCCCAGCGGAGCCGTGCAGAGAGCCCCATGACTGAGGGAACAGAGCAGCGACCGGCTCGACTGAGAGCATCTGTGTAGGTGATTAAAAAAAAAACCAAAGCCCCCAGGAGGTGAAGACGAGAAGCAGAAAGAAAGCCTTAAAAAGGTCACAATCAAGATGCAATCCAAGGCGGTGACCAGCCTCTAACTCCTCTTCCCCACTCCCCAAGTTCTGAATTTTCAGATGACATGTGTTGTGTTATTCCCAGATCCCTTCTGCAGCTGCTCCCGTAGCCAGGCGAGAGCTCGGGGCTCCGCTTTATGTAATGACTGCAAAACAACACACACACATGCACACACACACACACACACACACACACACACACACACACACGGCACGGTTGAGTGAGTTGCCGCATGGCCAACAATGAGGCAAGCCGAAACAGAATCATCACAAACACTTTCACTCATTAACCTGGCGCAGGATGCGTGACAGGATTTCCTGGTTCCTTCTCGAGGAGATCGAGTAACACTCGACGACTGGGGTCCTGACACAAACAGGTCTCTTTATTTTGACTGGAAACACATTTGTATATAAAAAAAAAACAAGTCACAGTGAAACATCGGAACCCTGAAAATAACCATGAACACTGAAGTGCAAAATAATGATGCGTTTTGCTGTAGGCTGACGTGCTTAAAGTGTCCGCGCTGAGTGATCCTGTGATGACAGCGGAGGCTACGCTCACCTGTGACCTTAAACCCCCCCCCCCCCCCTCCCCCCCTCCCCGAGTCAGGCACAGTTCGGCCGAGGTCGCAAAGACGCTCGAAATGTTTGCATGGAAAGCTTAGAAAGCAGTTTGGCAAGCACGCATTCAGAGCCGCATCCTGGTTTCTGTTAAATTAAGACAAAGCTGCCCTCAAGGTGCTCAAGGTACACAGTACCAGAACTGCAGTGCAACTGCTCCACCCAGTGGACAATGTGTCCTGAACATGGACAACGATGCTCAGGGTGCAACTCAGTTCTTTTCACATCTGTGGTCGGTTCAGCTGAGCGTCCCAGGCATCCCAGGCCTGCAGATCCCAGCAGACCAAATTTGATCTCGGTGTCTCTACTCTCACGTTGAGCCGGTTCTCTCTTCAGCTCCGTAGCTCAGTTTCAGGTCTGTGAGGAGAGAAGAAAGCAGCTGTAATGGAAGACTATGCCGAGATTGACAGTGGCCACACAAACGTGACTAAGACTCAGATAGGAGGAAAATCACGTATCAAGTATGACGATTTGACAGCCTGTAAAAGAGAAACCGCACCTCTCTATCCTCAACAATACAATGGCAATAGGCTTGGGGAGACCTGGAAGGATTTTGTCTACCTACCCGGGCAAAGGATTTTAGTCAGTGATGCCTTCACTTCCAAGAGCTCCGGGTTTTCTTTGGAGTCTTTGCTGGCGTGGAACCTTGTGAAGTGCAGGGCGGGCCACCAGTCTTTTCTCTGGGCCATTACCTTCAGGACGACATCCTTCCAGTCTTCTCTGTTTTCAGCACACAAATACAAACAGAGAAAGGTGTCCATGATCAATCGGGACAGAGAATTTTTTAAAAAATTGAATATTTTGAAGAAACAAAACTTCAGGTTTGACATACTCCTGTTGTAGTTTCTCAATAATGGCCTTTAAATTCTTCCAGAGGTTGAGGTGGCTCCTCCAGCAGGCATAGTCCAGCATTCCCAAAACCACTTCCAAAGCTTTCTGGATGTCATCGTGGTCCTCTGAGGAAGAAAAAAATAAAGATTGATCAGATGAATTTAAAACCAAGAAAGCGTAACTCTTGACACTTCCAGCTTTTGGATCTAAAAACCTCTTTCTTATGGCATGATTTTGAAATTTTGATCCAAGAACAACGATTTCATTTTTGACAGAGAGACGTTGAAATCTGAAGCAAAAGTGCGTTTACCTGACTGGAAAAGGAGAAGGCTGTACTCCAGCATCAGCTCGTGGCTCGGGACGGACGCATAGAGCATCTGCAGCATGAAGCGGCGGACGGTTAAGGTGGTTTAGTGCAGAAATCAATTGCTGCTGTGGTGTAAATTCAAAGTTTTACCTTCAATATTTTTAGGATTTTCTTCTTAGGAGCGTCGTGCCGCCTCTGGTACTCGTAGAGGTAAACGAGCGCGTTGGGATTGTGTGGGAAAGACTGGTCGTACGCGTAGTTCTTCAGGATGTCTAAAGCCGTCTCATGATCTTCATAGAACTCCAGCATCTAATATAATTAAGTTGTATATGAGTTGTCCTGTTAATATGTTTACTACCATCATCTACCTTGTCTATCCAGTGAGGCTATCTCACCTCGACATAACTCAAAATGAAGGGATCCCAGACTCCAGGATCTCTCAAGATTTTCTTCATGGTCACACTGGCCTGTCTGAAGTAGGTGTGCATTTCTTGGCCGTCGCTAGGTTCGGCATCATCTAAAGCGATGGAAGCACAGTGCGTTTAGTGGAAACACTGAGCAATGCCGGGGCAGTTCCTCGGCCCGGCCTGCAGATGGCACTGTGACATCATAAATGAGCGCGCAGCATCTCAGTGATGCACACAGCTGGTAAATAAGGGATGTTCTGGGCTGTCGTGTCACGTGCCACCTCACCTGAGAAGTGGTAGTGCCTTCTGTCACACCACATGAAATAATCCAGTAAACTCCTGTAGGCGCTGATCAGTTTCGCCGTCTTAGCCTGCCCCTCTGATATCTTGCCGTGGCGCCAACCTTCGGCCACAGACAGCAGATTCTTTGCCTCCAAAACGTGACCGTGAACGAGCATGTGGAAGGCATGTTCCAGACAGATCTAGGGCCACAATGGAACAAGTCACAAGTCATCTCCCCCCATTTTACCAAGCATGTACTGTACGCTGCACTGCAACATAGTGCGTTCAGTTCAAAAGAGCAATTTTGTGTCGTGCTGTAACTTTTTCAGTGTGAGACGATCATTTCTTCATGTGGGATCAATTAAGTGGATCTATCCAAAACAGGACATTAACTCAGCGATGGGAGAGCATACAAACTCCACACAGGATGGCTCCTGGTCCGATCCAAGAGTCAAAGCAGCTACAGAACGGTTCGGTTAACTATAAATGTACTATAATAATTGATCAAGTTTGACAAAGTGCTTAACCTTCCTCCATCCTGAGCAACAGAGCTTTTCAAAAAGACGATATCCTCTCGTCCCCAAACTGATGAATTGAATATGAGTGTCGTGTGTGAAAGTCTGCCAGGTGGCCTACCAACAGGTACTTTTTGCACGCTGTGTTTTTTATCCGTTCATAGATGTTGTGGTAGTCTTCCATGTTTGTTTCCGGGTGATGGTGAAGGATCTCAATGCCGAATCGCCACACAGTCTGCAGTGGAATTAACAACACTCTTATCCCTCAACAGCCGTGTGGAAACTCAAATAGAAAATTTCAGATGATCGTGAAAAGCTCTTATACCTCCTGTTCCTGTGGGCCAGTTAGTCTGCCTGTGTTTTCCAACACCTGTGGGTAATACGTCATGTACTTCGCCGCTTCTTGCCATCGCCCATGAAGAATGGCGTCTCTGGTCTGCAGCTCACACATTTTCATGTCCTTATGAAAACTAGGTGTGATGGGGTACTCTTCTGCATGAAGAATGAAATCAAATGTTGTCTATATACAGTGCAGTACATGTATTACTACAAGTAAGGCTGATTGTTCACATTTCACGCAGTGTTGACACATAGTCTGTAGGTTTTGTAAAACGTACTTAAAGTTAATGGCTTTACGATAGGGAGTTTGGCCTTCATCATTCTGATCTCACAGTGGTCATCTGGGGATTCATGCTCTTCTGTCTCCCCTGGAGAATCTCCCGTCACCTTCCCGACGTCCATCATCTGCAGTGAGACTCAGCCATGACAACTTTGTTCTAACACCTCTTCTGATGATCCACCCCCAAAGTGTCAATGTACTTTCAAGACAGAATGATTATCTAAGTTTCAAAACCATTTCTGCTTTAATTTACTAATAATTGTCTCATTTGTTTTCCTAAATCAAACACCTGGACTCATATGCTCAATGGTGGTACAGCAGCTCCAACATGCCAAATCTCTAAATAATCTAAAATAGTGTTCAATCAACTACCCAAATAAATGGGTAAACATGTCAGTTGTGCTGCTATTTCATAAACAAAGAAAACACAAATACACAAGTGCTAGCTTTTCCGTGCCATACTTTTAGACCCCAGTTACCGAGTGTCGAGTGTTTTTTTTTTTTTTTTACTTAAGGTGGAATCTATAATAAAGTATTCATCTATGAATGACTATCATCAGAATATTGCACATGAAGTGCGCAGGGTGATGAATATAAATAATGCATGTTTGCTGAAAGAGTAAAGTGAGACCAGGGACTGGTCCATTGACTCTGGGTGTTTGATACTCCGGGGGATGAGTGGAACGGTCTGTATTGCTGGACATAAACAGGCGGATCTGAGCTCAATCTGCACCGGCTGTGCACGTTTCCTCATGTTAACACGCTCATGCTAAATCAGCTCTATCAACCTGCACCAGTGAGCTAACACCCAACATGGACGGTTTCCATGACGTATGTTTTAATCTATAATAACAAGTCGTCTTGTGTAATAGACTGAATTTAGCTCAGAAAGCTTAGAAAGTAGCGTAGATCAAGTGTACTTACCACTCTGTTTATACAGCAATGCTAGGGAAACGGAGAGGCGGGAGGCGCGCTTCCATTGGATGCTTTAACCGGAAGAGGAGGGTCTTACACTGTTTCCGCTTTTTAGAGTTAGACTTCTTAATTAATAGACGCTAAAGGCACCCAGGATACATCCGAAAATATAGGCATTAATTAGTGCTTTGGGGATGACGTGATTGTTATATACACGTTAAGGACAACATATTTAGTAATATTAGAAAAACAGTGAAAATAATATGCTGCGGATGTTGAAATAAAAAGGGAACTCTTTCTCTTCCCTCTTCTTTTATATTTTCAATTCACTTCAATGTATTTTTATTGATGCCACCGTGAGCAATGTATTTATTTGTCAGCAACAATGATATTTTGTATAAGGCGGTGATTAAAAAAAACAGTAAGAAATGTGTTTTGAACATAGGAAATGTGGGCACTTGCTATTTCTGTGGAAGCATGAACTTAAAATGGCATGTCCTCGCTGCTTACTTTTAGGCATGCTATTCATATAAAGTCCCACTACTACTGCAGCTACTTTTAGACATACATCCCATGTAAAGTTCTACTACTACTACCACTACTACAACTATTTTTACACATGTGCTTCCTTTTAGACTCTACGACTGCAGCTACCCTTAGTAAAAAACATCAATGCTGCCATCAATGCTATTGTTTGTTTGTTTGTTTTGTTTTTTTGTGTTTCGGGGGGGTCTGGGGGCTGTTGCTGCTATTTTTGTCATTGCTATCTTTGCTATTGCTGACGATGTCATGATGGATATTGCTGTTGTTGTTCTTACTGTTGCTTTTGTTATTATTGTTACTGTGGTTGTCACTGTCCCTTTCTCTTCTCTACTCAGTTCATCCAGTAGTGCTGCAGAAAGGATTTATAAAAAATACATTTATCAAGGGGCTTTTGGCTTTTAGAGATCTCTGCTTTATTTTATTATTTATTATGTTATTATTTTACTAATTTAGGGCTTTATAAACTGAATATGCATCAATAGGGATGTAGAGACATCATACAGGCGAATACAAAAGGTTAAAAAAAAAAAACCTTTTGCCTCACAAGGGCTGAGGAACTGTTATTACAGTTTCAGACTTAGTTTATGTGTCGTAGCGGATCATTCTTATATAAAGAGGAAATTAAACTGCTTCCTTATGCAGTTTCTCCGTCCTCACGCTTCTTTGCCATTGTTTCTCGCAGTCTACTAGCCTGGTGTGACCCTCACATCCTGTGAAAACCTCTCCCTCTTGCCTACACCCTGCTGGAGCTGCTTTGCCATCTGCTGACGTGTCGGCTCCTGCTCCAGCTCCGGATCCAGATCCGAGCCTCCAGGCTTCTCCACTGCCAGCATGGCAGCCAAACACTTCTACCGGCAAGGCTTTTTATTACTTTTATTTAATTTCATCTCCACGGCAGCCTTGGAAAAACGCTTCTCTGACTTTAAAAGATGTGCGGATGAGGAGTGCAGCAGTAAGTTTTGTTGTCTTGACTGTTACTAGTACAACCCAGCCACCATCCAGGATGCTCATCCTGAGCCATAAACTGAGCCTTATCTCTAAAACCTGTTGATAATCGATATTTGCGACCTTCGGCACCCTCCGGCAGTCTCCCTGATGTTGGATTTAGCGCCGTGTATTGCTGATCCAAAACAGCAAAAAGCACGTAGCATTAGCATGTTTGGGGGTTATTCTGTTGTTGTTGCCAGGCCTGTTAATGCTAACAGCTAATTAGCCACCGGCTAAAAGCTCTGCTACAAAACCCAGAGCAAACAAACAATAATTAACATGAGTCAACGACCTACAAGCATCTGCAGGTCTATTGTAGAGCAGCATTAGCTGTGGTTGCTATGTCTCAGCTGGCTGCTAACTGAGTAACCTTAGCTTTGTTTTAAGCAGCTTTAGCCTGAAAGCTAGAATTGCTTTAGCCCTTGAAATGAATAGAATCGTTAACGCGTAACACAACACGTATTTAAACACATTTTAGGAATACAGTGATAAGCAGGCATTAAAACTGAGGTCTAATGTGGTATTTATGACTTTAAAGGTAGTCTGCTTTATCTGTGGGGGTTGTGGTGCCTTGGGGGTTGTTTATAGATGTGTGTATTACACTGTATTGTTTTAAGTGTATTCTGTTGCTGTTGGTGGTTTGTGTTCATTAATAACATAACTATCCACTGACTAATGAATGAAATGCACTGTGTTCTAAGCTTATATTCCAGCCTACACATTTTGTTATTTTATCTCTTTATTTCTTGCTTGCTTTTTTTAAATACAAAAACCTTATGTAAATCCAATAGCGACAACTCACTCGTCAGTTTGTGTCATAAGATTTGCACCAACAGCCAACCTACCATCGAAAAATCACATGTAAGTGACTAGAGATTGTTTTATTGCCAACATATTATGGCATAAAAGTAGCTTTGAGTCATAAAGCAGCAAAGATGACAGTCATTACATAAAACATTCAAGATAAGTAGAAAGTAGATTGCCTGCTTATACACTCAGCTGTAACCATTTAAAGTGTACTAAAACTTAGATGCATAGATCTCTTTGATAACAAATCCACTTTGAAACCGTCCTAATATTCTACATTTTGATTTCACAGTGCTTCTATGTCGGGGAAAAGCATTGGAGGATTTCTCAGGACCCGACTGTCGGTTCCTGTCTTTCAAGAAATCAGAAAATGTCTATGTATATTACAAATTGTCAGGAAGAAGGGCTGACATTTGGGCTGGAAGTGTAAGTAATTAATGCTGGAGCAGGAAAACACTTGTTCTTTGCATAGTTACCATCCTTAACACATCCTCTTTTTGTGTTTATTTAAAGGTTGGGAGTCACTTTGGTTATTTCCCAAAGGATCTTCTAGCAGTTAACCACATTTATACAGAAAAAGAACTTGAAATTCGTGCAGAGGTATGAAAGCACACCGTTGACATACTGAATTCATTGCTCCACATTGAAAGAAAGCACAATACCACTTACACTGCAATGACTTTGCACACCCATAATATTGTATTTTTTTGTCTTCTTTTCAGGAAACAGATTTTGTCTGCTTTGAAAATGGATTTGATAAATTTGATAATTATGATGTAGATTCACTGTTAGGCTCTGCACCGGAGGAGAGCGAAAGTAAGGGAATATCTGAAGAAAACCGAGGAGCAGATGACACTCATGATGAAACGCAGCCACCGGCAGACACGGCAGTCGACAGTCTGGAGCAGACAGAGCATCAGGATAATGCTGAAGATCTTGATAAAGTCCCAGAAGATCAAAGTGCCTCTTTGCCTGAACTTGAACCTGATGTGGCAGCTGAATCATCTCCTGCAAAAGAAGCAGAGACAGAAACTACAGCGACACCTGCTGCTCAGGAAACAGCTGCAGAAGATACAGACGTTGTGGAAGAACACACAGGAGAGCCTAATCTCGAACATGGGAGCGAAACCAAAGACACACTTGAAAACTCTGAGGCGGAACCTGTGGCCGAAGCTGATGCTGTTGCTGAAAAGGAACCGGTCTCCATTTCTGAAGGAGCGCAAATCCCTGAGCTTAAAACTACCTTTGGAACCACATTTGATGCCGTAACCACAGATGATGAAACCACCAAGAATGTCACTCCATACGTAGAGGAGGAAGGCGAACATGTTGGGATTCCTCCTGAGGATGACATGGATGTTAAAGCGGACACTCCATTGCTGTCCTTCTCTGAAGAACCCGTGAACACTCCAGCATCCGAGCCCCATGAAAGTCCCGCAGAAACAGAGGAACCAGAAAGAGAGGAGAAGAACATGTGGACGTCTTTTGGAGACGCTGTGTTTTCAGTCGTCACCGGGGGAGAGAGGACGGCACACGATGTGAGTTCAGAGGAGGATGACGATGATGATGAAGACCAGGAAGAAGAGGCTGCTTCGGAAATTCCTCTGAGCTTTGATAAAGCAAAAATAAAGGAACCGGTATATTTAGACCCCCCAAAAGAACTGGAGGTCATTGAGCCTGATCCTCAAGAATATCCCTCCACCACTGTGCAAACGGATGAGAAAGAAACAAATGCCATCTCTGAGAAACTGATATTTGTTCAGAATGATGATGATGATGATGATGATGACGGAGAAGTGATCGGACCTGATGAAGCCAAGGAGGAAACTTTAGAACCAATGAAAGCGGCAGATACGGTGTCACAACATGATCCCTCCGCTGTTCCCGAGGCGCAAAAATCTGATCTCTTAATGGGCGACGAAGCCTCAGAGCACAAAGAGGAGGAGGAGGAAGTGCCAAAAGCTTCAGACCTCAGTGACAACACGAGAGTCGTGAACAGCAGTTTTGCAATCGAGCACAGTGAAGATTTAGACATAAAAACACCAGTCGACAAAATGGTGGCTACTCCGGATTCAGACGGTGTTGAAACAGAAACTGAAAGGCAGCAGGAACCTTCCACCGAGGACATTCAGCCAGACGGTCCAGAAATCAAAGATGATGACAGAGCAGTAGAGGACAGTGAGCCCAGTCAGATGCATGGCCGCATAATGAGAGAGTTAGAGAGCAATGCAAGCCAAGCAGAATTATACATGGAGGAGCCAGAGGTCCGTGAGGAGATGGAGGACGAGGAGCATGGTGCGGAGGTGGTGGAGGAGACGGAGGAGTTACTTGAAGATGAAAATGCACTTTCCTACTCGCAGTCCAATGACACAGACTCTGACACAGACGACGCAACCCTGTCGCCTCCGGAGCCGGAGTACAGCGACAGCGTGATGAGGCTGACCCTGCTCCGGGACCACTTCTCAGAGGAGAGCATGGACCGGATCCAGAAGCTGCTGGGGCTGAAGAACCTTTTCAGAGTGGAGGCCATGTTCGAGGACCTGGACACGGAAATGCGAGCCACGCGGGCGTCGCACGCGGGCACCACGCAGGACATCGAGAACGCGCTGGAGGGCATCCTGGAGGCGTCAGAGAACGCCATCCTGGACGAGATCGAGAAGATGCTGGACAGCCAGGGGGCAACACGCAGCTACGAGCCGCAGGTGGACACGAGTGCTTTGGATGAGGAAACGGAAATCCTGGATGAGTTCCAGGAGCTTTCATTCAGCCTGCGACAGAAGTATTCCACAGCCAGCGACAGCACGCCTTTGGCAGCAGACAAACAGGCCGATATTGACCCGGGTAGGTCTGCTTGAATCTGAATTTCTGGTCTAGAGAAAGGTTGCGGAGCTGAGGTCGAGTCTTTGACTCAGCTCTGGCTTTTCACACAGGAGTATTGCATCAGTTTATGATGCAGAGATAAGATGAATGCAGAATTTGATACTGGGCCTCTGCAGATATTCAGCCTTTTCAGACATTGTTAAGAGGGGTGTCACGTTTCCAGATTAAATCCACAGCATTGTACAGAAGGACGCGTCACCCTTTTACTTGGGAAATGTCCTCCTTGTTTTTAATAGCCAGCACTCTGCTTTGTACTTGTTTTTGAAGGCCCTTGTGTCCTCTGCAAAGTGCAGTGGCTGGAGAGTGTGAAGCAGGACGCGGCTCCAGTTATTTGAGCCGGCTGTATCGTCTATGTGTTTTGGCTGACCCCTCGCCTGCATTGGCCAAGGTGCACTTCAGGGGGATGTCGCGTTGGACGATTGAACATTACAGACCAGCAACATTCAAATGCAGATTTGTGTGCCGTCCTGAAGGACAAGCTCGGGCAATAGAAATTTGTCTTTTCGCTCTAGTGTTGTTTATGAACGGGGCCAAGCTTCAGCAGCGAACAGCCACTTTTTCTCCTCGTCTGTGATTTTGTGAAAATTAGATTTTGGTCTGTGAAGCTGCAGTTACCAGCCCGGCTCACCTTCACTTCAGCGGTTTTGCGTAGAGCCCTGCCTACTTCCACTGAATCAAAAACCACAAAACCTCAGGCCACACACACTGCTATTAGATCAAATGTGTTTGATGGAAACAGCACTAGACTTTGTTTTCTTCCATCAAACACATTCCTCTCTGACCGGACACTTTTCACATGGACATGAACATTTACCACACTGACTGATCCTTAATTCCCTTTTCTATTGTCTTTTTATAGATGAACCTACCATAAATGTGGAGGACGACCCGCCCCACATTGTCGAAGAAGTGGTGGTAGAAAGTGTCCCTGAGGTCAAAGCTGAAGATAACCTGACAGTTACAGACTGGAGGGGGGAGCAGCCCGCAGAGACTGGGAAGGAGCCGATAGCTGTGCCTGAGGTGCCCGGCGCACCAGACGTCAGCGTGGAGGAGGATGGCGGACACTTTAATAAAAACAAAGACAATCAGCCGAGTTTCAGTGCAACAGAAGAAATGCAGAAAGTGCCTCAAGACACCCTTGAAAATCCCTTGGACATGGGACTTGGTGTGAAGGTTGAGCACATATCCTCAGGTTGGTCATCTGAATTGTTGCTTTTATTTTACACCATTTTTCCTGTTAATAAGGCAATACTGAGCTATCAATGAGATGACAAATTGCAATGGTCAGTTGTGTCTGAAGCACAAAATAGATTATGTGAAAAGTAAATTTTGTCCTGCAGGCCCTTTGGACTCTATGGATCCAGTAACTGAAATTCCAGAAGAAGAAGTGGGATTATTTTCAACTGGAATAGTTTACGCAGGCTGCATCTTCTCAATAATCAGGACTAACATGGCTGAGTGGACCGTAGTGGTAAGTCAGTGTTGTAAACCTCAGTGTTATGGGTACTAAAGTTTCACATATGAATGGTGTCTGGAAGTATTGAATAATGAATTGAAACAATGACAATATCAAAATGGTGCCTTTATGAAAATACGGTTGTGACACTGAGCTGCTTTGAGGGGAAAAAACGTGACATCACTTCTCACAGGTTCGCACCAAATTTTAATCCTAGCATTACTCTCCGTAAAATGCATTAAGGAGAGTTTAGATGAAAAGCTTGTGTTGACGGCGCTCGGTCGTGGTATGAGGTGGCAAGGCAGAGTGGACATTAGCCGGTAGTCAATATTCCGAGGCGCCCTGAACGCCCCACAGCCCTCCCCTGTGTTGTTGACTGGAGCGGCTGAAGTTCAACACAGCCGGTGCTGAGCTGTCCCTCAGCCTGTATTATCGGCATGGAAACCCGGAGAATTACCCCGAGACTCGGTCGTAAGAGGACCCTCGTGTTATCGCGTTGATTCAATCAGTTTAAAGCTTTGTGTTTTTCTTCTACCGGACTGTTATCCAGGTCTGAAGCCCTAGCTCAGCTACCGTATTGCCTTTATTTAATCCAACGCGAGTTATTTACGGAGTTTCTCCGGGGCAGAGCACCGTTGTGTATTTATTTATTTTTTTAATTTCTAACCGTATAGTGTTGTTTATCGGTTAATTCGACGTTAGCTTTAGCGCTAGCCGCTAACAAGCTAGCATCTGTCAAAGCAGCGTAGCGGAGCCACTTCCGGTCCGGTTCCACCAGTTCTGTGACATGGAGAGCGAAACAATACCCCGGCCTGAAATGGACCTGGATCACATGTACTTGTATTTTCTAACGCAGCTGCAACATGTAAGTGTGAAATAATCTGCTTGTGCCTCCTCTGTGATGTTGTTTACGATGCTGTCACGGCCTGATGCTGACGTGTTGATAAGCATATGGCTAAAGCCCATTCACAAATGTTAGCCCACCATGCTCAGTTACCCTACAGTCTCTACAGTCCACTTTATTTACATGTCTTTTACCACCTCGCCTCCCTGCCATGTGTTGTTCCCGTTAGCTTTTGAGTGGTTATAGGTCTTCCATTGTGAAGCAGATTTTTGAAATGAGTGAAAAGGCTAATGCAAGCACGTTAATCCCTCTATGCAGAGTGCTGGTGTGTTGATTTATTTGTAATCCCTGCATCTCGATGAAGCTGCACAGTGTGTTCGGTTCTGCCTGAACTGCCACGGTTCAAAGGTTATTTTGTGCTTGTCACAATAAGTAAATGGACTGGCACGTGTAAAACGCTCCCCTAGTCTTCATGACCACACAGAGCCCTTTGCTACACTGGTGATAGAGGCTTCCTTGCACGGTCCATCTGCTCAACCAGTAGCTTTTACCATTTAACCTCATCACAACAGCATCAGGGGCTGTTCAGAGTAGCCATGAAAAGATCTATAAGTCAAGCGCTTCTTGGTTTGATGGATGGATTTCTAATATGGAAAATCAATTTGAAGAGGCAAATGAACAGAGGAAGTCAGTCCCTAATGCTGTTGAAAGTAAAATGCCAAGTGTTACTGTATGATAATAGCCTGAGTTCAAGATGAGATCAGATGACATCAAGATCATTTCTGTCGAGGGGTTCATTTAAGTTTGTAAGCATGCTCTCTGTGTTTTCATGTTTTGTCCTCCCACAGTCCAAGCATATGCATGTTTAGGACCCAGGTGTGCGTGTGAATGATGTGTGCGTCCTGTAATGAACTCATGACCTCTCCAGGGTGTATTCCTGCTATTACTCTATGTGCACTGGAGACTACTGTAACATTGTTAAGGTAGTAAGGAAGATGATGGGTGTATGGGAGCTGCTCTGAGGTTTAACCTATTATAGGTTAACTTACTGCAAATATTGACTCACTGTACGTGTCTATATTTAGACACCTCGTACTGTTAATCCTGCAGCCGCTGCAAGAGTTGAGACAGGAAATCCAGTTTATTTACTTTAAAAGAAGCTTACAAAAACATACAAACAACAGGAAGGCACGTCTCTGGAGCAAAAACACATCATTTTTATCCCAGATGTGATCGTATTGAGACCTACCTCTTTCAGGCAGAGTGAATAAATCAATCCATCAGTGAGACAGGAGACATTCCACCTATGTGTCATTTTCAGAAATCCCTTTATTTTTTATTTATTAGTTTTGCTGTTCTCCAACAACAATACTGGTTCGCCTCAAGTCGTCTTGATTCTTATTTTAAACAGCCATATCTTTACATATGAATGATTTTAATGTGATTAAGAGGGAGCTTTGTTGGGTCTCTCTAAGTGGTTTTCTTTGAAGGATGAAGACTGGATTAGTGTTTCTACTGCTCCGTTATCCTTTTTTGCATAACTGAGTGTGTGCAAGTGTGGAGAAATACCCACAAAGCAAAGTGTATAAAGACAGTGCTAAGTTTCGTGACTGGAAGACCTGAAAGGTTCACTGAGTCTTTCATCTCCGATGTATAACCAGCTATATCTGTGTTTTCTGTGCCATTAGATCATTTCACTCCTGCCAGATGAGTGGAAGCCAGGGGAGACTTTTTTTGGCTGTCCTTGGCAAGCTGTGGCTGTAACCGCTCTGGTCGGAGTGGTGACCTTCACCCTCTTCTTCTGGAGGACTGTGTTGGCAGTAAGTGCAGTATCTTCTCCGCTCCGGTGATAAAAGTGTCCCTGCTGCAATTATGTGGAGGCAGCGCTTTTGAAAGTCATGTCAAACACTGATCGGGTTTTGTTTTCCCAAACATTTTAGGTCAAGAAGAAGGAATATCTTGGTAAGTTTCTAGTCTGTTCACTCCACGTTGCACTCAAAACATCAAAAGTGCAGATGTGTGATTTCTAACTGTACGTTTTGTTGCCCTAGTCGATGAAAAGAAGCTGACAGAGCAAATTCAGAATCTCAAACAAGAGAGGACTGATGCACTCACCAAAATATCTGAACTCCAGAAACAGGTGAGCTGGAAACGATCAAATACTGTTAACTTTATTAATTGACATTTTATTTTCATAATTGATTCTCCTCTCCTTTTTTTTTAGACTGAACAGCTGAAGGAAAATCAGAAGCTGTCCAGAGAATCGGTCAGCAGTAAAATGAAAAAGATTCACGACCTGGAGGTAGGTGCCAAATAAACAGGGTCCCGTTGGTTGCACCGTGTTGTTATGGAGAAAAGAATGTGGAAGTTAACCTGTCGCTATCTCTCTGTTTTTGGCAGCGTAAAGTTCAGGAGGCAGAAACGTATAATGACAACATTGCGGAGGAAAAAAGCAAATACGCAAAGCTACTGGAGGAGGAGCGAGCAAAATCCCTGCAGAATGAAACCAGAGTAGGTTATCTGGCTTTTCTTTCCAATAGCCCTCACATCAGACTTCTAACCGTTTCCTTTGATTCACGACGCTTCACTTAATTTTTCGAACAGATTGAGAAACTGGAGAAGTCGAACGAGAAACTGCAAGTCAGCAGGAAGAAGGTTCAGGAAGCTCTCGCTAAGGTGCAAGTCCCCGCAGGATCTCTGCACGCCGCGAGATCACACGCGGCCTGCGGGTTCAACCTCCCTTATCTGTCTTATCCGTCTCCCTGCAGACCACCGTCCTGCTGGACGAGGCCAAGCTGCGGGAGGACGCACGAAGCGTCCAACACAAATGCCTGGAGAAAGACTACGCAGCGCTAAAAGAAGAAAACAAAACGGTAAGCCGACGTCCGTCAGCGAGGCCGTGCACCGGCTCCGCAAAGACTCCTGACCCTCCGGTTTCTCGCAGCTTAAAGTCACCATCAAGAGCTGGGAGGACAAGCACACCGAGCTGAGCGAGCAGATCAAAGTCTACCAGAAGTCTCAGAAAGAGCTGGAGGACTCCGTGGTGCTCAAAGACCACAACGTGGAGGTCGGTGTGGGCCGCACACATGAATACCCGTCTCCCGTCCGCTCATTCCGCTAATAAAAAGCCGTCTCCGTGCAGGTGCTGTCTGAGCTCCTGGCAGACCTGGACGCCTGCGACTCCCAAAAAGGCGACGCCAAAGCGCTGGCCAATGGAGAAGTGGCGCCTGGTTGGTCCAGCTCGGTCACATTTCAAGCAAGGCGTCGGGTTCAGTCTCAGACCGAGTGGCTTATGGGTGTTCCACGTCTCTCTTTCAGACAAGAAGACGGCCATTAAGAACAGGATCAAGCAGATGATGGACGTAACTCGAGTAAGATGACAACAAGTTCACGGTAGATGGAAGAGCTTCTTTACGTCGAATAAACTTTAATCGATGTGGTTTCTGCTCAGGTCCAGACGACGCTGACCGTGGTGGAAGAAGAGCGCGACCGCTTCATGACCAAACTGCTGAATGAAGAGAAAGCCAGGAAGTCTCTGGAAGGTACATACGAGGAGTGGGAAGATGCCGACCGTTTCCTCTGAACGTCTCCGTTCCTGCCTCTCTGTGAACTCACCTCCCTGATTTCCTCGCCACAGAGCAACACCAGGAGCTGGAGCACGCCATCGCCACGCTAAAGAGCGAGAAGAGCCACGTGGAAAACCAGCTCAAGATCCTCCAGCAGAAAAACGAGATCATGGTGGAAATGTACCAGCAGAAGGAGAACGCCTTGCAGCAGTGAGTGACCTGCCGGCCGGCCCGGTTCACATCAGCCGCTCTCACACCCAGGGGACAGTCCACTGCCGCCTCGCCGCTATTAACCGCCAGGGGCCCGTCTTTTGAAGGCTGCTTCTTTTGCGTCCCCCGCAGGAGATTGACCAAGGAGGAGCTGGAGCGGCGCAGCAAGGAGAACATGCTGACCGAGGTGGGGGGGAAAGCTGTGGAGGCAGAGGAGCAGGTGAAGATCCTGAGGCAGCGCATCAATGAGATGGAGGAGCAGATGAAGAAGACTGAGGAAGTCTACAAAGAGCAGGTCGATTTTTTTTCCGTCTCCCAAAAGAGCTTTGTTATTTAACGTGCACAGAAGAGATCTTCGTTTAACTTCATATTCCTTCTTTTTTTCCCACCCAGATCAAAGAACAAGAAAACAAAACTCACTCAAACTGGGTGAGTTGCAGTTCTCCCACATGTGAGGAAATGTGAAGCGTTGCGGTCGGAGCTGTACTCATGCCGTGTTCTCCCTTGTGCAGGTAAACGCTCGTAACGCAGAGCGAGCGCTGAACCAGGAGAAGCTTGAAGCGTCAAAGCTCCGGGAAAAGTAAGTGCTTGAGTTCCTTGTTGCTCGAGGAGAGAGAGAGAGACAGAGAGAGATGAAAAAACATGAAGCCTCTCAGATCCTCAGGCCTGGGGAACTCCTCCATGTCTCTGTTTGATGTCTTTAATAAATAAACCATGAACCTGGTTGGGCCTGAATAATTCATTAATTAGCAGATTAAAGTGTAATAGGAAACGCGTAATCGTACGGCGAGGCCTTAACCAAAGCTGTTTGTCTTTTAACCCGTGAACAGACTGGCGGTGCTGACCTCCCAGCTCAATGAGCGCCGCGCTCCGCTCTTCAGGCCCAACTCTGGACAGCCTGCAGGACCCCGGCAAGGTGAGCGCCTCTCACCTGCTGCTCTCCCTCCAGCAGGACGCTGAGCAGGACGCCCCGCCTGCCACAATAACATCCTGCCATCTGTTTCCATGCCAACATGGGGGAATTGACAAATACAAAATGCAGTCAGTTATGTCATATGCTCAGTCACGTTACAACTTGGGGAAAGGGAGCACTAAATGTCAGAGACAGTTTTTGGGGCTCAAACAGAAGCTGCCTGGTATTTTGCTGTATTACTACTGCTACGACTGCTCAGCTGTATGGAACCTCTGGTCATGGTTGCCATGGTGATGTCCAGCAACTGTATGGAACCTCTGGGGATGTCCAGCAACTGTATGGAACCTCTGGTGATGTCCAGCAGCTGTATGGAACCTCTAGTCATGGTTGCCGTGGTGATGTCCAGCAGCTGTATGGAACCTCTAGTCATGGTTGCCGTGGTGATGTCCAGCAGCTGTATGGAACCTCTAGTCATGGTTGCCATGGTGATGTCCAGCAGCTGCATGGAACCTCTAGTCATGGTTGCCATGGTGATGTCCAGCAGCTGTATGGAACCTCTAGTCATGGTTGCCATGGTGATGTCCAGCAGCTGTATGGAACCTCTAGTCATGGTTGCCATGGTGATGTCCAGCAGCTGTATGGAAGCTCTATGATGATGTCCAGCAGCTGTATGGAAGCTCTTGCCCTGGTTGCCATGGTGATAAGTAGCTGGCTCTGCATTCATAAGGATAATAATAGGAATAAGAAACTTGAGCAATAACAATGAGTGAGCATCTGTTGTGGAAATGTCTGTGATGCAAAAACATTTGCTGATAATGTCCTTAGGATCTTAAGTTAAACGGGTTCATTGGTACCATTTTGTTGCATGAAATACCAAAGCAAGGATGAATGGCATGAGGTTCAACATCTTGTCAATGACTTCCCTGTATAAACAGTATAAACCTGTATTATAATTACACTTGGTTTGCTTAGGATTCAACTGCTTTAATAATAATTTAGCGTCTCGACTCTTTGGCTCTGTCTCAGGGTCTGGAATGAGGCGCTCCTCCCTGCATGGCTCATAGTAAACTGTGACGGTTTGATCATGACAGGTGATTCGTACGGGCCCTCCCCTGTGAGTGGGGGTGCTCCGTCCCCTCCACTAATGATCGAGGGTCCCAGGCGCCCTCCCTCTGCCCCCGTGGGGCGAAGAATCGACCCGTATGGTGAGTCCCGCTGGATTACTTCACCCCCCCTCTCTGATCTTCACCCCAGTCGGACTCCACCTCTCCACTACAACCCCGTGTCCTTCACTTTCTCCCCCTTTCTTTTTCAGCTCTTTAACCCTCTTGAGTTCTTCTTTCCCCTAGTATGTGACCCAGTACATCTCCTTGCTCCCCTTGTCCTCAACTTTCTTTCTTTCAGTTGAAGCATCTTCTTTTTGCAGGATGTTTTTTTTCCCTCTGCTTCTATTGTTGCTTTTGATTGAAAGAATTATTTCAGACTCATCTTTCAGGGGCTTTAAATTCATCCAGAGCCGTCCTCTCCCTTTACATGACATGATTTCTCTTCATCTCCTCCTTTCCCCAAAGCTGTGTTGTCTCTTGTAGCCTTGTCAGATGTCACTCACCGTTGTGTGTTGGTTTTATTTGTCCCCCCCAGGTCCCCGCCCTCCATCTGACCCGCACGGCCGTTACCCAGACAACAAACACATCCCTGGGATGGGTACGTCTACGGCTGTCATTTGTCGCATTGTATCACGCACATTTTTAATACATCTGATAAAATCCGATGAAGTCCCCTGTTGATTTTGACCTGTGCCGTCCCTCCCTCCCTCCCTCAGACATGATGGGCCCCCGCAGCTCCTCACCTGCCCACATGGACTCTGTAAGTGTTTTCCCAATCACATCGAGACAAGGTGTTAACGCTCCCCAGCAGGTCCTGCCTACACATCAGCTGTGTCTGTGCTTGCTCTGAACCAGACGCAACAGGCAGTAGATGCACCACAGATTAAAGTGGAGGCCGAGGCCGAGGCCTCCACAGACAGCCCCGAGCCTGTGAGTACAGAGGGGCCGTGTAGGCGAGCAGCCCCCTTCTCCCCGCCCCGGCTGCACACTCAAGGCGTTTGGCTTCACTGGGGGAGGGGCGGGGGGGGGGGCAGACCCTTTTAATTTGTTGGGCTGAGCGTGCGGTTTGACCTATATTCACAGCACTGAAGCACTTTTGCCCCTTTTCATCAAGACTGAACCGCAGCTGTAATGCATCTCAGAAACCGTTCAGGTTGTTGAAGTGCGTGTGAGGTTGAGCTTTGTGGAGGCGGTTTGCGAATCATGGTGTGTGGTTACCACTGTTTGATTGTCACCTGGAAAGATGCACTTTGTGGGGGTGTGTGTGTGTGTGTTTGGGGGATGAACTGTGGTTTGTGGAGCTGCAACAAACATTTTGGTCGCCAGTTATTCGCCACTTATGCATAGAATAGTCCTGAAATGTTTTTGATTTGTCCACATTTTTTCTATAACGATAAAAGGAAGAAATGGAACAGAAAATATAGAGTTTTGACTTTCCCCCTCACAATCTTTCCAAAACTATCATGTTAAATGATCGTAATTGACTTCTAGGTTATTGTTGGCTGGCTGGTCTGTGAATTGTTGCAGCTCTAGTGGTTTGTGGTCTTCCCTGCACGACTAAAAGTCAAAACTAAACGTCAGCTGTCGTAATGTTATCTGACAACTCGACACGAGCTCATCCTGCTCCGTCCTGTATCTCTGTCAGGGCCCCGGCTCCTTCCTAGTGTCGCCCATCCGGGACTCTCCAGGCCCCCCTCCGGGCCCCGGGCCCCACGACCCGCACCTCCCTCCTGGACCGCACGGCCGCCTGCCTCCCCCGGGGCCGTACAGACCTCCCCCGCGCCCGGGCCCGGGCCCCTACCACTTCCCCCCGGATCCCCACGGGCCCCTCCCTCCTCCTGCCCCTCACGGGCCTCCACTACCAGCCAACGGGCACCCGGGCATGCCCCTGCCTGGACCAATGGGAGGAGAGTTTGGTCCCCGGCCCACCAACGGACACGCGCTCCACCCGAGGCAGGGGCCCGTGGATCCGCGCGGCCCCCCGCCGCCACGCTTCCGTCCCCCTCCGCCTCATCACTTCGGACCTATGCCTCCGCCTCACGGTACGTCTCTTCACCTTCTCCTCTTCATTGTCTCTCTACGAGACCTGGAGGTGCCGCTGCTGTGCACGGGTTTGGCCACAAGGGGCAGAATAGTGAGACGTGAGTGGAGGAGAGGCGAGCAGCCCATTAAGACCTGAGGTGTCTGTTAAATATTCCTCCTCTTGAAAATGAAATGTTCTGGGCCTCTGAAGCAGATCAAACATGAGGGCAGATCTGGGAGCTAACACCCCTGGATTTCAGTGTCTAGGATTTTTCATTTCTGTAAACAAACGGCACCACAATGGCTCTAACCTCCACTATGTGGAGGCACAGTGGAGGTTAGAGCCATTGTGGTGCCATTCCTCCACTATGTCATGTCTCAGACATATTTTCGATTATATTCGGTGATAATATAAGGGTGTATGGGTATATTAGGTTATTCCTTCATCCTTCTTCCACAATTAAAGAGACAGGACGCATAATGTGTCTGTCAGCTTTCAACTTTCAATGTGGTAATTTTTCAAGGTAATAATCCAAAATGTCCCCCACTGCTGTCCTCCTGCCTCTCTTCACCTGTCCCATTTGAAATGAGTGGCTGGGAACCCCCCTGCACGTTACGCCTGAAATCACTAAATCCAAGTGTCCTCCGCTGTCCCCAGGCCTCCGTGGACCCATGGGCCCGCGCCCACCCATCCCTCCGGACATGCGTTACCCGGGACCCCCGATGAACCTGCCCCCGGGCGTCCCTCCCCATCCTGCACACGGCGACGCCTACGGCCCGGCTCCGCCCGACGGCCCCCACGGCTCGGCCGGGGCCCCCAGCGGCCCCAGGCAGGAGGCCCCTCAGGACTCAGCCCGGCCAGCCACGGCCAAGCCTTAAAGACGCTGCGGCAGAGGAACTGGAACCGAACCCCCCCCCCACCCCACACCCCCACAATACTGCATCGTAACACCCCAGATCCAGCCCCGACAGGTCCTGATTATTTCCAGATCTCAGTTATCGTCGAATAAAAGCTACAACGGATGTTTATTTCAAAAAAGGAAAAAAAAGAAAAGAAAGAGAACATGGAATTAAGGCATCATCAATAATCATATGTCTGAATGAATACGAGAGGGTTGCCACTTTTTCTAAACCGCTTCTTGTGCAATAATGATTCATCGTACGCCAGAGGATTTCCATTTTTGTTGATCTTTTAAAAAAAAAAAGTATATAGCAATGATTTTTAAGGGGCAAATTTTTTAATGTCATTTCCTGTGGAAATTATTTTAAAAAAAAGGAGAAAAAGGAGGAGGAGGAGGAGGAGAGAGGTTTAGCTTCTAGCATTTCAGGAACACCATCACTTTCCCAAAGCTGTTGCTTTAGAGCCGACTGTGTAATTTGATGGCCAGATGTATAACTTATTTTACTATGTTGGTAGAACTTTTAATAATAAAGAATGTAAAAGCCGTCTGTGTTATATCTGTGTTTTGCACAGGCTCGATCTGCTTCTTGGCACGTGTCTTAACCTTTTGCATCGTGTGTGTGTGGGGGGAAATAAGGGATACATCTGTGCTGCTGCTGAGACTGATGAACATGTCCTGAAGAGCTCAGTTTCAATGTGAATTCATCCAGAGGCTGCATGTGTCTTGTGTAGGGACTGAAAAGCAAGAGTGGCATTTTGGTATTTCAGGAGATTTGTCCGTCTAATTCTGTATTTTGTGTTGTATAAAAATTGGAAAGTGGAGAACATGAAAACGAACCGAACACGATTCATCTGTTTCCTTTACTTCACACAATCACCTTCAGGCTCGTCCTCGCGATATGAAGACTCGTAAAGGATCAGTTTACCCAAATTACCCAAGTGCTTTTACTTGTCTGTGCAGTATTATTTCAGTGTACATTTGAATCATCAAATATAGGGAATTATAAATATAATGGGAACATTTTGCAGTTTTCTGTCTGTATTCATCCAAGTCTGGAAGCTGAACAAGGCTCATGAAATTAAAACAGTGGATAAAACTACAATAAAGTCTGGAGCAACAACACACCTGTTGTTTTTAATTATATTTTGTTTCCTCACGGTCTTTAAGCAGAATTCATTCAATCATTGAACTTGCTTGTATAGCTAAGGTGAAATTTTGAGTGAACTGATCTTTTCACACGGGGTTTTTAGAGCAGGACCAGCTATGACCAAAGATCATCACATCTGCATAAGTGACACGCACTAAAACCCAAAGTGTGTCTGCTGCAGGAAGGAGTCGACCACCAAGCTGCTTCATCCATAGTTTATTAGAAATTAATTTGTAAATATTTGATACAATTCCCCTCAGTCTGACAACAAAATGAGAACACTCCACAGGTTTCAGTCCTTCCACTTCATAGTGTTTCACACACACACACACACACACACACACACACACACACACACACACACACGCAGTCATTCCTCAGTTAGTGTACTTTACAGTTAATTTACAGTCCTGAATATTGTGATGTTACAAAAATAAAATCTAAAAAAAAATCATATTAAAATGTAAATGTTTTAGTGTAGAGGAAACAGACACTGACATGCAACTTTGTTTTTGAAAATAAGAAAAGGGTGAAAAAAAGGGTGACGTGACGTTTCCGAATAAAAGTAGTGAGATTTTGCACTTGAAAAAGTATCTTTAAAAAAAATCTGATCTAGAACCAAAAACTAAGCGAGAACACTTCCTGACAGGTGACAAACTCACCAACCAACCCAACCTCAACACTGCATCTCTGTTCACATAGGGAAGAACACAATCTCTGGACCAGCACCTGAATACAGAGGACGCATGACATGCGTTTAAGACCCGACGTGCGAGCGCTGCTGGAATCACTGAGAAATGTCATGACCACTGGGTCAAAGTCTCATCAATACTTGGCTGAAACCGATTGGATGAAGGGAAAACAAACACAAAACAAAAGAAGAACAAAAGCTCACATAACCTCATCTGTCAATGTTCATCAAAAACGAGTAAAAGTTACAAAATTGCACCATATGATATTAGAAATGCTCAATATCCTCTGTGTAAATGTGCCACTCGGACGTTTGTGGATCACTTAATAATGTTAAATATTAGAATTAGTTTACAGATTTCCACTTTGAACCTGTTTTAATATAAAGATTAGACGTCCAGTCCCGCGGAACAGCAGGAAGAGCTCTGATTGGTTAGACCCCCGGAATTGCGCAACAGCCGGCCAATCACAGAGTCCGCCGCTATAGATAAGAGCTGCACCTTCAACCACAGGTCAAACAACTTAATGGGAGTTGTGGCTCAGAGCAACAAGGATTACATTGCAGATTTAAGCAGCTTAAAAGCCAGGTACTTCCCCATGATATCTCAGCGGAGACCAAACTAGAGTTCAAATTAGATGAAAATGTAACTGGACATATTATGAAAAAAGACTCCAAAGAATTATTATTAAAAATAATAATAATAATAATAATAATTGCCTCAGATATGCTGGATAATCAAATCAGATCAAACTCACAGGCCAAGACGTGTCAGAGTTCACAGCTTTGTACCTGCTGCCCCCAAGTGACCAGACCGAGTATGGTTAGACGAGTGGAAACCTCGCGCTAAGGCACCAAAGAAACTGTGAGATGATATGTTCATGTTAGCCACTATCCTCAACTACAAACCCAGTCGCTTCAATCGTTAATGAATACAACATGTGAATTTGGTCTGTTTGCTTACGTTTTTCTTCACTAATGTAGCAAACCACTTCATGGTGACTTCTTCAAATAACTCACTGACAATAAGTTAACACTTTACAAAAGCCTGCTCTTATGGCACGGCTTCAAATTCAGGGGCTCTTTAGGGGTTGTTTATTCTGAGGATGGCTCTGAGAACTCCACCACGATGTTGCCACCAGGATGAGTCCACGGAGTCTTGCTCTCCTTTAATGTTTCGCTAAACCTAACTCGAAAAGGTCCAAAGTCTGACTCCGCAAACACATTAAGCACCTGCATTAAGCGCCCCCGGCTGCCAAAATCAGCCATGGAAGACTCAGAGGAGTCGCCGAGTGACGACGACTGGACTCCAGCTCGGTCCGGGCCTCCTTCCTATCTTCTCAGGCTGGGATGGGAGGTGGGGGTGTGTGTGTGTGTGTGTGTGTGTGTGTGTGGGGGGGGGGGGGGGGTGTAGAAAACGTGCTGATAAGCGTGGTTTAGTATTGCTGGATGAGACGAGCTGGAAGAGAGCACACTTTAGCCGGATGCGGACGGGGATGAGAGGGAGGCGTTGCCACAGTTCACAGACGCCGGCTCCCACTTAGCTGTCCCTGTGTAGCGTCTGGTGGAGATGGAGATAGAGCTGCTTCTTGGTCAGCAGCTGCAGCTTCTTCCTCTTGAAGTCCGTCGGCTTCTTGTACCTGCAATACGGGAAAAACACATCACGCACTCCTCGAGAGAGAGAGAGAGAGAGAGAGAGAGAGAGAGAGGGAGGGATCCGAGAGGTGAAGGGGCGAGGCGGGACTCACAGCTCGATGACGATGGGCCCGGGTTTGATCTCGTCCATCTCCATGAAGGCGAAACACTTTGTGCTGGTGAACCTCTTTTTAGGCTTGTAGTGCTTGAATTCAAAGAAGATAGCTGCTCCTGCGGGAGAGCAAGGAGGAGAGTGATGCGAGTTGGACGCTGAAGTGCGAGACTAAACATTTACTTCAGCGGTGTAAGTCGTTTTCCAGAGCAAAATGTCCTGCACTCCAGGAGCAGAGGTCCCGAGGCCATTAAAAGGAGGAGAATGGGCTTTTCTCCCCAGCGAGGAGGCTAGATTTCATCTGCCTTTCTGTCTGCTGACACGCAGGATTACGGAGAAACCGCTCAACCCGTTACCACAAAAGGGGACGTGTTGTGTGGGAGCACGGGCGAAACAAGGAAGCAAGTCAGTTTTGGAGAGAATCCAGGAGTTTCTTTTGGTTCAAAGCAACAAAGCAAGACGGGTCCGATTTTCAGATTTGAATCGGCTCCTTGAAAACAACTGGCTGGAGCAAAGTTAAGATGTTCAGCCATGCCTGCGTATCATCATGTTACGACCACGACATCCAGAAAAATAAAACACATCATTTCTCAGGAGAGCACGGGTGACTCAGGCCCAAAACCTTTACTTCATACTGAGGGAGTCATCTTTAAAAGGAAACAGGGCCGGGGACGCAGTCTGACCAAGCAAAAGTGTCAGAGCGAGGATCCGAGCTGTCGGCCGGCACCATTTCTACCAGAACACGAGGATATTTGTTCAGTGAGAGAGGAGCAGCAAACACTGAGGGCTCGCTGCTTTTATCCTGATTACTTGAGTGGATGATTGAGTGAATTTGAGGGATCAGACGTTTACCTTTTGGTAATTTCTCCACGTGTCTCTGGATTTCCACGTCCACGCTGAAGTGGATGTAGGTGTCCTCCTTCCGGGTGGCCACAGGGGTGTCCTGCACCGGGTTCAAGTCTATTCCATTCAGATCTGCAGAACGAGGAGCACAGGACATGTGGACATTCTGACTGACACACACGCACACACGCACACACACATACACACATACACACACACACACACTGTGCGGGGCCAGGGTCTCTACCTTTGACGCTGATGGTCATGTAAGGATCGATGCACTGCCCGGCGTCCTTCAGCCCAATTTTTTCTATCTTAATTGTGAGCAGAGACATCCCAGGCTCGGAGGGTAACCGTGGCAACAAGGTACCTGTTGAGGGGAAAAAAAAGAGGTTAGAGGTTACCATAGCAACAGCTGCTCCAATCCCCCAGGGCCACAGATCGGCAACCGACGGGCAACGATTTTAGAAATAGTCCGTTTTAAACTGTAGAGAAAAAAAGCAGGAAACTAGGCTAAAAATGTTAGGTTTACATCCAACCCACTTATATATATATATATATATATATATACATCTCTACGTATCTCTGCGTTTCACCTTGGAGAATTTTATATTCTAGAGCTAAAACTAACTGAAGGGATTTTATACCTGTATATAAAAGTCTGTATTTTAACACAATATACAATCTCTTTGTACTGGAGTGTTATGGAGGAGTGTTTTAGGAGGTTGGGGTTTAGGGTTAGGGAATACGTATAAATGCGAGCTGCGTGTCGGCGTACCGGGGGCTCGCGGGGGGAAGGCTTCCGTAGAGCCGGCTCCTGCTGTGGCATCCTCCTCTTCCTCCAGCTCCAGGTTCTCCTCCTCGCCCGGGGCCAGGATTTTCCTGTGACGTGAGCGTTTCAAACAGGAGTGTAAGTAAATACACACCAGGAGCTGATGAACATGATGAGAAATTACACACAGATGTGACAGATAAATTCTGCCTATAAACTTCGTCATATTCCTTTTGTGTGACAGGCACATCCACACTCCCACTCATCAATGTCCTTAGGAGTGATATTAATTAAGGAAAACTCAGCATGTGTGTGGAATACATCAACCCAGAGTGCATTGTGGGGTTTTCTGGCAGAAGTCTGCATAAGTTGGAGGAGACTGGACTCATTCGTTAGAAGCCAGTGCTCCAGCTCCAGCTCCAGCTCCAGCTCCAGCTCCAGCTCCAGCTCGGCTCTGAACCAGCACTAGCACAGCCCAGGAACTTTCACAGGAATCTTTTTGGCTTTGTGAAAAAGGGTGACCCCTCAGTGACCCTGACCTAAGATGAAGAGCCATCGGCAGCAAAGTGAGGCCGTCGGAGGTGGATATTTACCTGGAGGGCACCGGCTGAACGTCAAAGGGGAATTCCTTGTTGTACGTCAGCACGTTTTGGATTACTGTTGACACAGGAACATGGTTGGGAGAAGGAAAGATTAAAAAAAAAAAAAGGTCAAAGTAAAAGACTGATTGCGAAAGCAGCGCCAACAAGCAGGCACTTCATTCCCGGTCAGTGCACTCACTGGTTTCCAGTTTCTTCAGCTCTTCCAGCTTGAACTCCTCCTTCGACTGCGTGCACTGCAGAGGAACAGACCATGAAACACCTCGATGAGAAAATAAACCGAAACTTCCTTAAAGCCTGACAGTCACCGGCCAGATTACTGACACCACATGCTGAGCGTTAACGGTAAAATTTGTGTTTCCGGGAATGCGGTGACTTTGATCATCTACCAAGCCCAGGTCTACTCAGGAACAGGTTTCTTGAGGCCGAGTGTGACATTGTTTTGGCTGGATTTGAAATGTGTCTCTAGGAAAAGGGGGTTAGTTTCACTCGGACAGGAAGTGCGGAGGAGGCTGTGAATCAGTGCATAAAACACTAAGAGATAAGTGCACAGACAGATAGTAGACTTACATCACCGATAATAGAAAACGTATCACATGCACAGGTTTGTACAGTTCTCTTACCTTTTTCAGTTTTATGAATAGATGTCTTAATTTCTAGAAATCTGTCCAGGGCGTACATCCTATACTCATCCTATGTTAACCAAAGATGGATGGTCGGACTGTACTTTTGGGCTATCTGTTGCTGTGTGCTCCCTAAATTAGCTCATTTATCATCATCCTGACCTGATACGAACTGTGGTCAGTTTTCAGCTAAAAATCAAAGGGCGTGACACACACACACACACCTGTAAACTGGCACTTCTCATCTCCAGGCATGTTGCAATCTTCCCTAAGGTTTTCTGTAAAAACAAAAGCAAAAAAAAAGAAGAAGGGAAAAGAGAAAGACTTGTGAGTTTGTGCAGAATGACTAACTTGTTTGTGCAGCGGTTACACACAGATTTAATCATTACCTTCTGCTCGTCTGTGAATTCAGAAGAATTCGCTGCCTGGACTTCCTTCTGCAGCTGCCGTGCGAGGCTGGACAACAACACAGAGGTGTGTTAGACAAGAGGCTGCTGCAGCAGTACAAAGACCCACCATCGGCCACTGGGAACTGGACGGGAGCGGGTGTGTTTGCGCCCCCTGGCTGCCAAATCAGAGACGCCGTAGAGGTGGAGATTCACATTGGAGCATACACTTTTATTCCAAGTGACATCCAGAGGGGGAAGAACATTCGAGCTACGCCACAAAAGAGACCGTAGAGTCAGAATAAATACTTCCCCACAGCCTTCACACTACAGAAGGCGTGAGAGCGCAGTTGTGTAAGTCCTAGTAGCACCACACAGATGTGTCATCGCGCTGCATTTCTGCTAGAACGTGATTTAACAGACACGGGAAAGCACATCTGCGGGAGCTGTGTGGAGGCAGGTCACACCACTCGGCGGATAAATGAAACCCACCCGTCAGCAGTGACAGGGTGGGGCCGGCTATTTCTCAACACTCCTGAGGGGATGTTGGCCCCGCTCTCCGTGATGAAACAAGCTGCATGGGTGACAGCCCTCACCAGTTCATGTCAGCAGCACACTGTCACGGACCAATCCAGATCACTTTACATGTATTTACATATATGTTTCGCTATTAATACACGTTATGTCATTTTAAGACTGTCGACCAAGTCTATTTTCGCAAAATTTTCAACTGTGTGCGTGTGTGTGTGTGTATATACTACGCATAGTATATACTAAGTGTCCTCTTTGATGCATTTCTTCAGTAGTCCTGCTAGAGTAATGCTTCAGATTACCCTACTATGGGACATCTCATTTCTCTTTCTCTCTAAGGCGAAAAGCTAAGATACACAGAGCTGCCACGCAGCTACATGTAATGCACATCATCCATCCGAACATTTTCATACCCACTCTGTGCCTTCATAGTGTTGCAGGGGTCAGGGATCTCTAACAATACACCCTCGACAGGTCACCAGTCCATCACAGGGAACACACACACACACCATTCACTCACACACTCACAACTTGGGGCAATTTAGAGTCTAATGTATACTGCAATTATGCCCAAATAATACCTACAGATAAAACTTACATAATGACCTAATACTGACCTGTTAACACATCTCATACTTTATTTCCCCTAATTTTGGGATGGGTGTCCGCCTCACAGACAACTTCATAGCTGGTTACACTCTTTAGTAGGGGCTTTAGGAGCGGGCAGTGTTGGGGAGTGATATAATACATTCAGAATACAAAATCTGAATAGCTATATCCCAGCACAGTTACAATTCAAATGGAGACTAAACAGAGTATAGTTGCATTGCATGAAATCAATGGATTACATGAGTCTGTTTGACATGTTTCAATAAAAGTGTGAGGTGAGTTACAATAAGACTAACTGAGACTAATAATTAGTTTAATATTCACACTGTTGTAAAATGTATATAGAATATGGTACTTATATAGAGTGATCTACCAGAACACTTCTAATGCATGTATTTTGTCGTCTATGGTGGAGTAAGTAGCACTGTCTCAGAGACATGTTGAATGCAGCCTTACATTTGGTACTCATCTATCGCCTCCACTAACTGTCCCCAGGAGTCAAAGTCGGTGCCTTTCCTGAAGCTGGCGTGCCATTTCTGCACAGTCTTGTTGACATCGGACATGGTGTCGGGCCGGGCTCTCAGGGCAGCATAGCCGGGGAGGAGACGCATCCACGGGGCTGCGGCGGCGGTGTCGGTGCTCGGTGTGGTCGTCAGCCCCCGGTTGAGCTCCGTTCAGACAGCGCTTGCAGGGACCAGTGACTGCCCGGACCAAGCCCTTTTCTTGCCTGCTTGTCACTGCCCGAGCCCTACCCGGAAGCGCGAACCGTATTGCGCATGTGCGAACGCGGCTACGTCAGCTCGGCAGTTTGGAAGTGATTTCCGGTAGTTTCAGATGCCGGTCAATCAGTTTTTCAATAAAGATGGGAACTCTTTAATTAGCAAGACTTTCTTTGTCCTTATGAGACCTCTGTGACCCCAAGTGGATTTGCTATCGTCTTTGTCGCCATTCCATCTAGTATTATCATGCTCTATAAGGTTTATGCCATTTCTTTTTACTGTTAGTCCTGTGCTTGATCCAAGAGACACTCCTAGAGGAAAATTATAAGAGTAAAAAATAATAAAAAAATGAAAAAATAAGAATAAAGAAAAGAAAAAACCTCCCAATCGCAAGGGAATAAAAGTCTATGTGAATAAACAGGTTCAGAACATACATACCATTCTTATATATGATAGGAACTGTGAAATAAAGTTTATTTAACAAAAAACTGATCGGAGGAATAGAAAGTAAAGAGTAAAGTAAAACGTACAAAAACAAAATCACAATCTCAATAAAACTTCATGATAGAAAGAGCTACATTTCAAAAATCCAATCTCAATTTGATCCTCGATTCGATATGTATCGTGATCTGTGACTCATGATCTGATCTGTATTACAAGCTATAAAGATCATCCAGACTGCTACGGTAGCATAGATATGTTCGCAGTACAGACTAAGTAGTAAGGTATCTATCTATCTATCTATCTATCTATCTATCTATCTATCTATCTATCTATCTATCTATCTATCTATCTATCTATCTATCTATCTATCTATCGATCTATCGATCTATCTTGGGCTTTTCATTTTACTATCTTTTTCACCTCTCGTTAGTAACATACCAAATAGTTCTTTATTTGTATCCCTCAGTTGTACCAACGACTTCACAATAAAAGCAACCTCTATTTCGAAGGCGTGCTGGGCGCTTCCGGTTGGACTTCCGGCCTGACGTTGCAGTGACGTCACACATCGGAACCTTAGCATTAAAGCGCAGGATCGACTCCAGTCCGACTGCGCATTTGGACGACTTTCTGTTTGTGTTTGAGCCGCTGACGCAATGAGATAAAGATGGAGCCGGAGCCGGAGCCGGAGGCGATGGGTTTGCCTGGGCCCGAGGAAGACGAGAGCTCGGAATCCACGGTTTCATGTTTGATGAGGATGGATAGAAACTCGGGCTGGCTGTTGTTGTCCAACAACACCGAGGTACTCACTGCTAAATGCTAGTTAATTGTCAAACTTTGCATGGTGTCACTTGTTCGGGTTCACGGTACATAAATAAAATATGTCGTACACTCTCAGTTAATTGTTTTTCATGTTTTGCTCCGCTTAACATTTCTCGTTAAAGCATATACTTTACTACACAGCGCGTCGGGATAGCTCCACGACAGCTAGCCTGCTAACTATTGACAATTAATTGTGTGATATCGGTGTAGATCAGTGTTGGACGAGGACTGGATGTCACCTACCAGCTGCTGTCTCCGACATGTCCCCTGATGATCTCCAGGCTGCACTGCACATTCAATCAAAGGGAAGATGGACAGTGGACGGTGACAGACAGGAAGGTACGCAGGTTTCCAGTGTTTCTTTCGAAAAAAAATGGGCGAATCTCCAAATATGTCATGCACAAGAAATGAAACAGAAACATCCCCCCTGCTCCACGATAAGTCATTGGTATTTCAAGTTTATATATACAGCATAGGAAACGAAACAAAAGATAAAATGAAGTAGAATAAATACAACGTACTATATAGGAGTAATAAAAGCTGGATTGCACTGTGTGTGATCACTACTAAAAGCTGTAGCAAACAGAAAGGACAGATTGGCTGATTTACTTGGTGCCAGATACGTGGACCAGAGACGGTATCAAGTCCAGTTGCCACGTTTCTCAACCTCCTCGGATCTCAGAGCTTGAAGTACATAATGTTTAATTTTGAGTGGCGATAAGATTATTTGGGAATTTTCCATAGCCTCTCGTGCTACACGCTGGTTAACATGGGTTTCAGGATTGGCCTTAAAGATGTTCCTTGAGAATATGTTCAAGTCTCTGTCCTTAAAACAACTGATGCAGATATCTGCATGTTCCAAGGTTTTTCACCCGGGGTTGAGGGATGTGTTTGCATGAACACTAGACAAAACATCAGACAAAGTCAACCTTGTGGGATATGCAGGGCTGCATGTTAGTGACCGTGCGGCTTTCTGAAAGACTACTTCCTTCTTCCTCCTCCTGTGAAAAATGGGATCCAGAATTAAAATCTGCAACAGGTGTAATATTGTAATATTTGTAAGTGGAAGCCAGCAGTAGGTTTTGGATAAGTGTTGTTGTCCTGACGTTGTTTCTTTTTCCTCAGAGTCTCAACGGGGTGTGGGTGAATGGATCCCGGATACCGGCTGAGACGGCTCATCAGCTCAGCCACGGAGACGCTATCCAGCTCGGTGTTCCCGTGATTGGAAACAAAGTGGAGTTCGCCTACATCCTCATCCAGGAGCCGCTCAGAAACGTTGAAACGCACCTGGCAAAGAAGTGCGCCGAGGACACGAAATCGGCCCACTGTCCCAAGAGGTCCAAGAGGAAGCTGACCGGGGAAGAAGTTGAGCCGTCTACCTCGAAGCCCAAGCTCTACCGCTGCGCCTCTGCAGACAAGTCCGTAGCGAAGCCGTGCCCTCCCTTACCCACCAAATGCCGACAGAAGCACCGTTACAGCCAGCCGGAAGCGAGCCCGCTCTCGGACAGCTCCAGCACTTCCTGTGACACGGACAACCTGCACACGTGAGCCCCAGTCCGTGCCATGACATGAAATCGCAGAGCCGAGCGGCGGTCAGTCTGTAGGAATGTTTTGGAGGAGCATTCTGGTTCATCCAGCTCATCGCTACCTCAGGAGCTGTGGATCACTGAGGATCCCTCGGGTTTCAGCACGTTTGGCCTCAAGCGAGCAACTCCTTCACTTCTCAGTGGCTATGCTAACAACACAGAGGCTATGTCCCTGGCTACCCCCAGCGGCCACTCAGAACTGAAGAAGACAAAGATGTCGACCAAAACGAAACGTCCTCTAGAATCTACAAGTCGGGTCGCAAAGACTCTCTGTGGATGATTATCCTTTGTCTATATTTCCCTGAAGATGAGAACGTTTTGTTGCTTCAGATAGGATCCATTTTTAGTATTCTTTGGGTTTTTGGCTGTATGTAGTCTTGTGTGGTGGAGGTGAAATGGACAATGTTGGACCTCTCTTCAGCATACTTCCGTTGTCTTTACCCCCAGGTACAGTCAGAACATCCTGATGCTGAGGGGGCAGGTGGACGACACTCAGAGACAGCTCCGCTCGCTGGGCGCCGAGCCCCAGAGCGCCGACCCGCTCCGAGAGGAGCAGGTCAAGGAGCTGCAGGGCCAGCTCAAGACCCTCAGAGCCAAGATGCACCAGATGGAGACACTGGAGAAATCCTTCAGTAAAACTAAGAGGCAGCTGGAGGTGAGAGGAGTGCAAAAATCTTACAGAGCAGTAAAAAAAAGAGACGCTAAAACCTTCTTTGTGGCTTCCCATACGTAGGCACAGAGGACACAGCAACAGGAGGACCTTCTGAAAAAGCAGCTGGAAGATGCCTTACAAGAAGTAAGTGGCGTGAAACAGAAATCGTGGTCAAAAGGTGTCATGTAACGGATTGAAACGCATGCTTGTAAAAGTGTTGAATTTCTCGGCTAATTTTCCAACTTTTTCCGCAGCAAAAGAAGGTCATAGACGAACTTGCCCTCTCTCGGCAAGGCTTTGAAGAGATTCTCTTGGCCAAAAACAAGGAGCTGGAAGTCACAAAGGTACGGTCCTGTTTGAAGCTCTCGACGGCACGCGTGCGTTTGGCGCCTTCCCTGGCAGAGCGATTGTTTATTTGTGCTCTTGCAGGAAGAGAAGGAAAAGGCGAGGGCACAAAAGGATAAAGTGGTTACACAGGTGACTGAAGTGCTGGAGAACGAGCTTCAGTGCATCATCTGCTCGGAGCTCTTCATCGAGGTAAGACGAGGAGCAAGTTGACCTGGCGAAACCGATCGGATGAGTTATGGCAGGAGGCGCGTTTCCATTCCAGTTTTTCTACAACATAAGGACAAAATTTCTAATACGTCAATGAAGTACAGTTGCAAGTGGCTCTGTTGAATGGTGTCATTCTTCAATTCTCTTAATATCTCATCCCACAACACCCCAATTTAAGGAAGACGGATAACCAAAACATTTTGCGCCCCCATCTTTTTGTGTAAATGTGTTTTCTTTTTTTTTTAGATTCTTAAATTGTGTTTTGGAAATGTTTAGTCTCGCACTGCACGATGCCATCTTGCTGGCAGTGAACTGGACATTTGACCCCCGACGTATCCATCATCAGTTAATCGCAATAAACTTCAGATTGAAATGTCTAGAAAACCACATCGTGAGACCATAAAAATGTTAAAGCGATATTTCCGAGGTTTGATAATTAGGTGTTTTGGGGCTTTCCAGGGTAGCGGAGTACCCCTCTACAGGCACAAAAGTGTGATCTGTTTGAGCAACTTCACAAGGCAGAAAAACATGGGCACGTCTCTCTGTGACCTCGGCAGGCGGTCATCCTGAACTGCGCCCACAGCTTCTGCTGCTACTGCATCGAGCAGTGGCGCCAGAAGAAAGACGAGTGTCCCATCTGCCGGCAGTCCATCGAGTCGCAGACGCGCTGCCTGGCGCTGGACAACTGCATCGACAGCATGGTGGAGAACCTGAGCCTGGACATGAAGACCAGGCGGCAGACGCTCATAGCTGAGAGGAAAGGTGAGAGGTGCGTGGCCCGGCCTGTCCATATCATCCCCACGGCTAATTGACAATGGCTTTGTAATACCCAAAATGCATTCGCACAATTTCAGTTTTTGTGTCCGTGGGAATGACAATGAGACTGAAAGTCCGTCGATCGATCGAGACCGGACGGAACTGAAGGCGGTTCCCGGCCCCTGTGAGCTGCATGCGCTGGCCTGTCCGTGTGCTCATCTGTGCGGCGGTGTGCCCAGGAGCAGTGCTGCGCAGTGTGACCTTCATCGGGCTGAATAACCCGAGCGCTGTGACAAGTGTCTGTGAGCTCTGCGATGCCGGCTCCTCCGGGGCGAAGCGCTCGACCTTGTCTGAGACGCTGGCAGGCGGTGAAAGGGGTTTGTTTTTTTTCACAGGGTGTTTTTCTGAGCGCTGCGACGCAGCTCGGCCCTCTCCACCGCAGCGCTCCACGTTAACTCGACGGTACACCGTACGTCACGGGCGGGACGCGCAGGGGTCCAACGGTAACCTTCACGCCCAGCCTGACCCCTGTGTCGGCCAACGTGCCTCACACTGGAGGCTGTGAAAGCGTCCCTCGTGCAGCGCAGCTGGCCAACACAAGGTGGCAGCACAGAGAGTCGGTGGTCCTCGCCACGTAACGGTTCCCCCCCAGTGAATGGAGAGAACTGGGTTCCACTTGAAAAGCCGGGCTTTACTTGTCTTAATGACCAGAGAGGGAAACGTAGCATGTATGTGCTGCATTCAGCAACAGGGTGTAGTGATGCCATGGTGTCGAAGGAAAGCAATGGTGTGAGAAACCATCGGACCAACAGTTGTTTTTGTCACTTCTTTTATCATACCCGTGTTGTACCTAAACAGCTTGAATATATGTGGTATATGTACTTGTATCACATATTCAAGCTGAATATGTTGAACAAACACAACAAATTAGTCAAAACCAGAGTTAAAACGCAGCACGAGCACAAAGGAAACCAGCCGTTGGTCTGCGTGTTTAGATGAACTAATGTGGCTTTGATTCACCTTAAGTTGCTCAAGTATGACTGAGCTGTTTGTATGACTGTTACTGAAATGTCCCTGTTGTGGGATGAATCGAGGCAAATTCTCTCCTGTTCCGCTCTGAGCCTTGATCGTCGATCAAAAGGCACGGAGAAACTGCTCGATTGCTGCCTTTCATCCTCGGGTATTTGTCGTCTCCTGTACTGGCTGAACTCATCCTCGTTCTGCTGGCGCAGCATAGAAGCTATGGAGCGGTGGTTTCATCAGAAATGCCTCAGATGCTGTTTTGTAATCCTGTTTCTCTTTCCTTGCGCACACACACACACACACACACATTCAGACTCTCAGTGCCCCTCAAGGTTGCTGAAAGGAATTGGGAGCCGCTCAAAAAAAAGCCCCAAAAAGATGGCGTTGATCTCACAAGAAGTCCTCAGAAGTGAGGATGCCCTCCTCTGTCTCCCACCCTGAGGTTTCTCCCCTTTTTTTTTCCCTGTCAGGGTTTTTCTTGGGAGTTGCTCCTCAGCCTTTGCGAGGGTCTAAGGACAGGGGTTTTTTTTTCACTATGTACTCATTGTTGCTCTCCTTGTAAAGTGCCCCGTGGTAACAGCTGTTATGAAATGGCACTTAAAACAAATGAAGTTGAAGTTGAAAAGCGCAGCCACAAACTGATCGTCTCCCGTCTGTGTGTGTGTGTGTGTGTGTGTGCGTGTGCGTGCAGCCGCCCGTGACATGGAGGAGAGCAGCAGCAGCAGCAGCGACGGCGGCGACCTGGACAGCGACCTGGACATCGACAGCGACGGCGAGGGCATCGTGTCCCTCGACAGCAGCCTGAGCTCCGTGGTCTCTCTGGACTCCAACATCAGCATCAGCTCGGACTCCAGTCCGCCCAACATTTTCTCCAGCTTCGAGCTGTCCGAATACTAAGCGCCACGCGAGCTGGCCCCTTCGGGCGCCTTCTCTTTTCTATTTTTTGTTCCAGCTTACGGTTTGTGTTGTTGCCATTACTGCCTTTTGTCCGAGAGAAGCGGGAAGGACGAGCCATGAGGGAGAGGGGAAGGGGAGGCCAGGGACGGAGAACAAACCTCGAGCGGGTTGGGCCTGTTTACATCGTGCTAGCGGTGTGGTTTACTAAGTGTACGTGTCTGTCATCATGTTCCATCTGTTTTCGCGGGTGACGGGGAGGGTCTGTTTTGTACCAGTATTCATTGTTCTCTCCGCCGGAGCGATCAGATATGTACACCGTTAATGGCAGTAGAGCAGCACTACTGTGAAGTGAAAACTGTTATATTCCGATGTGTCTTTGTTACAGACCCGCGTCTGCAAATGGAATATTAGTGTTCTGGCTTTGGGTTTCAGCGGTCGCACTTCATTTTCGGTGATAAATAAACTATGTGTTTGTGAAAGTTGCCCTAATTGCGTCTGGCCAGTGTATCTCTGATGTCTTCAAAGTGTGGATTTAGTAATGGATTTCCGACACGAGTCACATTTTCGTCCAACAGAGGACTTTTCCCCGACACGGTCCACTTTGTCCGTTCAGTTTTTCAACGGGGAAGCGTAAACATGGCAGAGTACATGCAGAAAATGGCATGCTTTCATGTCGGGAGCGTGCGGTTTACAGTAATCAGACCGCCACATGTGTCCTCTTAGTGTGTCTGCTTCTCCCAGACGACGCTTTCTTATCGTTTGTTAATCCAGCCGCAGTTTAACACATTTTTTTCCGGCCTGGAACGTGTGAAACGAGAGCACGGTGCACTGTGAAGTGACAGCTCTGTAATTCTTGAAACGTGACCCCCCCCCCCCCCCCCCCCCCCTCCCCTCCCTCACTCTCTCGCTCACTGAATCGCTGCTGCTGCTGCTGCTGCTGCTGCTGCTGCTGCTTTAGGTTTCGCTCAGCGACGCCCCAGTTTCTGTTCACCCACCTGGGAGTCACCTCGCCTGGCACAGGAGCCGCGTTGCTGTTCTGCTCTGAAAGAAGAAAAAAAGGAAGCGCATTAATCACTCCCAGCGGCAACACAACACCCCGGAGTTTACATTACATTTTACCGGCTCCGACTGTGTTGTTTGCCCCCTCTCGTGAAAGAAAAGTCCAGGAAACCCACTCGACACGAGTCAGTGAAGATGTGTTTTTAACGTGGGCCAGTTTTAGCTGGTTTAAAGCGCGCGAGTCGTCCAACGTGAGAAGTTGGCATCAGCTTCCGCAGCGTGGCCCGTTCACATCCGTGTCGCCGTCACATCTCAAAGGCGGGTCTCTTATCTCGAAACAAAACTCTTTGTTTTGCTCCGACCCAGCATCTTTTGGTAATCGTGATACAAGCTGTGTTGCCTGGCAACTAATCTGACAGCTCCTTGTGTGAAAGCTGTGAAAGCCAATGGAAATGTGTGTGTGTGTGTGTGGACACAGACAGCCCCAACAGTGTGACAGAAGGTGAGGCACTGTAGGTAGACGGTATGGATCCCCAGAGGATTAAAGGTGGCAACTGTGCCATAAATAATCACCGGGTGTTTTCAGTATTCAAATATTCATGTCGAATGGCTCACTCCGATGTGTGAGACAGTGCCATCTGCTGCACTGCACGCATTTTTTGTCGAGGAATGTATCAAGGATGAGGCTGAGTGTCGTTTTCTAAAATGCTCTAAAAGAAGAATTCATTCAAGGCATTCTGCGTCCAGACAGGTAGCTGCTCGGGGATCTGGCATCTCATGGTTGCCTGGCAATAGTCTGGCAATCGTGGCTCATGACATTGGGAAGTTAGTAATGGAACAAGTCAAAATGCCTGAAGATTCATTTATTTATCCCACGATGCAGGCAGTGCCCTCTGCAGTGACTGAACAGCTTTAGTTCACATATTGTAAGCTGAAACTATGAATTACTTATTCATGGTGATCTTGTTTAGGGGGAGTTTGAGCCTACACTTGGATTATACTTTTAGGTTAAACATATTTCATAATATAGGCCCATAATGCAAATAAGTAGCCACATTCTATTCTTGTTTAATTGAGATAGAAACGGTCCATCACTGGGACTCAGCATCGGTATCGTTCTTGTTATGTTTATAAGTACTGTACAGTGCATTTGCTACAATGTGCTTGTCCTGTAAACTTCCAGTTCATTTACAAGTCATTTTTTATAATGAATGACAGCAGATTCATACTTGCAGACATCAGGACAATGAATTGCCAGGCTGCATTCTTGGACTTGCACAGTTCAGCTTTGGTGCAGTTTCAGGGACCCCCCACCCCCACCCCTTCCCTCCCTCCCACGCCGTGATTCACTCCACGCTGGCCCAGCTTTGAGTGCACTGGAACAGCAGTTCACAGAGGGAGTTTGCCTCCTGTGCTGCGGACGGCTGATGTCACGGCAGTCCATTAAAGCCAGAGTACGAGGGAAGCGTGTGTCTGTCAGGACCTATTACACGAGGACGACAGTGATGGGATGCCTCAGGGCTACAGTCGGAGCTTCTCATTCCTCCGACCGACCCTCCGTCCCACTCTTGGAGCAAACTTATGAAGCCAGTAACCACTATCTCTCTCTCTCTTTCTCTCTCTCTCTCCCCTCTGTCCTTTCCACATGGGAAACACTCAGCTTTTGCTGCATCATGTAGGCCTACTTTCCTCCATGTGTGTTAATGTGAATGTGATGATAATGACAAAAGCCTGATCACAGAATTGGACACCTACGTATGTTTGCATTGTTTCAAGCAGAATTTTGAGTAATAATCATCGCTCATTGTTACATTCATGCAAAATCCAATATTTTTTGGTTTTCTGCATGGAATTATGGGCTACCTGAATACATCACCTTGAATTCTACGGTTTTCTAATGTTTGTGTTTGATTGTTTTCTGATACTTTGAGTCTTAAGTTCTCTCAGTGTTGTTTTTCAGCAGGTTCTCCTTGAGGCTATTTAACGACTGCCAGGATTCTCAGTGGTCATGCTCCTGCTTTGTGTTGTTGTTTACAGGATGATAGATTCATGTGCACTGATCCAAGAGGCCCATAGTCCATATCCGTGGTCCATCTGCCAGTTATGAAGAATCCAAATGCTCCTCTCAGCATGATCAGGCTGAACACTGCAGCAGCCTCCAGCAAAAATGACGTCACAGGGACCTAAAAACACTTATTCAGCACTAATATTCGTGTTCTCCTTTGATCTACTGCTATTGAAATACTGAATCCTCATACTGAAGTCTCAATTAACATACATTGCCCCAATGCAGCTTTTTTCCTGCAGCAATCCATTCAAAGTCATGTTCATATTGTAATAGTGAATTGCTGTGTCTAAATTATTGGAAATCTATATTTGGTCTTTCGTGCAGCATTGATTTAAGTCAGTTTCCAGATAAATAAGCAAACAATTGGCGACAATGTGAATATTTGGTGATAACAAGGACAAATATACGGAGATAGAATGCATACAGCTGACTTTTTGGACAGCAGCTGACGAGTGCATATGTTGCATTCCATGACAATCGGAAAATTTGCTTTCCAATTGTTAAACATACATAAAGATTCTACTTAAACCAGTAAAGCAGCCCGCTGTTCATCGCCCGAGCGTTAAACAAAGTCTGTAAACAAAGTCGATCTAAAATGCCGATTACCATGTTATTTTCACGCCTCTGTTGTTCCAACGGTGTTGCCTTCAGGTATCGCTCAGGGCTGAGGAGCATAAACAACGCCTGTCGTTACCATGGAGACAGGTAAAGACAACGCGGAACACGAGCTGGAGTTGACCGATGAAATTTGAACATTGACCGGCGTGCATGTGAGTAAACAATTTGAATTACAGGTGAATGTTTTGGTCAAACGCATATTAAGTGATTTTCAGGCTTGTAGCAACATACTTACTGCCAAGCACTTTGGTAATGACGTGTCTGTCAACACTAATCTTTCTTCTTCTTCTTCTAGACAGGGTTAAATATCAAAGTCCCGACACCATGGACACGCCCACCTTTTCTGCCAAAGCCAAGCTCACCCAGCTTGAAGACCAGAGGAGGATGAGGAAGATTATTGCTGAAGATCAAGACTGGACCTTGGTTATAGTACCCTGTTTATCAAGCCTGTGTCTGCAATCCATCGTGACAAACTTTGAGGGTATGCTGTGGTTTCTATCTCTATTAGTTCACATAGTCTAAAGGCGCAAAAAACGAAGGCAACTGGACTTCTGTTACATCCCATTTCAAGATCCTAATAGAAGTCCAGATTCCTTCATATTTAGAACCTTCACAGACATTAGTTTACACAGTGTAACACGTAAATACACTATCATTGATTAAACCTTACAGAAAACCCCATCTATGACAAGCTGCCACCCACCCAGAAAGAGTTTGTCCACGAGAAACTGTCAACGTCCCAGAAACTGCATGTGACAGCAAACTTGATCAACGATGGCACCTATTGGGAACGGCGCTGCAAGCAGCTGTGGAAGCTCTGTGACGTCTCTTATCATGGCCACAGCTGGAAACGAATGTTCTTCGAGAGGCACATGCAGGACACGATTGAGAAGTTTATGCCAAACGTGACGGATCCAAAGACAGTTTTGGAACTGGTGCCTTTTTGTGAGAACTACGTAAAGAAGCTGGCCATCTCCCAACTCCTGCCACCAGTCAAGGAGGCCCAGAAGGAGGAGGACACGTACACCTCTGAGTCTGAAAGTGACGACGAGAACGAGAGGCCACCTTTGGATCACTTTGAGTTTCACATCCTGCTCCACAAGCTGACTTATCTGGAAGAGCTCCATTTGGTGTATGCGGTCAAAGACTGTGGTATGAACTTTGAGTGGTATATGCTTGAGATGACTGACAGAGACTGCGAGTCCCTTGGCAAGGCCGTGGCATCCTGCAAGACTTTGAAGGTGATTCTTCCACTGTGGTCTTATAAACTGACTCTTGAAACCTCTTTTTTTATGTGGGGGCGTGTTTTTTTTATTGTAATTCATCACTTTTTTAGCTGTCTTGCCAGTTCCAAAGCATCATTTACGGACATTTCACAGTCCCTGATGTCACAAAATTGAAAGAATTGGTGTTGGCACTACCCAAGCATTAAATTCCTTCTCTATCTACATCAAAGCTGCAAAAGCAGAGCCTCTGGCTGCAACCTAAATAAGTCAACATTTTACACAAACATTTTTGTCATGTTCATGTTTAACTGCATCAGAACATGGCATGACATCTGTGCGTGGTAATGCAACTAAAGGAGAACATTTTGGTTTTGATATTATTACTGTTAGGATTCCAAGGTTTTGTAGTGTCATGGCAAACGGATTTCAACAAATCCAGTTGCCGCGACTCACCACACCATCGCAGCTTGCTGATCTTGACACTTTACCTGTCCTACAGATTCTGAAGCTCCAGCAAAGTCACGTCGAGGACAACAGGTGCCGCAAGCTGGTGACATACCTTCTGAACCACCCGACCCTGAGAGAGCTCGACTTATCCCACAACCTAATCGGAGACAGGGGAGCAAGAGCCATTGGAAAACTGCTCAACAACAGCAAGCTACGGACCCTCAACATGTGCAACAATCTCATCGGGGAACCAGGGGCCAAGGCAATCGCTCACGCCCTGTCCAAGAACCCCACCCTTGTGTCACTCAACCTGCGTCTCAACTATCTACGAGATAATGGCGGTGAGGCCATTGCGAAGGCCTTACTGAACAACCATAGTCTACGTCACCTGCACCTGGGAGCCAATGACATAACAGAGGCCACTGCTATTGCACTGGCTAAAGTGCTGTATGACAATAAAACCCTCAGGAGCATCAATCTCTCCTGCAACAGACTGAGCGTGGTAAGTAAATGAAGTACCTTGTTCGTACCTGATTTGTATCTTAATGGTGTCCTGGCAATCTGCTATAGTCTGTCTATGGAGGCACGTAGGGAAAAGGCTGGAAATACACCTTGGACAGGTTACCAGTTCATCGTAGGGCACAGACACACAGCATTCACTCTCATATTCACATCTCGGGGCAGTTTAGGGTGCCAGCAATGTGTTTCAAACAAAGTGTAACTGTTTAGATCATCTAGAGTTAAATCATATATTGTTAAATGGTAAAAATGTTCAAAATCAACAAAAGGCTTGCAAGGTTCACCACACGTGATTGATTATGGATGATACTGAACTTATAATCATGAGAATGTTCTGACATCCAATAGTTTTCAGGGTATAGTGTAGCTCCGGTCCTGTCTTATTTGGATAAATCAAGGATAGAAGCAGATGTCTGTATTTTAGCCTCTATTTTCTTATATAAAAAACATACACTTCAAGTAGTTCTTAATGTACATTTTTATCGAGGGCAGCAATATTTTCCTGATCCCTGGAGCATGCGGGAGCCTGTACAGACGTAGTACAGTGAAAGTAACAGTCAAAATAGCTGGAAAGTACAAGGATTTTCAATTATTTATGGACGTGTTGAAAACAAGCAATAATGGAAAGCTAAGTAAGTGTTGTTTCCCCATGAGAGATGGATCAGATTGTTTCTCCCCCTTCGCATACTCTCTCTCTCTCCTCTTCAAGATTTTCACTGTACAGCACATCTGCGACTGGAATCCACTGCGGAGGATCGAAAATCACCTACATAGCAGATATGCAACCCGCACCTCCATCAATATCTATGACCTTGGTCTAGTGAAGCACAAAAATAGAAACGCCTCTTTCAGACATAACAATAAATTCACACTCGGACAGTGAGGGGTCTCCGACGGGTGCTTTTCCAAGGTTGTTTCAAGCCTCTCCTGAGACGTCCTCAGGCCAGCGTCCTGCGATGCTTTCAGCGTGGACACGCGTCAAACGCGTGTCTGTGTTTTCTCCCTCTGTGTGCAGAACGCAGGTAAAGCTCTGGAGGAGGCGCTGGCCTACAACACCAGCCTGACCGACTGCGACCTCCGTCTGACTGAGCTTGACGAGAAGGCTGTCGACTCCATCAACCAGGTGGTTTGGACCAACCAGAACCTGAGGCTGAAGAATCGCACCCAGGAGAATAAAGCCACGTAGACGCGTCTTTCAAAACAAACTCAACTCTATTAGTCTTTGATTTCCTGCACTGCATTCATTTAACAATGTTACATAACCACGGTATGCTAACTCCATCCATCATCTTACTCACTTTCCACCTTAACAGTGTGCACCCATGACTAGTCCATCACAGGAGACACGCTACTCACACTATTTGTACATGTGTAAAGGTAATTAAAGAAAAGCACAGTTGCAAACAATTACAAAGTCCCATCACAAGTGTATCTGTCAAATATAAAGACATAGAGCAGACAGTTCACAAAGCATCACATGTTGAACTGGTTGTCATGGAGTAACTGACAAATATTTTAGTGTGCATTTCAGTTTATTGAGGAGCCTTTTTTCAGATTTTGATACACAGACTTGGTATTGAGTCCTTATGTAACATCAAGGCAACGTCGTGGTGGTGTTGGAATACATACAGACATGTGATGTTGTTTTCTTCCCTAGATCTACTCGCTAGTATGACAGTAATAGGCAGAAACAATGGTGTGATTATCGTCACATTTCCTAGTTTGCAAAATCACTATTTGTTCACTAGATTCATTTAAGACGCTGTTCTGTAAGTCAATGGTGCACCAGTACATAAACCAATCTACATGTGATAGAATCCCGATTTTCCTAAAATCAGTAATCACTATCAATTATCACTCAATCATTCCCCTTAAAAAAACATAAGAACATGTTGCGGTGTATCTGTGTGTGCACTCGATGCAGAATTATTCAAATCTTTCTGACATTTGGTTAAGTCAAATGGTTTAAAGGGAAAAAAATCATTAAAAATCAAACATTTCTCAACAGTGTATTGACATTTGTGACCAACCCATCAACTTCTGCACCATTTACCTCTAAGTCCTCTGTGACACATTCATCTGAGCACAAAGCGCCACATCCACTTCCCTTCTAACCTCTCATCTCTACACTTATTTACAGTACAAAATCCTCTCTGCCCTACAGTCTTGGAAGATTCAAGAAAAAAAATCATTGAAATATAAAAAGATTCACTCCAGAGCTTTTTTTTTGACTGAGAGAGCACATATCATAATAACCTAATCTACTTAAAGGTGGACTGAGTCATTCTGGAGCGCGGCCGTTGATATCCTCATCTCTCCCTCTTCGCAATGCGATTACAAGTCGGCCTGCCAGATTTCTATCCGCCCCCACATCTCCCTGACCTCTTTAGTCGTGACCTTGTGTGCACAAGCTCAAATGCCACCTGTGGCTGATCGGTTAAAACAGTGCTTTGCAAAGCCAGGGATGTGTTTGATTTTAGCCCAGTTTCTTCTTCTTTCCTCGCCCTTCAGGATGACTCGGTGCACCTTTAACACACATTGTAAAAGGTTCAGAGCTTTGCATAACAAAAGCCTTTATGCTAACAGTCATCTACTGAAGAAAAAAAATGTTATAATGAACCATCCAGGAAGGTTTAAAACAGTATTGTATAGCCCAGATAGCTGTAGCGTGTTTTTGTTTTGTTTTGTTTTGTTTTGTTTTTGTCACTGCTGTTTCGTAAACATTGCACTGGTAAACACATTTGTCTTTTCTTTACACTGACTATGTATGGATTTCACAGTGAAGCCAATCAGAGAGGCATGGTGACTAGGAGGATGTGAAGACTTCTAAAACAGTGACTGAAATCTAAGATTATACACTCAGTAGTGGATTTTTTCTTTTTTTTACACACAACCTAGCCACTACATGATTTCCTCGTGCATGCTGGGGGGTGATCCCTTCTTTCATGACACAGAGTGAAACATAGCTGGCTAAAGAAACTGCATGGATTATGAATAGATTAAATTTCCGGTACTGTATTTGGTTTTGCTGAAAACAAAAATGCTGGTCAAAGTGGTTGCACAGTTTATATTTTGGAAAAATATTATTAGTTTTTGACCCAAACCTTGACAAACTAAGATAAAATAAAATGCTCTAGCTCGCAGTCAATATTTGTGCCAGGCTGTTTTCCTGTTTCCAGTCTTTGTGCTAAGCTAAACTAATCCACTGCTGGTGATAGCTTCGTTTTTACAATACAAAACATTAGAGCACGTGTTTCCCTTAGTTGCTGTGACATTGGACTGTCAAATTTGACTGTGTTATGGCGTAACTACTGACACAAAGGAAGGGTTACGTAGAGATTACTTGTGTTATATATGTGAGTATTTTCACTAGCCAGATATAACTGCAACTGAACCAACACAACGTACATGCAAAGACGGTTAGTAATCCAGGTACAGAGCTGCGCTGCGTGCCAACACAAACCCCGCCAGGACGATTCTGTTGCAACCTGATTCCCTTGAGCGCTTTCATGAAACTGGCCAGTGGTAACTTAGAACCAAGGTAATGGAAAAACATGGATCCTTGACAAAATATTTCATCGGATTGTGTTTGCAAACCCCTCGTGTATGAGCACGGTTCAGTTGTGACGCCTGCCGAAGCGTTTGAAGAGTAAAACAAAAAGTCTGCATAACTGCCTGCTGAGCCTCAAGTGCAGAGAGTGGAGGGATAAAACCTGGTTTTTGGATGTTGTTGCAAAGGAGAATCTGCCCTGAATACTATCCTGAGCTGAGTTCTAGGGGCTTGCATAGATGACCTGTGAGTTATGAACAATTGTAACTGACCGTGAGGATCGTTTTATCTTACTTCTCGCCCACTTTGACCGTTTTTCTCTTGTATTGCTTTTTACAATGATCAGCCACAACTCCAAACTGAACAACAAACATGGAATGTAATGAGTATGGCTAATTGGTCAGATTTTACAGTACAGGCTCATTATTGTGAAGTCATCTTGTAACAGGAAGCCGCACAGAAACGTCCGACCACAGGCGAGATTCGGATGTTTTCTATTCTTAGAAATTTTAATGGCTTTAATGGTCTAACGGTGGAAAACGATCCGTGTTGGCGTCTCTGAGACTAACACTGTTGACTGAGGTCTGTGCTTACTGTCATCCAGAAAGAGCAATGGAAAAAAAAGAAATATAACAAAAAAACCTTTGGCAATGGGAGATTTTACAGATAAAATGACCTAAATTGTTAATTTTGGAGGCCATTTCCAATATATATGATTTGTTTTGTTTCAATCTGGCACGCCTGATTTACATCACAGTGTCCCATAAATGTATTTCTGCGTGCGACTTGTCTGTTAAATAAAATTCACCATGACTAAGACGGTCCACACGCTCATTTGAGGGGAAGTTTTTCTCTCTCTCTCTCCTTTTTTTGAGTTCTTTAAAGTAATACTGTCATGTTATTAAATCTGACACTATCAGGAGTAGATCCACGCCTCTGCCTATTTCTAGCATCTTTGATGGCCAGCTCTCTGCCTGCCTCTCTGATATGCATCAGCAGCAGGAGCAGCAACAGTCGGCCATAATGGAGCCACGTTTCACAATGGGGGAAACCTTTTTAAAAGCCAACCGAGCCCAATTCTTAAAAATGTGTGTGTATTAAATACCCCAAAGCAGCACCTTGGGGTACGTCATGTGCTATGTGAGTATAAATGTGACATGTTCTAATGGGAAGATGCCGTCTTTAGCTTTAATAGCTCATCAATAAACAGCTGATCGCTAGGCACTTAAATAAAGAGGTAGGCTGGATACAAATATTGCCAAAAGTGAAAATAAATGGATCTTTGAGAGTGAGAGTTGAAAGTAGCTGAATTAAACCTGATCAGTGAAGGTGAGGTTTATTAGTGTGTGTAGTTGGCCACAATACAGTATGTACAGTAATTAAGTAGAAGAAGTGTTGTTGATTCAGTTTGAAGTTCCAGTTGTCCTTTAGCCCACCTACAGTATGCTAAATTATTCATGGGATGTGTTGCTATATTTAGCGAGCCGGGAAGTATAATGTCATTGCAACAAAGCCGATTTCAGCCAAGATGATATATCAGCATCTGCATCAGACATTTATATCCAATCCATGGAAATGTTTCCCCTTTTAGACGTAGTACCATGTCTGGTGGCTTTGAATAAGCCCCACATAAAAGAGATTCGCATGCAGATGTTAAGCTACTGGATTTGTTTGTTTACTTTATTAGAGCAATAACATGTGTTTCATGTCAAAGAGGCTTTTTAAGTCCCGTTCTGTTTTGACAAGGCGGCTGATTTCTTTGTATTTTCCCTCACAATTCGAATGACTCACATGAGTGAGTCTATGATTTTCATAGCAGTTTGTCATTTCACGCTCAGGCTTCCACTGATCATCATATTCCTTTCATTCCTTGGCATTTCCTTTGGCTACTGCGAAGCTTTCATCGGGCTTCAAACGCTCAAAAGTGTTACTCACGTCCTTTCAAATTGCCTGTGACTAAGATCTACAAATATGCCATTTACAGTGGGATCTGACTCATCTTGGTATTCCTTTTATTTGACTCTAATTCTTATGGATGCCTCGGGGCAATAAGTGGCCCTGTGTGTACATTTTAAAGGGTCCTACTGGCAGAATATGGTACATAATCATATATAGGTTTTCATTCTGCGTGCCACCCCCTGGAAATAAGATAAGTTGTGGTTTTGTTACCCTAGAGACAAGCTCTTTATCCCTTGAGACAGAACAGGTCTGGCATGTTTCTATTGTAGCCCAGAATGAATGAACCAAACACTGATTTTGTGACCTCAGCGGTTTTTCTCACACGCTACCCACAGGCTGGTTGCAACCTGCAACTTCACCACTACATGTCACTAAATCTTACACACTAGTCCTTTAAAACAGTCTCCTCAATGGCGTCATTGTCTCTTTCTTCCCTGACTCTTTGACTGCGCCGCAAGAATTACCGCCCCACGCACTTTGTTTCCTGTTTGCTTGAGGCTACAGTATTTTTTTTTAGAAACTTGAGCGAATCCCTGTTTGTGGTAACTGCCGAGCGATTAGGTTACACCTGTTGTGAAAGGGAGAAGCGTGGAGTCACACTATCGGGCCGGTCCCGGCATAACAAGTTTGTTTTCACTCTGTTCTCAGTCCGCGCTCGGGCCGTCATAGAGAAGTCTCCACGCAGGAGCCGTTTCTGTGCAGCGAGCGGTGGTCGTGGTTGAGGCAGCCTTCGTTCCGGTGCACGATGAGCACGGGGAAGTACAAAGCGTCCTGGTAGGCCGGGGGGTTCTCCTCGCCGCTCTGCTGGCCCGACAGGCAGCGCGTGCTCTCGGTGGGGCAGGACTGCTCGTTCAGGCTCCCGCTGCTCCTCCACAGGCAGCTCCGCCTGGAGCCGTAGAGCCGGCCCAGCGAGAAGCGGCTGGCGCTGAAGGGGATGCGCGGGCTGCCCGTGTTGCAGATGCTGAGGGCGCTGCGCGAGAAGATGGAGGAGCTGCTGATGGCGCGGTGGCAGCGCTCGCAGTTCTGCCTGTAGCTGCCGTAGCCCCCGCACACCAAGTAGCTGTTGCAGCTCCCGGAGAGCTGGGCCAGGTCCATGAGAACCGCCTCCGAGTAGCTGGGCACCAGCTGCTGGTTGGAGCGGATGTGCCACTCCAGCTCCGTGCTGTCGATGGTGTTGACCCGCGGGATGTGTCTGCAGTACGGCCGCTCCTCGGACGGCGTCGCCGGCACGAAGTCGAAGCCGAACAGCTTCTCCACGTGGTAGTGCACGCAGGCGGTGCGGTACTCCGCCAGCACCCGCAGAGGCCAGGAGAGGGTGAAGGCGGCCGCGGCCCAGAAAGTGGCGTTGGACGCGTACCAGGGGAGGTGGTTGGGGTCGGAAAAGGCAATCATGTACTCCTTAAAGTCTACATTCTTCAGGTGCATCCCCTCACGGGCCTCCATGTAGTCGTCCAGGCCCTCGTTCTCGGTGAAGAACCGTGCCCGCTGGGTCAGGTAGGAGTTCTCGGACTCCACGTTGGCAAAGCTAAAGCACTTAGTGAACCTCAGCCTGGTGATGGGGAAGCTCTCGAGGCCCAGCAGCTCCTTGGAGATGTCCTTGACCCCGCAGTTGCCATAGTCGAACTCCGCCTCGGCCACGTGAGTGTTGACGCGCTCGTGGTAGACCTGCGTGGTGGTGTAGGCGTCGCCGTTGCGGTAGCGCGTCACCTGCCGCGTCCTCCGGACGTAGTGGTAGCTGATGGCCTTCCACCAGATGCAAGGCGTGGCCTGCTGCATGCGCTGCAGCCGCTCGGCCACGTTCTCCACGTCCACCTTGTACTGCAGCTCGTTGCGGGTGTAGCAGTGCCAGCACTCCACCAGGTAGACCACGTAGAGCATGACCAGGAAGGCCAGGGGGATGTAGATGTAGCCGTTGGAGCAGGGACTGTCGTGATACATCATGGACTTTGCCTTGTAAGCGCTGTTGAAGGAGAGGCGCGTGACCTTGGTCACTTGGCACCAGGCCATCACCCCGACGCAGCTGTACATCAGCAGCGACAGCAGCAGGCATTTCCAGTGAGTTTCCTGGCACAAGGATTTAGTCAGGGACTGTTTCTGAGGCCGCTGCTGCAGGGAAGATGAGAAAACAGCAATAAGTAAACAGAATTATACTATGAATCTACGTTTCATTCATCTATTCTTCTGTCCCACTCCCTCTTAATCTTGTGGGGGTCTGCTGGAGCCTATCCCAGCACACTTAGGAGTGAAGGCAAGGAATAGTTCGCTCTCACACTCAAACAATTTAGAGTTTCCAATTGACCTAAAATGCATGTCTTCAGACTGTTATAGGAAACCACGGTACCTAGAGAAAAATCCCACAAACACAGTTTACATAACTGGCAGTATAGCTGCAAAAGACAAAATGATCAGTTCAAACAAGTATGACCTAAATATCTGTAAATTTAAAGTAAGAGGAACAGTAACAAAAATAGTGTCTCATGCGTATGAAATATTTAAAGAAATATTCTGCGTTGTAAGTGCTTCTGCATAGTTTATGCATGAGCTGTGAGCCAATTTTCTCATGTCTTGGTCAGCCCTCGTTATAATCAAAAGACTCACCCACTCTTAGGATCAACTTCAAGAAAAATGTTGGATTAAAGCAAAACGCACATCAAGAAGATGGCCGCTGCGAGCATAGGAACAACGAGAGGCCTATGTTTGAATGCTGTGTGGGCGTGCACACGGCCGTGGTTGCATGTGTTTACAGAAACATGATAATTGGGAAGACAATAGGCGTACAAAAGAAGAGAGCCGGGGGTATAGTCTCCGTGTTTAATGTCAAGCCAGCCAGAAAAAAGCAGCCGTTTGACTCTGGCAGCGTGAAGCCACTGCCATCCTTTAACACCGCGGGGAACGGCAACCCCCGGCGCCTGCATCCACAGCCAGTCACGCCTTTTGGGAGCGCTGCCACACCAACCTGGCAGGGATTCAAAAGCCCCGGGAAGTGACGGATTCTAACAAAACCCATTCAAAACATTTGCATAACAGACGCCACATGCGCCGGGGCAGAGCCCGTGCGTTGAGACACACGCGACATTTCAACCGAAGCAGAGAGAGGGCATCGTCTGCATGGCCCTGCACATGAGTGACCACAACAACCCCAACAACCAGCATCACTGCATCGACGTATTGAATTCAATATGTCAGCCTCACGCTCGCTGGGTGACAGACAAGCATAAATAATAGATGTTCCTTCTCCATAATTATCTTCCCCACCTCAGCCACTTGGTCCCCCAGAGTCCCTCACCAACCTGGGGCTACACCCCCCCCCCCCCCCCCCCCCCCCCCCCCCCCACCCACCCACCTCCCACAGGGGGTCGGAGGGATTAACGTCAAATCTCCCCGCTGGGGCGAAGCTGCCGCAGAAGGAGTGTTTACTCGCTCACATCCTGCACACGCTCCATAACTCCAATCGATACGGCGTGACATACTTTTGGGCTCACGTTACACTTTACGGCCTCTGTTTAAGCAGCGCGGATAATGATGAACAATTGTGCAGAAAGGAAATGTCAGCCTGCGCTCAACTTACCCACAGCTTTTTATGGTTCAGGCATAACAAAGGCGCTATATCTGTTGGTGGCCGTGTATGATTAGAAATAATTGCACCACAGACAAATGGCATTTAGATTAAAAACTCCCTGGTTGAGACAGAGATGTCCGTAGACTGATTGATGTAAGGCAGACAAGGAAGGAAGTGACTCACCACACGATCACATTGGTGTTGACATTTCTGATACATTAGACAAACACATTTCCCTGACCCAGCTTGAATACCAAGAAGGACCTCTTTTTATGATTGTGGGGCGTGGGAATGCCTCACGTAGTAGTCATGACGGGACACAATTAAAGAGGGAGAAACCACTGCTGTGTTTGCCCTGATCAAGGATGTCCTGATGCATACACACAGATCTCGTTAGAGTAAAATTATGCACAAGATCTCAGTGGTTTGGTCTGCTGGGGGTTTTCTGCTTTTTTTTGGGTTGCAATTGCAATGTGTGCACTGTAAAGTCCCTCCACACAAGTTCCTCAGTCTAACATCCTGCTTGTATTCCATTTTTACCTTTGTGGGTTTCAGTAATGACTCTAAACTTCCATAGCTTGGCACCATTGTGGCTTTCAGTAATCTCCTTCCTGTTTGTTTTTTTTTTTTTTACAGAGCTTTCAACTGAAATGAAAGTAGGCCCTGTTCTGAAAGATGGCTAAAATCCATCAAACTTCCTGTTATGACATATGATCAATATTTCAGGAAGCAAATGTTTCAGTCAGCACCTCCGTCACAACTGCAGAAGCTTCTCGATTCATGAAAGCACTGTGGTGCCTTTAACTAAATGCCGCTCACACTCGTGGACACTTTCTCTTGACATAATAAGACCAGCCAGGTTATATAAAAACCCTCTTGTGTAATGGATATGTAACTTGTCCAACATGTGTGTCTGCAGGAGAAGTCTTGCATGGTGACATATGAAAAGAGCATGAATAAATGTAAAATTGTTAAATTAGGATAAGGACATATGAATTTATTCCCTGTTTTCCCCATGCAGAATATTTTATTTAGGTCTGTCTTGCTGCAAGGTTCCTTGGTTTTTAGAAAAGCTACATGATTTATTACTGTCTGGTTTCTCAGTCGCTATGAGGAAAACCTTATTGTTGCCTGGTGTTAACAGTAACACTGATTTTGGTGTTGTTTTGCCCATTTTTTAAATTATATCGAAAAGACAAAAAGAGGCACATCCACACTTGTTCACAGTCCTGGGTGCACACTTGGACAAACAGCTCCGCATGGGACCATACATCAAGACAGTATTACAGCTGGAATCACATGAAAGATCCAGTGTAATGACCCTAATTAAACCCAAATCTCCAGAAGAAATCTGATCTGATTACTACGGGGAGATTAAGGGGAATCTACTGCGATATCGATGCACGATGCCAGGGCTGTGCATGTGGGTCAGATAATAAGCCTCCACACTAAAGAAACAACCTTTTTCTTTTCCTTCGCCCATTCTTATAGTCTCTTACTGTGAACAGTGACACAGATTTGGTGGTCAGTGTGTCCATTTGAACTCTTCCTGCAGGCCCACCAGGGGTCCCACAACCCCATTTTGAGTTGCAGGGGAGACCAAGAGGGCCAAATCCGTGCATGCTCACAGTCAGACAATAATGCCACTGAATTCAGACATTAAATAAAGCTCCCATGCATTAAAGACCCCCACTGAGACCTGATCTACACAGCGACAACCCTGCATGCGGTCCTATTCTCTGTAAGAAAGTGAAGAAGCTGTTCTTATCATCTCCTATTGTTAACAGTGACACTGATTTTGGTGTCATTGTTCTCATTTGGACACTTCTTAAAGACGCATCAAGGATCCCTGAATCCTAAATTGGGTTGTTGAGGACACAGACAGGGATACATTCACCGTCAGGTCCCTCTATTAAGACAATAATGTAAGTGGAATCACATAGGGAATCCAAGCTGCCGGTGCATAAATGACCCCAATTAAACCCTAATCTGCAAAAAAGAAATCTGATTGTTACAGGGGAGATTAATGGGAATCCACCGTGATATCTGTGCACCATTTACCAGTAATCTAAGACTGTGCATGTGGGTTAGAAAATTGGCCTGCACGGTGCGTCCTCACCTCCTCCCGGGGGCTGTCCGGCTCCTCTTCGGGGACGGCGGTGGCAGTGTTGGTGGTGGTGGCTGTGCTGCTCTCACTTGCAGCCGATGCTGGGGACATGATGGTGCGCGAGCCGGGGCATGGATCTCCAGACGGGGTGAGACATAAAAAGCACGCACGCCGAGAGCCCTCCTGCGCATCATCCAGAGGAAGCGCAACATCCCATCCCAGCATCCACCACCACCATCATCTTGTTCCAGGTGGGCCTATCCGGTCATTGTGCAACGGAGGACAAAAAAAGAAAGAGGGAGAGAGAGAAAGAGAGAGAGAGAGGACCCCCCTCTCTCTCTTGTTCCACACCCCCTGCGATACAATGAGGAGCGCAGGCTGCGATGTTAGGAGATGTCTCTGGTGGCTGTGCCCATGGCAGCCAGGGATGCTGAGGAGCGAGACAAAGACGACAGGCGGGGACACGTGTGAGCAGCCTCCTCGCACCACGATGTAAATAACTCTCTCTCTCTCTCTCTCTCTCTCTCTCTCTCTCTCTCTCTCTCTCTCTCTCTCTCTCTCTCTTTCTCTCTCTCTCACCCTCTCTCTCTCTCTACTCCCCCTACCACACAGACACACACACACACGGGATCCTGTTCAATAGATCCCAGCAGCAGAGAGGCGGTGCTGCAGACAGGATCCCCCTCCTCCCCTCGTTTAGTTAGATGCATGGCCACGTCTGTGTGGACCTATTATGATAATGATAGTAATAATGTAGGATAAATGAGGCACAATATTCAATAATGTCACTGCTGCGCACCACACACACGAATGAAAAAATGCAATGCATCTGATTCAATGAAAATACAATTTTTTTTATAGAAAAACGCATTTTAATTTATCATGTCAAGTGTCATTGAATACTATGACATTTATTTTTTTATTATTGTTATTCTTCTTATTATTTAAATTCAGTTCAGAGAACTTAATTTGTCCCTGGGAGCAATTAAATACAATAATCATTGAAGAAATCCTGAAATTATTTTGTGCCTATGGAGAAGATGTAAGATGTGTATGTGAGTCAACAATCAGCTAATGGCATTGAGATGAATTATTAATACATGACACTGAGCACTTTTACAGGGACACAGTGAAATGCAGAAATAGTGCAAAACGGACATCATAAGAACCGTACTGCACCTATTGAAGTATTTCTTATGGAGTTTCAGGTGTCAGCACAAGATGAAGTGAAACACCAAATATGTCCAAAATGTCAGACTCATGACGGAATTTCACAGAAGCAGAGTCACTTTCACTGCCAAGCCGTTATATAACTTATTTCTTCAGAAACAAGGAATTTGTTCTGGTGCTACGTGCAAGAACGAACAAATGCGGATGACATATATCAGCAGCACAGGACAGAATCGGCAGCACAGGACATTTGTAGAGCACCACACTCTGCTTCCTGCTGTGCACCACACAGAATTCCCCTTGTGCTTCTCGCCAGTTCAAGATAGCAGTGGTAAGATAATATGGTCATAGTGTGGTAGTGAGCAGGTAAAATATACTGCAGACATCCCTTTTTTAAATTTTCATCATGCACCCATCCCTGTTTTATACCTTGACTGTGTCACACGAATATATGGTGCCTATTTCCAGAACATAAATGTTGCCACCTCACCTCGCCATCCACTCACACCTGGGCCATTTAGAGTCTCCGGTCGGCCTTAACATTTATGTTTTTCGGCAAGAAACTGGGAAACCTGGAACCTTCTTGCTATGAGAGTACAATGCACAGTACAGTACACTCAGTCACCATGTAATGAAGTTGTGCTACGCCTATTTCTCCTTTGTAAGCAGCAGCATTTACATTCTGCCCTATACCACTATCCTTAGTTTGTCCTAGGCCACAGTTTGGACATGGACATTGGACTAGATGGCTCCTGGCAGTAGATGGACTCGGTAAACATAGCTGTAAATGACACAAAAACAGATGGTGATTCTTGGCAGCTGCAAAGGTTTCCTATTGACGGTGATTATTGTTTTTGGAGAGTATTTTATGATTGCAGCCCTCTTGCAGCAGAGGACAGTGGCTTTGTGAGTGAGCCCTCTGACCACCACACCACACCACAACAAGCATGACCATGGTGGTTAAGGAAACAAGAAACGATGGCTGTGTTCTCCCTTAACCTTTTGAGAGGTCAACAAATTCGTGAACTTGGCTCAAATATCTGATCTTTTCTTTTATACAGGCCTTGACGCAAGGCAGGAAGTGACAGAGTGGAATTTCGTTCCGTATTCTGTTGAAATAATTTAGATATTGTTTGAATGTGTCAATGGAAACCTGTTGGAACTCCCACACCAGTATGCAAAGCAGCTGAGTCTATTATGGGGTTTTGTAAACCTGGATGTCAAAGTGGATGTTGATATTGCTGTTTCTCCTAGACACCAGCACATAGCAAACGTTGCTATTACACTATTACTCTATCGTGTCACTTTGAAAAACATTTCTCTAAACCAAATTCAGTATTTACAGCTTCTCAGAAAAAGGCCTGGAATCCCTTGAATTGTAAAGTTTGCAGTTTCATGCTGCAACCAGTGAGAAGCCCGACCGTGTGATGGTTTTGACTTCCGGTTATGACTTAAGAAAATAAAGCTTGTGTGTTGCTGAGACTTACATGTCACTGGGGGTCCACCTAAGATCTGATCATAACAGCATGGCATGTAGGGTACTATGGATGGTTATGTTGATACTCAGCCAGTGGAGGAAACAAATATTCACATTTGAGAGGGTGAGATACGAGTACTTTGTCTTCATTTCAATTAAGCGCTTAGTTGTTATTGTAATGAAGATTCACAAGTTAAAAGGCAAGAGAACACTGTAAAACAAAACTACAAAACAAAATCAATAAAAAAACACCCCGAAAACACTCCAAAAATCAGCTCATCGGTGGCTTTAAGTTTCAAGTCTGACATCCACTATTCACTAACCGACATGCGTTTTATTTTGAAGGAAACGTTTTCCGGGTTCACTTTGGCGTGACGACCGTTGACTCGAGCGAGTGGAGGCTAGAGATGGGAGTTATGGCTCTTCAAAGAGCCATTCAAAAAACTGGCTCATTTGAACCATAAATAATTCATTTATTCATTTTGACTTGGTGTCCGGCGGTAGTCGACCGGGGAGGGGAGGAGGGGGGCGGTGGTCCTCTGAGAAAAAGAGAACGGCTCCCAACCAAACACGACTCGGTTCCCATCGTTCACGTTAACGAGCCGTTTAAAAGATTCGGTTCGTTCGTGAACGTCACAGGCTCGCGTTCGGTTCACGCGCACCGGGGATTCCCCCGCATGACAAAAACAGCTCGGCCTCTCTCATGTCAGCTCTTCTTGCCCTGATCACAGCCCTCTCGGCTTCTGTGCTCCTCTCCTCCGCCCGGAGATCACTCTGTTACCGGATATGTAGACTGACCCAGCCGTTCCGCTTGTTTTTCTAACTTTGGAATGAGCGCTTCACCGCGTTTTTCTCAAACTTAGACACAAGGAGAAGAAATAGTAGAAGAAGAAGGAGGAGGAGGAGAAGGGGCTAGGGCTTCGTGAGGAAAATGTCAGTGGTATGAGACGCTGCGGCTCAGTCTGGTTCTGGTCTCACAAAGGAGCTGCGACGGTGGTTTCCTTCGGTCTCATCAGGCGAGCCCCGGGGAGCAGAAGACAGTGAAGAGGAGAAGCTCTGAGGAAGGCTCCACCATGGCGAGCGACGACTGCAGGAAAGAGGACCCGCTGGAGGAGAACCGCACGGACTCGGGCATCGACTTGTACCGCCCCGCACTCAAGTCCGATGAGACCCGAGAGCCCGGCACCGGAGACTCCAGCGGGCCCAGGGACAAGTTCGCTACCGGGGAGGAGCGACTGGACTCGGCATATGGCTCCTCGTCCATCACGATGGAGAGTCTGACTGAGATAGTGTCGGATTTTTCTCTAACCAGCACCCAGGAGGAGCAGCCGCAGACCTCTGAACTGAATGAGCAGGAGGAGAACTTGCTCACCACTTTTACTGAAGATGGAGACACGTAGGTTTCTTTTTATATTCATTAATGCATAAAAAAGAAAGAAAGGAAAGGTTTTGCCCTGGCAGACAGGGACCCCAGCTGTTGCACACTGCTGGGTAAAGTCCAAACATGGTGCCCTGCACTTTAGATTAATCTTTCTGCACCACTATAGTCTCTCTGTGGGCAGAGATAACTTTAGTCTTTCACACTTGTACTTCACTTTAACACAGTATGGCAGAACTGCAGCTAGACCCAGAGGCATTAAGAGTTCTCAAATCTCGAAACCCTAAAATTTGTGGAGATCTAACATTTTTGTGCGTGAGAGCAGACGGTCATCAAAATGCGTGCTTCCATGCAACGAGTCACTTGTATGCGCTGTCATTTCTGTGCAGACGATGAGCAGTTAAAACATCCGCAAATTGCCAATTTTGTGACATCCGTAAGAAGCGGCATCGAGGCCCCGTTTCTCCCTGCGATTCTTGTTTTCTAAAGGGGGGATTTCATAGCGGTGTGTGTGATACTGCAGGCTTTAATGAACTTTGTCCTCTTCATGAATGTGGACCAGCGTCTCAGTCAGAAAAACAGAAGTGAAACAGATAGCTCTGGACTTCCCCATGCGGCGCGCGCGCGCACGCACCCACACACACACACACGCTAAGCACATGCTGTGAGGCAGCAGCGTGCAGCCTCTCTCATCCAATGAAACTTGTTGATCAGGATGGGACAGATGATGCGTGCATATATGTGTGTGTGTTTTCTTTTTTTTTTTCTTTCTTATTTCCCCCTTCCAGTCCAGACCAGACTAGAATAGACACCTTGCGCTGCCTTTTTCTCACTTTGACGAGTCGCAGTCCACTGCAGACGCCTCAGCCAGACACCTCAGCCCATGCTGACCTTCCAGCGTGACCTTGGCCTCCGCTCTGCTGCTGTGTCATCAACAAGCAGTGCTGGCCCCGACGCCTGCCCACCGGTGACACCTGCGGCCACTTTAAAGTAGCAGACAGTGCCATAGGAGGTGGTGTTGTCTTTGACCTCTTTTCGTTTCCTCTTGCCGGTTGTTTGGGACCACATGGTTTCGTTATCACGCCCCAAATATAGAAACCTAAGGTGGAAAAAAAAAAACACCTGACACATACCAACCACACCATGCACCTCAGAATGAGAGAGAATCATGCAAACATTATATTTTCCCCCCTGTGGGATTTTTTTTTTTTTGCGGGTCTTATTCATTCAAGACTTACTCAAACCAGGAAGTCCCTTTCACAGCAGTTGGTCGAGGCCGAGTCATCACTGTGTGATGTTTTCCCATGAGACATAGTATCAGTTCACTTATTGTACCAGTACCGTCCTCCATTTTGTACCTTAGCGGAGTCACGAGGGGTCTGCTGGAGCCTCTATATCCAGCACACACGTTCAGATTCAGAAAATGTTTCTCCATTTCCATGCGGCCATTGAGGAACACTGGGCAAAGGCAGGGAATACACCTCTCGCAGAGACACTCACGGGGGCCTGTCCTACTCGCATGCAGGGGCAGTTTAGGGTCTGCACAACCTACACGTGCCTGTCTTTAGGCTGTGGTAGCAGGTCGAAGTACCTGGAGAAAACCCACAGAGCCATGGGGAGACCATGCAAACTCCACACAGAAAGTCCCTTGGACAGACCGGGATTCACACTTCCATGGTGTGAGGCAACAGTGGTAACCCTCCTTGATTTTTAAAGATATTTTCCACATATGATTTTCCATAGCCTGCAACAAGAGAAAAGGGAATATATATATATATATATATATATATATATATATATATATTGTTCTTTCTGTGTCTACTTGGGTTTTCTAGGGGTATTTTCATTTCCTCCCATACTCCAAAACCATGCATTTTAGACACACTGGAGACTAAATTTCCCCCCCAGTGTCAGGGTGAATGGTACGCAGTGGCCTGACAACTTGCCAGGGGTGTATTCCCTGCCCTCGCCCTGTGCGTGCTGGGATAGGATCCAGCAGAGCCCTGTGACACCGTAACGAAACAAAGCGAGAAAGATGATGGATGGATGAATTAAAAAACAATCTGCACGTTGTCCCAGAGCCCAAATCAACACTTCAATTGTGTACTTTTATCCAAAAAGTCCCACAAAAAGAGGAGAGAATCTGCAATTCTGCAATTTGCAGAACTACAATGCTTTATATTCTGACATTTCTGACAACGACTATCATTTGCAGTTATTATTACTATGAGATGGTTCATTCAAACAGGTAGTCCGAGACACCTACGTAGTTGAAGCATGTGCTTTCTTTGTATGATATACATCCAAAGAAATCACAAACCCGCAGATTTCACATTAAGAGACGTAAGTGCAAGTGTCGACTGACTAATAAGTAATTGTTCTGTCAGCTTCAGGAAAGCTTAGTTACTAAATGTGACCAGTTCCTACTAATGTAGAAAATATTTTGTCATGTCAGGGACATGGTGCAATAACTGCATGGAAATGGTTGAGCTGTAGAAGTCTTGTTAGCTTTGGCAGCGGTTCACGATTGTATCATATTGTGACTTTTTTTTTTTTCAACCCACAACCACAATATGGGCTTTTCAAACACAGTGTGTAAATTATTAACAGAAGTCCACTTTTACTGTGTACCCAAAAGGAAATCCTGGACATTCGAAGCCTCGTCAAGATGTGAACCATTGTCTGAGGTTTTGTTAACCATAACCCCCTGTCGATGGAGAGATGGGTGGATGGGTAGATAGGTAGAGGGGGAGACGAGAGAAAGAAATGTGGGTGGATGACCAGATACGTGAGACAGAGGTAGATGGGTTGAGAGAGGTTGGAAGAACGAAAGGTGGATGGAGAGAAAGAGAAAGAAAAAAGACTGATAGAAAGAGAAAGATGTAGAGAAAGACCAAGCTGCAAAGAAGAAAAAAGAAATGGAACGAAAGAGAAAGAGATGCGTCGATGGATGTGCAGAAACTTTATGGATTTGGTAGGGACGTTCCCTGTGGGAAATCCAGGCTCCAGAGTCCAGCTCCATCAGTTAGGAAAACACAAAGTGTTTCAATATGGAAATGAAGACTACAAATATCTGTTTCTCACTGATCAGTCACAAAAAACCTATAGTAGTAGATCATTATTCTGTCGATCAAACATAGTTGAAATTCATGACCTAAATATTGACATTATTTGAACGACCTGGTGAAAGTATAATATTTAACTTCACGTGGAGCTTGAACTTGAACTAAACTTTGCTACCAATCCATTTACAGTGGATTCCCCCCCTCTCTCTCTCCCTCCCGTTACTCTGGTCTAAATTAAGCAGCAGCAACGCTCTGTTCCATTTCCTGTCTTTTGCACAAATTTGTTTGCTACGACTTCCCACTCTGGGTTTTGACATTAGTGTGTTTTGGTTTTGCATTCGACCTGAATCCTTCAGAGACCGTGCTGGTGCTTTCAGCACAGCTCCCTGCGCGACCTTTTCGGATATAAAAAAAAAAAAAAAAGAAAAAACTGTTGCTCAATACCCCGACCACTAAATTCTGTAATCAAGAACACGAAACCTTACAAGTCTATGGAGTCTCTTGAGATGACGCCTTTTTCTTGGTATTCTTTTTCTCCCCCTCACCACTTGGTCTCAGCTGTGTGGCTGTCAGTGTCGCAACCTCTCGAACAAATAAAGGTGAAATATTTCCCCTCTCTGACGCTCCGCTTTTGTTTTCCGCAGAATTCTGCACTTAGCCATCATCCACGAGGAGGAAGGCATCGCTCAACATCTGATCGAGCTGTTCCCTAAAGAAGTGCTGGACATCCAGAACAACCTGTACCAGGTACCAGGCTTTCCTCTCACCCCCCCCCCCCCCCCCACACACACACACACACAGACACTTTGCAGCTCATATTTCCTGACTTCCCTCTATCAGAATCTGGAATGGAAACAGGCCTTATTTCTGTCTGTGTACTTCCAGAGAACTGCTGTTCCTCTTTATTTGCAGTCCATCCTTTCTCTCCGTCTCTGGGACATCACTGTGGGTGGTTCCAGTGTTAGCTCATCAGGGACTTTGAATGGAAACTCCCCTCCTCCCCCTCCCCTCCTCCCCTCCTCCCCCCTTTACCTCCCTGTTGATGTACAACCACACAGGGTGAGAGAGAGAGAGAGAGTTGTGGAGTGAATCCTAGTGTGAATGTGGGTGGAGGGAGCCGTTCCCGCTCCTTGAATTCGTCAGATTGAAAAAAAAAAAACAAAAGAAAAAAAAAACCTGAGGTGAAGACAGTAAAACTGACAGAAGTGTCGATAGGAAACCAAGAGTCGAGACTCAGCGTTTTGCGCTGTGACTCAGTCGGAGCCGAGTTCACGTTGTTGTCGTATTTCCTCTCTGTAGTCATTCTGGTAGACTTTACCCTGCAAGCCTTTTCAGAGAAAACCAAGCCGCAGACTGCATTTGCACACTGATTGAAAACCTTGTTGCATGGCGTTGTTGTAGTCCAGATGTAGAGGATGAGGTGTGTGTGTGGAGGGGGGTGGGGGGGGGGGGCTGACAGGAGGCACGGCCCAGATGAGGGTACTGTGTAAACCACAACACGTGCTTGGTTTGGATGGAAGGTTACTACTCTCACTTTCTCAGCTGGAATCGCTCTCGGCGCTCTCTCTTTGTTGACATGTACGGACCTACCAGCTGAGGCCGGCAGGTACGGGCCTGTTTCTGCTCCACTCTGGGGAGACTCACCCGAAGGGTGACGGAAGTCAGAGCAGCGGGGTCGGAAAGGACAGTACCGCCGACCTCATTACCGGGAGGGAGCGACGATCCGTTGTTCCCGTGGCAGAACGGCGAATTTGCGCGTTTTGACATCGTCACAATGGCAGGAAAGGCATTTAAAGAATGCCTCTTTGTCCGTCCGGCTGACAGTCAGGAAGGTGGTTTTGTGCTCAGTTCACAGTCAAAGTGAACACTCGCCGGCTTCCGATACGACGAGGCAAAAACGAGAAAATGCAAATGCAACAAAAGCAGATGATGGAAACATAGTGGGTTAAAAGGGATAAACACTCCCATGCAAATTTACATGCACAGCTACAGATATAGATATAGATAGATACAGATAATCTGCACACGACCGTGTATAACCATATAAAGCCAGAATTCAAGTGCTTTAAATTGTAGCAAAACATCATGCCTCCATTGGTTATTGCCAATAACAAAGTGTTTAATTTGACCTTTTTGACATGCAGCTCTAAATCAGTCAGATCGCACCTTTCGCACAAGATGTAGCACACACACACACACACACACACACACACACACACACACACTCTCTCTCTCACTTGGGCTCAGTCACAGCGTGTGCATGCAGGCTTAGGACTCATGAGAGGCTGCTGAAAAACTGAGAAATCTCTGCCTTAGGCTTTCTGAGGAGGTTATACCAAACAGTAACTAGACACAGACCAAATCATTAAAAGGAGCTAAAAATAATTTGGTCATTTCGAATGCTGCTGCAGACATGCACATTTGCACAGATACATTCATTTGCATAAATACAGTTTACCCCTAAAAAGGTATAATAATAAAAAAATATCTTCTCTCATCAAATTGAAAGGCTGAGGCCTGAATAAGATACAAAATTTAAATCCAGAATCACAAGCTAAAATTTAAAACCGTGTCATGATATAATGGATAGAGTGATTAAAAGAACAGACGCAACGGTTATTTGTTGATTAAAATGAGGGCAGAGGTCAGGTGAGAAGGTCTGACCTTTCTCCTTTGTCCTCTGTGGCTGCCCAGAGCCCGCTGCACCTGGCCACCTACCTGAACCTGACGGAGGTGGTGAGGGGCCTGGTGGAGAAAGGGGCCAGCCTGGAGCTGCAGGACCACGACGGCAACACGGCGCTGCACGTGGCCTGCCAGCACGGACAGACGGAGTGCGCCACCGAGATGACCAGAGACGTCTCCCCCAGCAAGCTGGCCCCGGTCCTGGAGATACAGAACTGGAGAGGTGAGGGGGTTAAAAAAAGAGATGTGTGCATCATCTGTGTGGTTGTTGTGACCAGAGCTACTTCCAAGTGATCCCGGGCTGTTTTTTGGTATAAACTCACAACTTTGATGGATCTCAGTCTGAGGCTCAAGATGTCTGTCTGCAGGCCTCACCTGCCTTCACCTGGCTGCGCTGAACAGGCAACACCAGATCATAAAACTCCTGACAAAAAAGGGAGCAGACCTGAACATCCAGGTGAGTCCGGGAAACACCTTTCTTTCCCTTGCCAGTCAGTACAACCCAGACTCCAAAAAAACAAGACTCTTCCTTAATAATTCCATATTCCCTGTCAATATATACTCCATCGAAAACGGTACAAAGGCAATTGTATCTAGTCGTTTTTTGGGTTGTTTTTTTTTGCAAAGTTGGATTCGTTCTGTTTTCAACAAGTCGGCACAGGAGCATCAAAAGAATTTATTGTCATATTTATCCCTTTCACATGCTGTTTACTGCGTCTGGGCCTCTTGTTATGTCCCGGCCTGTAAATCTGCTGCACCTGTGCAGCGCTGAGAGTGATATGAGCTGAGCTCACAAGCTTCCCGCTGGATTCATAGAGACATAATTAGATTTGAGATATGATTAGGCCGGGCTGGCCAGCCTCTCTTAACTTTCTATTGATGGAAGGGAACATGGTGGTCAGTCCAGAAACTACCCCAGACATTCCTTTCAGTCTGAATCACCGACCAAACATATCGCCCTGCCTCACATCCGGTTTATTCCTCTCCACCTTTTTTTTCCCCCTCCCCAACTTGTATAGAAAGTTTAAGCACAAACGTAGAGAAATGGGAAAACGGTCAAACCTAACTGAATCTGCCCGCTCCTCCCCCCCGCCCCCCTGCAGGAAGGCACCAGCGGTAAATCGGCGCTCCACCTGGCCGTGGAGCTGCGCGACGTGGCCTCGGTGAACCTGCTGCTCAACCGGGGCGCCAACGTGGACGCCGCCATGTTCAACGGCTGCACGCCGCTGCACCTGGCCGTGGGCCGGCAGGACGCCGCCATCGCCACCCTGCTCTGCCAGTCGGGCGCCGACACCATGCTGAGGAACATGGAGGACGAGACGGCGCTGGATCTGGCGTACGGCAACGACGACGTGAGTCGACCGCCCTCCACACCACTCACTCAGGTTTCTCTGGTGTGGTGCACGCTTCCCAGCTGTGGGAGGACAAACCTACGTTGAGTCACCCATTTGAGGAAATGTAGCTGGAAACGTAGAATTCAGTTGAAGAATAGAGATTCCAGAAGTTGTGAAAGAGTGATGGAAGAGTTTTGACTTTTCCAAGAATTTGAAGATTCAGAATGTACCCACATAAACAGAATAACATCCTCATTTAAGATGAGAAAGGAAAAGATGAGACTTAATGCATCCCATTGACGGGAGGTGTCACAGCAGCATTGTGTGAGGTGACTAAAAACAGCATTAATCTCATAATTGATCTTAGAATATGAAAGGCAGGATGTGCACAGACACGTCCTATGTAGGTACTATGTAGATATAGTACAAATGAATGGAGAACAAAGTTAAAAGTGAAGAGTAAAGCAGTGGTCGGTTCACTTGAATTCAACATGAAACACTCACATACCTGTCAATCCCGGCTGTCAGATTTTTTTGTTTTTTACTTGCTGGTGAAACCTCTAGCTGGACTGGACCTGGATCTGACCTTTCCGCACTCGTTGTTTTTCCAGATCCTGGCTCTGTTCCCCTTCGACGACATCCAGATCTCCGGGCGGTCGGTGGTGGCTATGAAGTACTGAGCCGACGCGCTGCAGCTCGGATCATCTTTCTCTTTGAAACTAAAACAAAAAGGAAAAGAAAAAAACCAACCAAAAAAAAAAAACAGAGCTGTGTTTGGGCTGAGATTCGTGCAGCACATGGCTCATTTGATCTGCATTTATCCGTCGTCTAGGCAATTACGCGCGCCGTGTAAATCTTAGTTCGCCCTGACACAGAGTCATTCTGCTTAACTGAACCTGGATGGGAGGAAACACCCATGTTTCCCAGTCAGTGCCTCAATTACCTTGCTTCGTTTCGCGTGCCTCTCGAGGAGTCGCCTCCAATGCTCCTGTCCACACAAAATTCTACCTCTTTATCACATTATCCTGATTTTATTGACAAGGAGCGGCACGGAGTCAAAAATGTTTGGGTTTTTTTTTTTTTTTTCCCCTCCTCATACTTTCTCAAACTCCGTCACTGCGATGATTGTGTTCGTTGTTGCCACAGAAAAGACTTTTCAGGCTCAGAGGCACAAAAAAAAAAAAAAAAAAGGTTTTGCAGCTCAATTTACTAAATGTTCAACTAACCGCACGTCCCGGAGAGACCTGCAGCCCTACAAACTAATCACAGCCCTGCTGTTTGTTCAGAAATCTTGCTGCCCACGTAAAAATGTAATATATAACGCAAAAAGCAGCCTTGTCTTTTTTTCTTTTTTGTAGGTTTGCTGCTTCATGATGTGAAACGGTTTCGTTTATTTATCTCTTCTTATCTTTAATCTGCAGTAAACCTTCACTGTTATTTAGTGTATAATTACACTGCTCTGTCTAGTTGATATCAGCAGTCCATTTATTTTGTAATAAAATGGAGAAAAGAAAGCTCTGTTGTGTGTGTGTGTTGTGCTCTTTTCTCGTCAAACGAAACTCTGAAGCTGAGTTTAAACCAGGCAGATATCTCAGATATCTTCTAACACCCATAGTGGAGACAAACTAGTGCTCTGTCTGTTTGTCTCCGGTAGCTCCAGGATTGTCAAAGAGCTTCACAAAAGAGATGTGTTTTTATGTCTAACCAGCCAGATTACTTTACTGTAAAAGCTTTCATGACAAAGCTCTTTCATGAAAAGACCCCGGTTCTTCTCTTTTTACTTCCTGGCAGCTGCCTGTTCAAGGTGTATCTTTTGTTTTCCTGTAAGTGGCTTCTTCCTGATTGCTCCCCGTCACATAATGACAGCGGAGCAGCTGGAAATTCCTCTCAGCTGTATGACTCTCGTCAGTGGCATATTTATGTTCCCAAACAGAACTTATTATGGTGACAAACGTCTGTGGTCGGCAGCTAGAACAGAGTTATGAAACTATACCTACTTCCCCATAGATGATTATGATGTGAAGCCGCTTTTGTTTACTGTAACATTGCTGTCACGCTAGCTTTTGCAATAGGCTTGACAAGAAAAAAAAGGCATTGTGGAAAAGTTAGATAAAGATCTTCCTTCCTTAAGAGATCCAGGAATTGGTTTAAAAATACATCTGCATGACACACTCACTTTCAGCAGTGCTGGAAATGAAACAACTGGACTTGAACTATCATTTCCATTATAGGCAGAGTATCATGACATTAAATACACTTTAAGAAAAATATTCAAGCTATGCAAACACTATAACAAAGTGTAACAAAGTAAAAAAAAAAAAGTTCAAAAGTCCACAAATAGTTACACACTCGTAAATGCACTTGTCACCTCTGTACCTGTAATGAACCTCTGAACCCTGTAATGCGGCTCGTCAAGCTGCAACACATTTTAATTAATACATGCACAGTTGGGTAGTTTAATCTCCCCACAGTGGCTGGATTTCTGGCACAATTTTTGAGGGGGTAATTGGTCCTCCCGGGGACAAGCCAAAGAAAAAAAAAGCAACCTTGGTATGACAAGTGTGTCTAGTTTTTTGACATTTGCTTTACTGCTTTACTATGAGTCTATTGTATTTTGACATTTCCTTTAAGTGTTCAAAACTATAGGACTTGGCATAAGACTTAACATTTATCAGTCTTTTAGACTCTTTTGAACATACATAATGTATTAATGCAACAAGCTTTGAAGAATTGAATGGTTGAATGATGGCCATTTGTTATTTGGTGTTATAGAAGCTGCGGAACATCACTTTCATCAATAACCTGTTCGGCCACCTATTTTTGATGTGTGGAAATCAAGGCTTGTTTCTGCACAGATGTTTCATGTTTATCTGCCAACCACACATCAATGTCAAGGTGACTGCCTGTCTCGCCTCCCACTCACGTGAATGATCATGTGATTTTACGTTCCTTGCCAAACAACATAGTTGAGCAGCTTTTTCTTGAATTGCTTGGCAACTGCAGGTTACAGTTATGGATCACATACACGTCCAGCCTTAAATATTTGAGCCGAGGAATAGGAGGATACTGACTCTGAGGAAGAACTATGGGAAGAACCAACTGTTGCTTCATGGTCAGGTGTTTTTCATCTGCTTGTATGCCTGAACAGAGGTTGGTACGCTGAAACGGTTATAGTGGAGGACAGTACAGTTTAATTTCCGCATCACATTCTCAGAATCGTCCATTTTTATCTTCAATTTCACTACATAACATAACATAACGATATTTTTGGACCTGCCTCGCCTGTTTGACAGGAAATAGATAAAGGGGTATTCACTAGCTATCCGGTCCTGCAGTTCCTCCTCCCGGCCTGCGGGGGCAGCACCGCCGTGTGTGGGGGGGCGCTGCCTGTCTGCCATCCTACCATCCTCTCTCCTACAGTAGACAGGAGGAGGGCCTTTCCTGCTCCAGCACCACATCAGCCATTGAGGAGAAGTTGGGTCCATCGCAGCGAAAAGCGGCCGGTCCTGGAGAGAAGACGAGCCCGGGTCTGTTAACACCTCGTTTCCGGGCGGAGCGCTGCGGCTTGATGCGCTGCGGCCGCGGAGCTGTCTGAGCCTGGCTGCTGTCGGGCCACGGAGAGCGGGGGAAAAATGCCTTCGTCTTTATGGAGGTAACGATGCAGAGCAAACTGAGAGACATGTCACGATAAAAGAGCCGCTTCAAGATGCAGAAACGCTCAGTGGGCACTCAATAGACGTGTTTGTTCCCCGAGTGTGTGTGTGTGTGCGCGTGTGTTTAGGAGACCGCAAACAACTGCCGGCTGAGGTAAAAACTAGGTGTACTCTGCATTTATGTGCCTCAGCCTTCAATCGTGCCCAGCAGGTCCTCCTTTTAAACCACACTTCGACAACAATTTCTGAGCCACGAATCTCAACATAAACTCGCACCTGTCTCAACGTCGTCTGTTCGCGTGTCATCGTAAAGTGTCATCATAACTCCTCATCTTCCTGAAGGGGTGAACCGTGACAACCTGTAAGCATGCAGGAGTGGGTTTTAACAGGTTACGCCTTAGAACATGGCAATATCTGTGAGATTCGGTGCTTTATTGTCCCATTGTGCAAATACAGTGATGGTCAAGCAACTGGCAAGTCAACATTCAGATTCCCAGGGACTATAAAATGTATGTGCAGAGACTGTAGAGGTAGTGGTTAATAAACAGCTGAACAGGGAAGCTGCAGCAGTAAATCTAACAGTGAAGGCAATAAAAAAACACCACCACATAAGAACTAGTATAACCAGTATGACCAATTGCATACCTACAACTATTACTGTATTGTGTGATACAAATATTTGGAGATGGTTGTAAACGGCAAAAGTTTTCTTTTAACTTGACAGTGTCAAAAGCAGATACCGCACTGCGGATGACTTGCACATAAAAGAAATGTGTGTACAAATTGCATGTACATTTGAATGAAGTCAGACCTAACAGGGTTTACACACTGCCCTGTTGTTTACACGACGCGCATCTACATGTGTTTTTCACCGCTTATTTGCAGAAAGGCGACATATCTGAGATTTTACATGTTTGACTTCACATTATTGTAGTGTGGGGGGAAAAAACACTCAACCTGACTGTATACGACCAAAACTGGGCACCGAAAACGACATCGACAACTTGCGGCTGAGTTCAAATGAAGTTGGATCGAATATGTTCAACTCCATGGGGCAGAATGACACCTATTTAACGTAAACGCCATGTACAACATCAACGTATAAATTTTGTATGTGTTTTTGGGATAAGCCCTACAATATAACATCGGCATGTTGTAACACAGGCAGCTATTCTGTCTCTCAGGTAGAAGCAGGGATCTCTCTCTCTCTCTCCTTTCTCTCTCGCTCTCTCCTTTCTCTCTGTCTCTCTCGCCCTATCTGAGCGCCTGTGGTGTAGCAGCCAGTGGGCCGGCCGCCCTGCCAGTGCGCCGCATTCCTCCATGTAATAAGCTGCCTGTCCAGGGCCCAGGTCTCACAGCAGTGGGCTACAGGCTGGCCGGGGCCAGGGCTCCAGCCCCACACAAAGAGGCTCTGTACGAGTCGGCCAGGGCAGGCCTGTCAGCCGGCCCCGGGGGAGGAGGCCCGGCCTCCACTTCTGAACTGGATGCACACCGTGTGCCACGACAGCACCGAGCATACCTTTCACACCACAAGCTAAGGTGTCACCCTCAGGTGTCCCTGAGCTATTTAGGTTAGGTTAGGAGGGAGGCTGCGAGATGAGTCGACAAGTCCAACAAGTTCTGGCTGTTTTATGGAATCAATATCCAACAAACACGTATTCTGCTTTGCAACTCGTGATTGTTGTGGCTGAGAGATTTCATTTTTCTTTCTTCTTTGCTGTCCTCTTTCTTATCAGAGGTGTGGGGAAAAAACTGTAGAAAACAGTTGTTCGGTGATTTCTGGTCAAGTTGTTCCTGGTAACCAAGGCTATGCCGTCTACAGCATCTACATGTGACTGATTTTTAAACATCCATCATCTTACTTGCTTTATACTTTAAGTTGTCACAGGGATGAAGCTCCAGTGCACATAGGTGTAGGCAGGGAATACACCCTGGACACGTCACCAGTCCATTGAAGGACACACACACACACACACACACACACACACACACACACACACACACACACACACACATATCAAGCGGCAATGTGGTGTCATTTTTGTGTATTCGGGTGATGGGAGGAAACTGGAGAACCTGGGGAAAAGCCACATAAGACACTAAGAGAACATATCAACTCTAGCAGTCAAACTCAGGACCCCCCCCCCCTCCCAGTGTGTTCTCATGGATCCACAATGTGGTTGTGTCCTGTAGGGCTTGGCCTGCACTCCTGTTGCTTCTCTTCCCGTCCGCCGTGGCTGCCGACGATGGGTCGCTGCTGGACGGCTGGTACGATGTGTGGTTCTTCCGCTTCCTCGTCAACATGCTGGGATACTTCACCATCATCATCCCGGGCTACCTCCTCATTAGCTACTTCAAGCGCACCAATTACTTAGAAACAGGTGAGCCCCCTCTGTTTGCATCTGTCGAGCGTGCCCGTCGCCTCGCCATCGTCCATTGAACTTTGCTGGTCCTTGTCTTACTCTCTCTCAGGCAGCGGCGCCTGCTACCCCATCATAAAGACGTGTGTGTACGGGAGCGAGGCGAAAACGGGGCTGTTGGATGACGTGTCGGTCACGTCCAGGAGCGAGGGGGACTCGGGCTCGTCTCTCCGACAAGGCCTCAAGCTGGTCTTTTGTGCCGCGGGCCTTCAGGTGAGGAGAGCCTCCTGGAAAACACACACATGAGATGCGGAGACGTGATCCCTGTAAATCCCTGTGCAATAAAACCATCTGAGCTGTCCTGTGTATACACGTCTTTCCTGTGGATGGCTCTGCTTATTTTAGCCTTAAGTGTGATTTGGCTCACAGTTTGATCTGCTGCAGTCTTGTTTGTATAAAGGGAGGTGATGGTGAGAGACGCCAGCAAATACCGTCAGCTGTCCGGGGCTCGACGATCCAGCTCATAACATGCCGTTTGTCGCCTGAATGGCCAGGGTGTTTGCTCACCCAGTCGCCTCTCCAAGCCGGCATAACCTATTCATTTATGATGATTTGTCCTCGCGAGGAGATCCAGCCGAGCTGGGCTTGACAGGAAACGGTCGCCAGAACAAACGTCTGCACATATTATGATTATTACTACCTATTCTCATTGAGGCATTCAGAGGGGATTCCGAGAGGATGTGCTCTGATGCTTACATCTTCGGGTATTTGCCAAGAATGAAGGATGGCGTCAGTTGCTTTTTATTGTCATTGAAATGGTTTTCCGACGACATGGCAAACGATGACATGACACTTTCTAGCGTGGTTAATGGTTGAGGGATTTCATTTTATTTTCTCCAGCTTTCTTCACTTTGCTTTGGATTCGTGTGGCAGTTCAATTAAAATGCATCCTCCAGAGATTTGGCAAGAAAAGCAGCCTAATGTGATGAAATGTCCCTCGTCCAAAGTCACTGTCCTTCCTTCACTGTGTTGCTCTCTCCTGCTCTCAGGCGTCGTACCTGACGTGGGGCGTTCTGCAGGAGCGGGTGATGACGCGCTCGTACGGAGCCCAGACGCCAGAGCAGAAGGGTGAGAGATTCAAGGACTCCCAGTTCCTGGTCTTCATGAACCGTATCCTGGCCCTGACCGTGTCGGGCCTGTGGTGCTTGCTGTTCAAGCAGCCCCGACACGGCGCGCCCATGTACAAGTACTCGTTCGCCTCGCTCTCCAACATCCTGAGCAGCTGGTGCCAGTACGAGGCCCTCAAGTACATCAGCTTCCCCACGCAGGTCCTGGCCAAGGCCTCCAAAGTCATCCCCGTCATGCTCATGGGGAAGATCGTCTCGCACAAAAGCTACGAGTACTGGGAGTACCTGACGGCCCTGCTGATCTCGGTGGGCGTCAGCATGTTCCTGCTGTCCAGCACGTCCAGCAAGCACCCGTCCACCGTCACCACCTTCAGCGGGGTGCTCATCCTCGTGGGCTACATCGTCTTCGACAGCTTCACCTCCAACTGGCAGGACAACCTGTTCAAGCACAAGATGTCCTCGGTGCAGATGATGTTCGGGGTGAACCTGTTCTCCTGCCTCTTCACCGTGGGCTCGCTGCTGGAGCAGGGCGCCTTCTTCGAGTCGCTGGGCTTCATGACGCGCCACTCGGAGTTCGCCTTCCACGCCGTGCTGCTGTCGGTGTGCTCCGCCTGCGGCCAGCTCTTCATCTTCTACACCATCAACCAGTTCGGCGCCGCCGTCTTCACCATCATCATGACGCTGCGGCAGGCCATCGCCATCCTGCTGTCCTGCTTCCTGTACGGCCACGCCGTCACCATGGTGGGCGGCCTGGGCGTGGCCGTGGTCTTCCTGGCACTGTTCCTGCGGGTGTACGCGCGCAGCCGCATGAAGGCCGGCCGCCGGCCGCCGCAGCCCCTCGGACAGAAGGTGTAGCCGCCTCAGGACTCGGGCCACGTTTTCAGTGGCGCGTCCGTGTGTATCTGTCGTTTTTCGTTTTTTTTTTATTCTTCTCATTATTATTGTTACTTATGTTTTTGTCAGCGACGGTACAGAAAAGGGATTCTGCGGTTTGGATTCTTTACAACGAGATGCCCCCAAGGGGTCCATGTGATGTAGTCAGGTGAGCGGTCACAGACGTTTTCGAGTGCCTGTAAGACTGTCTGAGACACGGGTCCCAAACCATAAACTGTGTCAACTGCCTCTCCGCCTCTCTCACAGTTTTAACAGTAGGGCGTTGTTTCTCCCGGAGCGCGGCCTGTCCGGCCCTCTCCGCTCATCCCTCTTTCTTCCCGAATCTGAAAGGCCATACGTTCTATCCGTCGAGGTTTTCCTTCAGTCCTGGTAGTGCAACGCTTCGCTTATCTCGCAGTCCTCCATGTTGGAGCGCAGGGGCCTTTTACGTGTTCATGAGTGATCTTCTGAAGCTGTAGACGTAGCCTGAACACATGGTGCATATATTTCTATTTAACTGTAGGTCTATTAACATGCAGCAGAGGCTACCGTACGTATTAGAGGGTGGTGAACGGTTTGTGTGACGAAGAACACTACTTACCAATTGTATAATTTACAATCACTGAACCAGATGCTGATATTGGTACGTTTTGCACCGCATTATTTTAATTTCATCGTTTTGGTTTTTTTTTTTGTCTCGACACAGATTTTACTTTATGTTTTAAAACTGGGCTAAAAATCTTGTATATATCTCTTCATTGTTAGTTTCCAACAATTTGTCTGTTGTGTACTTTTGTAAAAGGACTGCTTTGTGTGTCTGACTGTTACACGTGAATGTCTGGGAGTCACTGAATGGATGATGATGATGATGACGATGAAGATGATGATGCTCATCGCCATCGTAAGAATGTGAAAATACTGTCGGCCCAGGAGGGACTTTACAGAACAGAATGCATACAAGGGAAATGCTACGTTACTGGTACCTTGTTTTTACCATTCTACTCTTTCCTCTGGTGGATTAATAATAAAACATATCAAATAACTTGACGCTGAGTCCTCCAGAGGTGTCATTTCACACCACGCCGAAGCAAATTGCCCTCTTGTCAACGTTATTTGCTTAGATAACGGTCAACCATCCCCAACTAGGGGTACGTGCGAAAGGATGGTAAATAAACAACTATGATGTGTTGTAAATTACGAACCATATTCACCCACTATCTTATCTGCTTTCTGTGGTAATCATGATTTGCTGCCTGCAGGCCAGGTAGGGTCAAGGCAAGGAACTGAGGCTGTGGGGCAACAGTGCTAAACACATTTGAGACGACTAAAAACTGATAAAAAAAGCCTTTATAAAGAAGTCCCCGCATTTTTTGTGCATTTTGTGCAGCTGGGATCAGGCCTGTTAATTAAACCAAAGCACCGGACACATGAAAACACAAACAGAGAAACCTTCATGTCAAGTCAAATCTCACCTCTATGTCAAGATGTAACCACAGCTGTATGAAAAAATCAAACTGAGGACGTGACCCGAGTCATCCAGACTCATCCTGTTACTGGTAGAGTTGTATTTATCGAACACTGTATGAAGCAGATGAGATAATTCAGCGTGGGATCTCGGTGCGACAGGCCAACAATAAAACAGCAGCGTGTCTCAACTTGTCGGCACAGTAGTGGTGAAAGATCTTTATCTGGTCCTGTTTGACTGGCTGGACCTTTAGTACAGGAAGATCTTGTCTCGGTGGCTGTCTTTTAACCAAAGGCCACAGTTTCTGTGTGTTTCACATGCGGCTGGTCCATCATAAATTCACTCCTGGGGTGACTGTTAAAAGGTGGGTGTCATCTGCATATGATATATCCTGTTGATGTTCAATTTTGTGGTCACCTTATTGCACCTTTTCCGGTAGAATTTCACTTCAATATCGAAACCCCTTTCTATCTCCCATCTCATCCCTTCCACGCTCTGGTCTCATCGATAAAGGCCAACCTGTTAATTCCGAAACAAATACGTCCGGGCTGCTGTCTGATTTGTGAACCAGACCACTACCATGATTCATTAAACATGGAGCAGAAGACTCAAGTTCAAGAAAACATCACTCCCTGGTTTAATCAATCTCACAGCTGCCCGATGGGGGGGAATTTCCCCAAAGCTTTCATTTCACAGCGTCCTACACCCCGGATCGAAGAAGTGCGTCACGATCTCGGGCTTTTGTCTGTCAAAGTCAGGGTGAAGACCTCTTCTTGTCTCTGTCCCCATCAGTCACTGTGGGCTTTCAGTCTGACTGCAGGGCTGTGGCAAGCTAAGTGTTTTTATGGCAATTGTTAGTCGTCAGCATGTATTTGACTACACTGACAGTGCCTGGAATCATTTCACTCCATACTCGGATGATCTGAGCTGGAAGGGGCGTCATGGGTTCAGAATCCTCTTCATTTCGGGAACACTTTTCTATCGTTCTGAGCAGATTGTCTCCTGCCAATACTGCAGAATTCTTCGTGTAATTTTCTTAAACTTTTCTTAAAAATTTTTCCTCGAACAAGCAACTTCTTTCTGAACTGGAAACTCCTGACCGGGAACGAGTGTGATTAGAAATAAGTTAGCCTCTGTGGTTAGTGAGTTAGCCATGTTAGCTAAATACTAATTTCACTGCTTACTGACAGTTATATTATAATTATAATAGAATTATAATATTTCCGTATCTGAATTATAGATATACCACCACTACAAGCTTATTTAGCTCGACAAACATTACACATTATTTAAATTCATTCTTAATCTAATCAAGAAAGAAATAACCAAATAATGCAGAATGGATGCTATATGCTCGGCTAGGCCTGATAACATCCAGTGTCTTTTTCTTTCTTTGTTTTTTTTTTGCCAAACATCTCATTCTGACACTCCTTGTGCATGCGATGTAGCATCAGAGGAAATAATCTTGTTTACTAAGGGTCTGTTATGTTAATTTTTTTTGTTGACCTTGGGCAAAAAAAACAAACAAAAAACTGTCTGTTTTGCACTAAACTAAGCTAATCCATTTAGCTATTTGCATTAGCTTTGTATCTACTGCACCACTTGAAAGCCAGACATAACCCACTCCAGATTATAAAATATATGCTCTTAAATTGGATTATGGCCATATTCTGTTAAAACAATACAAGAAATGTAATCTAAATGGTTTGGGTGACTTTGAATGTGTGAGATACTGCGTGTGTGTACTTGATAGATAGCTAGATAGACGGTTTCATTGCTCTTTTGTTGTGCTTTTTTATTTTTTCTTCTTGCTTCCTGCCAGCCTGGTGTGGGCGTGAATCTCATCTCTTGCATTTACCAAGCGCTGTCAAAAATGAGAGGGAGCTCTGCTCGACGTGCGCGGGGAAATAAGTTTTGTAGCATGAGTGGCAGTTGTGTTTTCTTCTGGCAAGCTCGCATTGCAAATGTCATGGAAACTGGAATCACTCACACAGACCTGCACGACTGCACGGAGGCAGCGTGCTCTGTGATGCCAGTCGACACCCTCGTGTCCTGTTATCTGCAGCGGAATGAATGAATGACGCCAACGCTGGGACATCTTCTCACAGAGGTCACCGTGACCGAGACGACCGCAAAGATCAGCTCGGTCATCTTGTTCCAGGATCGCCTGAACAACAGCTGCCAGAGCTGCAGTTCTTGTAGTTGTACACACAATGATTCAAGGTGAATTCTTGATATGTTTGGCTTTCCAAAGAAAAGACAGAGGTCATTGTTTTTAGTCCCAAAAACGCAAGGCTAGGGGCCAGTGGCCAACTTGAGTCAATGACACTAAAAACAGACGACCAGGCTAGAAACCTTGGCATAGCTATGGACTCAGACCTGAATTTCAACAGCCACATAAAGACTATCACTAAATCAGCCTATTATCATCTCAAAAATATTGCACAAATCAAGAACATGGACCATATCACACCAGCTCTGAAATCCCTGCACTGGCTTCCTGTGTGTCAAAGGATCCAGTTTAAAATCCTCTTACTGGTCTACAAGTCACTGAATGGTCTTGGGCCTAAAAACATGTCAGAGCTATTGGTTGGGTATGAAGCATCCAGACCCCTCAGGTCATCAGAGACAGGTCTACTCAGTGTTCCCAGAGTCAGAACCAAGCAGGGTGAAGCTGCATTTCGCTTCTACGGTCCTCACCTGTGGAACAGACTCCCTGAGCACCTGAGGTGTGCACAAATGGTCAGCTCACTTAAATCAGAGCTGAAAACACTATTGTTTACTGCAGCTTTCCTATAGCGTCTATAGCAATCTGCTGTTTCTATGCTCCTCTGTCTAAATGTCTATTGTTTCTCTGTAAATCACTGTGAATTGCATTGTGTAAGAATGGTGCTATACAAATAAACTGGCCTTGCCTTGCCTTTGCAAAGGAGTGGGGCCGAGAAATCTAGTAGTAGAGGCAGTTAACGCATGGGAAAAGAGGGCTTTAGCAGCTTTTAACATTGTGTAGATAAACACAGCAATCTACAGCCGAAGCATGATGCAAGCGATCGCGTAACCATCAGTCACACAAACTGGAGTGCAACAGTCAGTGTGATTTGGCTTCAGATAAAAAACACACCATCGATATGCAGACACCTCTTGGTTCCAGACATCGGCATCCTGTGTCAGACCCACATTTCTATTCAGATTACTCTACGACGTTCTTCAAAGGCACAGCCGTGTGGGTGTTTAAGGTCAATCTGTACGCGTGTGTTTGTGCGCGTATGTTTTCCTCATTACTGTGCTTCAGATTCACTCCCGGTACAGTACTCATAGTCTTTGCATAAACAAAAGTAAAATGTTTGGGTAGGAAAAAAAACTGTAATTGCCGCTGGAGCATAGGCGGCTCTAGCCCATTTTTGGGGGTGCTAAATTGAATCCCAGCACCCCTAAAATTTGAGAGATTGATTTTTTTTTTTACTGTACATACTTTTTTCTAATAAGCTAGAAAAGTGTCAAAACCATACAGTGCTGCCTTGAAAAGTAATATTTTAACAACAAAAATACACCAGCAGTAACTGTTAAAATGTAAAAAAAAAAAAAGTGAAAGTAGCTCTCTGGATGCTCAGCACCCCTAAACCTCTGATCCTAGAATCGCCCCTGCACTGAAGTCTCCATTTAGTAGCAGTTTTGGAGGTTTTGGGTCATATCAAATCAGTCTTTGTACGTAGCTCTGTTAAAGTTTTCTCACTTCCAAATTGTATTTTCTGTTTCATGTAACCTTTTATACTCCCGCGTTGGAGTGAGAACGCAGGGCATAGTAAAGGTTTTGAGGGGGATATGTGTTAGTTTTTAAACAGCCCTAAAAAAAAATACAAAAAAAACCCTCAGCCTCAGTTTCTGAATGACACGGTGAAGTTTCCCCCGCTATCGCTCTGACGAGCTAGTGTGAGTGAGTGAGTGTGAGTGTGTGTGTGTGTGTGTGTGTGTGTTTCAGGAGGGGGGACACACACACCCACACACCATCGCTGTTTTCTCTGATGTGAGCAGAAAAAACTACTACCGCCTCCTCAAAGTTGTGCAACAAAAAAAAAAAGCAGAAAAAAAAGCAACAGTTCCAGGAAAACCGTGTGCTTTACATTTCCCCCACGAGTACAGCTGGCGATGCCTCACACTTTCAAGAACTCACGTGTGGCCTGTGTCTTTTATGTCACCTACATCCCTTGCTAACTCCAGGTAGATTGACGAGACAACTTATATTATGCTGCCGTGTGGCTTGTAGCTTGAGCCTTGCACACTTCGCACATGTGTTTTCACGTTTTGTGAACGATGATAAATCAGTGCTGGCAGCGGTGGATGTGACTGCATTTCCTCATGAGATGTTTTTATTTTATGTATATATATATAAACCAGTTTTACAAGACACCAATTTATTGCTGTCAGACATCATTCAGGTCAGTCTGACCGTATTAAGCCTGTTAAGAAATGACACGTTTGCACATTAACATTATCACCTGCCTTCGAGGAGAAAGGCAGCCAGTTTGTGATTTCAGGCTGCACAGAAAGTGCAGTCTCAACATCACGGAGTCCTACGTAAAGTCAACCTACACTGTCTACCGTGATGGTTCAGTCAGCCATCATCTTCCCCCCTTTGTACATGCATGTTTCTGGACTCTGTTCGAGAGAAATACAAACTATGGCTGCAAGTGGTCTATGAAATATATTCTTGCACGATTAGAAATGACCCATTGTGTTTACTGGCAGGGTAGGGAAGTAGGAATGAAATTACCATGCTCGGAAAATTTAGTTTTTTCCAGGACGTCACAATTGGCGTTAAATGCCAGTAAACCTTACTTTGGACAGTTTAAGTCTGGTTTTCTGCCAACATTTCATGTTCCCCATCAGCTCTCCACGAGATGCACTGTGCTGAATGTGCTGGAACACCTCCGCAGGTGTTGGATTTCCAATTTGTGGCACATGCTGCCATCTACTGGTCGCGAGGTAGAATTGTTCCAATACATAGTGAGGACCAACTACCCAATGTTTCACTGCCATTAAAAACATTTAACTGTAGGAACAAATAGAACAGAGTCAAAAAAACATCAGGTATTACAGCTTTAATTTTTTTGCAAAACAAGACTTGGAATACAGACAAGCCTGGACTCAGGCAAAGGAATTATACAGTCCTCTCTCCCCATGCAGCGTGCAGTGTTGCACATGAGCAGAACGTCCCAACACCCTCCAGACCTGACCTGAAACTGGAATGTACCATTTCCACGCTCACACGCACTTTTAACCTCCAACATTTAAAACTCAGTGCAACGGGGTACTCTGTTAAACATATGTGCTGTCACCATGAACGCAAAACCAAAAGACTGCTTTTTCTTCTTTTTTTTAAATCTTAAAAAGGTCTTGCAGAGTAATGCTCCAGACACGAGAGCAACACTGGTCCACCACACAACATGAATGACTACTTGTTTTGCACTTAACTGCAGTTTTAAGGATGAACAATTGAAAAGTGAAGCTAAAGTGTTAGAAATATTGGGGGGGGGGGTTTAGGAAGGAAGAGGGTGGTGGTTTAATCGACTTCTTCCATGCGTGAAGCGTCGTCTTCACCATCGCCTTCTAGGGGAGGGATCTCTTCTGGGACGGATGAGGCGGTGGCCTCCTCTGTGGGAACGTCGTCATCGTCGATTCCTGGAGACACAGGGATCACACGTTAGACATCAGAGCCTATATCTATTAACCCTTTCTACTACAGATGACCCGGAGCTCGTGTCCTCACCCAGTCCGAGTTTGATCATTCTGTAGATGCGGTTGGAGTGGGTCTGTGGGTCGTCCAGGGAGAAGCCTGAGGACAGCAGGGCGGTCTCGAACAGCAGGATGACCAGGTCCTTCACGGCCTTGTCGTTCTTGTCGGCGTCGGCCTTCTGCCGGAGCGTCTCGACGATGGGGTGGTCGGGGTTGATCTCCAGGTGCTTCTTGGCCATCATGTAGCCCATGGTGGAGTTGTCCCTGAGTGCCTGGGCCTTCATGATCCTCTCCATGTTGGCCGTCCAGCCGTAAGTGCTGGTGACGATGCAGCAGGGCGAGGACACCAGTCTGTTGGACACTGTCACCTGGTGGTGGATGGGACGAGGGGAGGGTGAGACTGAGCGTCACAAACATCACGAGGCTGAGCAGTGTTAACGGTGGCGAGCATGCAGGACGGTCATGTTAGGAACGAGCCATACACACGCCAGCATGTCCACGTTGTCAATTCCACACCTCCTGTCTAGACTGGTTGGAGTTTTACACATGTGCACACTCATGGCCTGTTTTGGTACGTTGCATTTTCTGTCTGACATTCTGTTAAAACCGTACTATCAAAAAAATAAATTCAGGCATCTGTTAGATCACACTTTGGAAACATTTTCCAAAAACTTCACAACTCCACAATCCAAACTCATTCTGGGCACACGGGACGCGAGCGGCTCCTTGCAGCAGTTTTAAACTCACCGGAACAACCTAGGACCACTTAGGGAACCTGTTACCAAACAAAACACCATCAGCTGTGATGACTCCACAAGACCCTGGAGCGTGAAGGAGACGTTACGGTCACCGGGTCTCTCGGCTCGTCGCCGCCACTCACCTTCTCCACCTTCTTGTCCAGGATCTCCTTCATGAGCTTGCAGAGGCTCTCAAACTTGGCCTTGTCCTCCTCCATCTTCTTCTTCTCGTCCTCATCCTCGGGCAGTTCCAGGCCCTCTTTGGTGACCGAGACCAGGCTCTTGCCGTCAAACTCCTTCAGCTGCTGGACGCAGTACTCGTCGATGGGCTCCGTCATGTACAGGACCTCGAAGCCGCGCTTGCGCACGCGCTCCACGAAGGCAGAGTTGGCCACCTGGTCTTTGCTCTCACCTGGACAAGAAGCCAAGGGTTACCGAGTGAAGTCATCTGTTAAAACTGGTTAGGGTCAGACTCTTCAGACGGACTCACCGGTGATGTAGTAGATGGACTTCTGGTTCTCCTTCATGCGGGTCAGGTACTCTGTGAGGGAGGTCATCTCGTCTCCAGACTGGGAGCTGTGGTAGCGCAGCAGCTCAGACAGCTTCTTGCGGTTCTGGGAGTCCTCGTGGATGCCCAGCTGCAAAAACAACAGTTATTTAATTTATACATACAGGTACGCTGATGCTCTTGTGATTATTTGTGGATGGATTTGCAACCATCTTCCTGGAATGTTGATCACCCAAAGCTGTGTCCAAACTAAACCTGTTTTCACTACAAATTATTAATGACTATCCAATGTTTACTATGAAGATATTGAATGTTTTAGGCCATCAGTACTTACTAAAAGCAGTACTAATGCATTGATCAACTACATCAACGGACAACACTACAACACATAAGCAAACTACAGCATCATTTCATACTGGCCCACAGGGCTATGGCTACATTGTCATGGCAAGCTAGGGAGTACAGAATAAAAGTGAAACCTCGTGAATCCATGGGCAAGCACTGAAGACAGATCGAGTAAGTTATGAAAAGGTCAGGAAAAGGAAAAACAAAACATTCAAAGCCTGCGCCGTTTCTCTTGGATATGATACCTTGATGTTCTTGGAGAAGCCTTCGTAGAACTTCTTGTAGTTCTCCTTGTCTTCAGCCAGCTCAGCGAAGAGCTCCAGACACTTCTTGACGATGTTCTTGCGGATGACCTTGAGGATCTTGCTCTGCTGCAGCATTTCTCTGGAGATGTTGAGGGGCAGGTCCTCGGAGTCCACCACTCCACGCACAAAGTCTGAGGATCCACACAGAACATGGTTAACATTCATAAGCCCCGCCACACCACACTTCTCCAGAGGTCAAGTGATGAATGCGATAACTTGACTTACTGAGGTACTCTGGGATGAGCTCTTCACAGTTGTCCATGATGAAAACTCTCCTGACGTACAGCTTGATGTTGTTCTTCTTCTTCTTGTTCTCAAAGAGGTCGAAGGGGGCGCGGCGGGGGATGAAGAGCAGGGCCCTGAACTCCAGCTGGCCCTCCACAGAGAAATGCTGCACAACAGAGCAAGCGCTTCAGTTTGAGTAAACGTCATTTGGACCAGCAGCGACCGTCACATTTCCCCAGTGAGCCATTTACCTTGACAGCCAGGTGGTCCTCCCAGTCGTTGGTCAGACTCTTATAGAACTCTCCGTACTCCTCGTTGGTGATGTCGTCGGGGTTCCTGGTCCAGATGGGCTTGGTCTTGTTCAGCTCCTCCTGGTCAATGTACTTCTCCTTGATCTTCTTTTTCTTCTTCTTGTCCTTGTCTTTGGAGTCCTCCTCGTCATCTGAACCCACATCCTCAATCTTTGGCTTGTCCTCGCTCTCCTCTTTCTCCTCCTTCTCTTCCTTCTCAGCCTTCTCCTCCTCTGCCTCGTCGTCGCTGATCTCCTTGTCGCGCTCCTTCTCCACCTTCAATTCAAAATTAAACCATTAAACTCCTACGACTTTTCTGGCTGACAACTGGTCAGACCTAAAGACACAATTTGACACGTACAAAGAGGGTGATGGGGTAGCCAATGAACTGAGAGTGCTTCTTGACGATTTCCTTGATCCTCTTCTCCTCGATGTACTCTGTCTGGTCCTCCTTCAGGTGCAGGATGATCTTTGTTCCACGGCCGATGGGCTCACCTGTAAACGGACACAAATAGATGTTAACAATCACTCCTTTCTGTTATTCGATCCTAATAATAATTTTAAAAAATTAAATACGAGAACACATACCACTGTCAACTGCGACGGTGAAGGAACCGCCAGCAGAGGACTCCCAGGCGTACTGCTCGTCATCGTTGTGTTTGGTGATGACGACTACCTTCTCTGCGACGAGGTAAGCGGAGTAGAAACCCACACCGAACTGACCGATCATGGAGATGTCAGCTCCAGCCTAGAACAAACCGTGAGAAAATTTAATTAACAAAAGCCATCTCAAAATACTTTGATGAGATATTCTTTTGAGGTATAGTTTTCCCACAAAAACATCCGATAGCCGTTTAATTGCGGATCTAAGGGCCTCTTGAATATTGACGTAAAGTATATCAGATGATTGTGAACATGATGGACTTGGACGTTGCTCATGTGCAGTACCTGCAGGGCCTCCATGAAGGCCTTGGTGCCAGACTTGGCGATGGTACCCAGGTTGTTGATCAGGTCAGCTTTGGTCATGCCGATTCCAGTGTCGATGAGGGTCAGAGTGCGTTCAGCTTTGTTGGGGATAATGTCGATCTTGAGATCCTTGCCGCTGTCCAGCTTAGTTGGGTCTGTCAAGCTCTCGTAACGAATTTTGTCCAGAGCCTGTAGAGCACAGGTTGATCATTAGAACGACTATAAATGCATGAAATCCTACTGCTGGTTGATGAAAAGGGGGCAGCAGACTCACATCAGAGGCGTTGGAGATCAACTCCCTGAGGAAGATCTCTTTGTTGGAATAAAAGGTGTTGATGATAAGGGACATCAACTGGGCGATCTCTGCCTGGAAGGCAAAGGTCTCAACCCCCTCCTCTTGGAGCATTTCTTCAGGCATCTGAAATCAAGTAAAAAAGGTAATAAAGAAACTGCCTCCAGCCATAAATTCATCGTCAGGCCGGTTTCGGGAGTCGGGACAGCTGCCATCATATTCCCAGAGTCGGCGGAAGTAGCCGTTAACCAACATGGCGACGACCGACAGACAATGGACTCCGCAAACACGTGCTAAGACACGGCGAGGAATGAAAACAAGGATACGGCTTAAAAACGTGATATTACATATCGAGTTTTGATCGACGGATTGTCAAATATCACGGTTTAATAGGCTACTTTGACGAAGGCGATTTAACCGGGTTTTATAACTCGGCCTTAAACCACCGACCGGGGCAAGGCACAACCAATTAACATGTGAATATACCACGTACGGAGCGATTCACACGCCACCTGAGCGTCAATATACAACATTTTGACATTTCGGTGACGTTACGTAACGTAACGTATATACACGTGAGCACAAACTGAAATTAACGGTTATTCAAATCTCAAGAGTTCGGAGGAAAAACGAGGAGATGTGGTTAAAAAACTGCAGTCTGGTTGTGTCAATTTGCCTCCCCAGATGGGTCGACACTGCAGTATTTTATAACAGTTATCGCCGTTATGTAAATTGAGACGCCGTTGTCATCTTCACCACACCTGCTCCTGCTGCAAACCTAGCCTAACCACGGTGCCGCATTCACTCGAACTAACCATGACTAGTCATGTCGACCACTGTATGAAAATACGAAGTCACAATACAATGTGTAGTACATTGTGAAATGGACATGAGAATGAGATTGATAGATTAGCTGGAGCTCAAGAGAGAGAAAGACACGGAGGGGAGCGATGCTGAGAGGTTAGCGTCGTGACTCATGAGCTTTCACCGTGGATTCAGACTACTCTGCTTCATTCAACCATCAGACTATAACGGCGGACTATTTGGCTCACATACTGGCAAAGTTTCTGTGTACATACCTTGCTTATTTCGGTGACTTTTCTTGAATAAATGCAACCAAATGGACTGTCCCTTCTGCTCTCTGACGCAGGGAAATGAAAAGGGACTTCCTATTTAATAGACCGGAATATTTATACACAGTGTGCTGCCGTATCCATCCGCGGTGCACCATGTACTAGCAGTACTCATTGAAGTTCTTTCTAGAAAATATCGGGGAAATGCAGTAAAGCAGGCCATAAATGCATATAGAAGAAGCAAATAAATGTAATTATGAATGCAATTGGGTAGTAAATGGTAGTAGTAGTAAATGCTTGAAAATCTACATATGATATATATCGTGTAGCTGCTGTGATTTACGATTGTTTTAAAGACAAAATGTATTTTGATGTACTTCAGCGCATGAAGCTGAGTTTTAGACGTTATTTGGAATTACTGCATGACTGAAAAATCCTTGCATTCAGTGAGCCATAGATGCCACCTTGTGGAAGTTTAATGTCTAGTGGATAGCGCAGTGTGCAACACCACACAGACATCAAATATTTGTTTGCGAACAAATATTTGCACAGCTGCTGCTACCTTCTGAAATATCCGCGTTAGCTTATAGAATCAGTCAAAACCGAAAAAACGACCAATAAAGCGTTTCTTTTAGCGTAAACGGCAAGGATCTTTTTCATCAGACGGAGGAATACGTGAAACTGGGGAGGGTGTTCTTCGTTTCTTCTAGCACTTTCCATGAAAAACCCGCCTGAAGTGACGTCACAGCTTGTCAGATGCAGCCCTCGCAACGCAGCTGCTGTCACAGGGAGCCTGTGCCTACAACAGAAACACCATGGCAACCGAGCACTTCTGTAGCGTAATAAAATATAGACAACAATTGTCCTTAGGGGATAGACCTTTAAACATGAAATGAAGCTCAATAATACCGTTTCTCTTCATGTTTAGTGAACAATAAAGTGTCTGTCTATCTATCTATCTATCTATCTATCTATCTATCTATCTATCTATCTATCTATCTATCTATCTATCTATCTATCTATCTATCTATCTATCTATCTATCTATCTATCTATCTATCTATCTATCTATCTATCTATCTATCTATCTATCTATCTGTCCGTCTGTTCATCCGTCCATCCACCTATCCATCAATCCATTTACATTAACATTCTGTCTGTCTGTCTGTCTGCCTGTCTGTCTGTCTTATGGTTCCAAGAATTTAGATATTACATAAACAAGATTAAACGGTTGGAGAGACAGGTTTGGTAGGTTTTGTATTGTTTTGTTCTATCTAATGTAGTATTACAACATTATTTTGTATGTGTGTGTTTTATTGGGAGTTCTGGAAGTATTGATTCTGATAACTTTCTCCTTCTTACAACTACGTATTTGAAATACAATATACAATATGCATTTTCTTGGACTATACAACTAATATGATCCTATACTGTACTATTGAATGAATACTATACTATACTATGCTATACTATACTATACTATACTATGAATACTATACTATACAACTATACTATTGTATGAAATACAACAAGCAAAAGTAATAACATGAAGACAGTACTACTACTGCTACTGCTACTACTACTACTGCTAACAACAACAACAATAATAATTGACAGTGATACGAATGATAAATAGTTCAGACAGGAAATACGGTGGTGCAAATATCACGGTGATATCATGGTGGACAGAAGATATCGTGGTATAATCATGATTCATATTATGAATCGGAATGAGATTGTGATTCTGAAGTACTAGACACTGGTCACTTTTATATACAGTCTATGGAGGTGCCACAGGCCATTTTTCGGGGTCCGCCCGCCGGAGACGTCCCACTGTAACGATGAAGCGCTCCTTCCCTCTGGTGCGTAAAGCGCTTGCGTCAATGTTGTTGAGGGCCTGTGACAAGCTAACGTGCTAACCCAGCATCCGGAACGTTTCCAATATCTCCATAATTTCAAACCTTTCTGGGTGCGTTTTCAGTCACTGCGCGCACCACCTAAATCGGGGTACGTATACACAAATATAAATTCATATGTATATTAATTCAAGGCCAGTATTAAGTCTATTAAAGTGACTTTTCCTTGTTTAATACTGCCACCTTTCGCTAACATTAGCTTAGCTTGATGTAGTTGTGCCGGGTACGGTAGCGTGATTAAAGCTAACTTTATCTCTCTAACAAAAGCCTGCGCACTGTTTTGTTAACATGAGAGCGAGTTATAGCGTGTAAACATAGTATATTACGACACATTAAAGCAATTCTTACATGGTTAGGAGGCTAGTTGTTACTAAAATCAACAAACGCGCTAACATGGTCACAGATCGATGTCCGACCTGCTACCACTGGACACAACAAGGACGTATTTGATCAGATTTCCGCCTTAGGCCTGAATACGTCTGGACAGCGTGTCTGATCTTTAATAAAGCCCCTTTTGTGTGTCCACACTAGTGCAGTGTCATCACATGATGTGACGGTAGAGTAACACCTGTCACTGTTCCTTCCTCAGGTTGGTCCGATTCACAGCCGCTATGTCCTTCCCCCCTCACCTAAACCGGCCTTTGTTGCCCCCTCCCGGGATCCCCCCTCAGTTTGCGGGCTTTGCATCAGGTAAGCGGCCACCTGTTCTAAGCTGAAAGTGCACAGCATCCTCTTTCACTTCGGTGTGGAGACTGATGCCCAGACACCCCCCCCCCCCCAGACCATTTCCGCCCGCTTCCGAGCCACGCTTTGGTCCTGTCTGATGTGCGCTTTATTTTGCCGTTGCAGGAACTCCGATGATCCCCGTTCACGTGGGCATCATGACCCCCACCCCTACGGTAATGGTGCCTTCTGTGTCGGTGGTCAGTAAACCTCCTGTCCCCAAGAAGGACCTCGCTGCGGCACGGGCTAAAGAAAGCGAAGAGAGCGGCCCCACCACCACCGTGTTCGTGGGGAACATATCGGAGAAAGCCTCAGACATGCTCATCAGACAGCTGTTAGCGGTAAGGGACATTTCTAAATGGTGTACGTACTCCAGAAAGATGGTTGCCAGGCATCCAACGTTGTACTGAAATAGTTTGATTTTCATATCTTTATCTGAAGAAGTCAAATCTGTCATCTTTTTAGTTTGATTTATAACTGTAGTTTAATGTCAAAATGTCCTCTTTGCATGTGCTGATGCCGCATTTGTACATGTCGTGGGATTTTGTTATTAAATTGTCTTTTAACTCCTCTTTTATCTCTGCTCATGTTGCAGAAATGTGGAATTGTCCTGAGCTGGAAGAGAGTCCAAGGAGCCTCTGGCAAGCTTCAAGGTATCACACATACACCTTACAAGAACACACGTTGCCACCATCCATTGTTGAAACACATTTTCCATATTGTACCATGTTTGCATATTACTCCATCCAATTGTCAAATTGCATCCGTTTCTGTGTTTCTATTATTTTGCAGCCTTTGGGTTTTGTGAGTACAAGGAGCCTGAGTCCACATTGCGATCGCTGCGCCTGCTCCATGACCTGCAGATTGGAGACAAAAATTTGTTGGTGAAGGTGGACGCGAAGACCAAAGCTCAGTTGGACGAGTGGAAGGCCAAGAAGAGGACAGCAAACGGGGTATGGTGTTTTACTTGACCACTGTGCAGCCACACCTCTAGCCTTTTTCAGATCTCTGAATCACCATGCTAGATCCATCCTTCAGCACCAACCATCATGTGGATACATTTTCACTGTAAAGACTAAAAGAAGGAATCGGCCTCATCTCTAAGCTGGGATTTTGTCTCATTTACTTGCAGAACATGAAGGCAGAAGACGGAGCAGAAGATGAGGAAGAGGTGCTAGACGAGGAGACCAAGAAGAAGGATCAGATCATCAAAGGTGCCATCGACGGACTGGTGCGAGAATATGCAGCAGAGCTCAACGCGCCCTCACAGGATGAAGACTCCCAGAGGCGAAAGAGGAAAAAGGAGAAAAAGGAAGAGGTAAACAAATGTGATTTATTCACCTCTGGTGTGCACTCTTGTTTTTTTTCTTTCCAATCATCCTCACTGCTCTCCCATTTCCTTCAGGACGACATTAACACTATCGACATGGAGGAGGACAAGAGGGACCTGATCTCCCGAGAGATCAGTAAATTTCGGGACACTCACAAGGTAAAGTCCTCTGATCTTGCCGTTGACATTACAGGTTTTTGGAAAGCAGCTGCTCACTTAGCTCGCACACTTAGCTGGTCGACACATTTACCAAGCCTTTTCTTGATCTCACTGACGTGCATACCACACACCGATTCGGCAGCAGCATCCACCTCAATTCGCCCAATTGCCACACGACTGTTTCATCCAGACACCACAAGCAGGCAGACAGCTAGCATTTCCTTATGTCCACCACCTTGTCTCTCAGGCCTGATTTGACACCTGTGACCACCCGTAATGAAGCTATCTAGGTGTGACCATGATAGATCCATTCTTCATTCATCACACAAAAATGCATGGAGACGATGTCAAGTTACCTAAAAAGCTAATCTATTCATTAAACCCCACCATTATGATAGTGATCATATGGTGACTAAAGCAAGATGAATCTCAGAGCTTTGGAAAAAGTTACCAGGATAGGATGTAAGTATGAGCCTTTATTTACTATCTACATATACTGGGCGTCCCCCCTCTCGAGGACTTGCATAGGGGCAACTGTGCTCCACTTTTGCGTGTGTGGGTTTGAGCTCATGCTTTTTGTTTTTGTATTTTTTTGCGAATGCAAAAGCACGCCCGCCACCGAGCCCCGAAGGTTTGGAAAGTCAGTGAACCTGTGTGAGTCCTCTGTTCATTATGGTCTGTCTTTAAATGGTGTTTCATGTTGACGCATCGAGGGCTCTCTGAGGAAAACAAACAAACAAGCGAGTAACCCGCTGCAGTGGCTCCGGCTGCAGCTCCTGTTGTTTCTAACGATGCTAGTTGCGGGGGGGCGCCCTCTCCACAGCAGCGCGCTGATCTGAAGACTTGACCAAGGTACGTGCTCTCTGGTCCGCGTGGTGTGGCCTCTCTCCACCTCCATCGGCGTCTTCACTCTCTCTCTCTCTCTCTCTCTCTCTCTCTCTCTCTCTCTGGCGCACGTTCCTCTAGTCTCGGAGGCAGATCAGCGAGTTACCCGAGAGGCTGACACGCTGTCGCGGCAGAGCTAAAGACAGAACTAAAACAGAAAGTGAACTGAAAAACACAAGCAAACTGAAAGCTAAACGCCAGCTGTGCGCTTATGAGTGATTCTCAACCATCTAGGAGACATTTTACTGCCACCGTCATGTTAAAGTGACTTCCCGCCCAGTCAAGTATGAATTGAATGAGTCCCGGTATAAATTCTACAGAGGTAAGTGAAGAGACAGCAGAGCAGGTGCGACATTTGTCACAAAAGTTCCAGTTATTAACGATTAATCCGTAATCGATACCAAGTGGAGTTTAAAAAGTTCTCGCGGAGTTCTTGCTAACATCGTCCACCCCCTCTCTCTCTCTCTCTCTCTCTCTCTCTCTCTCTCTCTCTCTCTCTCTCTCTCTCTCTCTCTCTCTCTCTCTCTCTCTCTCTCTCTCTCTCTCTCTCTCTCTCTCTCTCATGCCATACGTTTCCTTCTCTTGGTGCATCACACCTGGGGCTTTATAGCAGCCTGAGTGGCTGCTGAAGAAGCAGCCTGTAGCTGGAGCTGTTTTCATGCCACCAGGCAACGTGCATCCCGTCCTTTACCGCTACCTGGTGTAGCTGCCACCACCAAGATAACTCTGGGCGACCGGGCTTTGGTCTTCGTGCGAGATTGTGCGATAGATGTCGCCCCGTAGTGCTGAAAGCCTTGTGTGTGATGCCCGTGAAGGCCAAACAAGGAAGTGTGTGTGTGAGCGTGTGTGTGCGTGTGTCATTGAGTCCTGAAGATCCGCTGAAGACTTCTACAGGGGTAAGCCCGTTTCTACAATTTCATTTATCTGTGCAGAAATGTGACTGATGTTCATTTCTTTATTTAGCTCTTTGCCGAATGCCATGTTGCAGTAGCGGTTGTTGTCTTGATGATGATGATGATGATTACTATGATGATGATGATGATGCTTAAGCAAGACAGAATCCCATAACGTTTTTCCCTTGTATACCGTGTGACCTGCTTTCCTCCCAGGCCTAACTATAAAAGGCTTGTAGGGGCAGCGAAGGGCTGAGTCCATAGTTCAACACCTGTAAGTCACAAACAACTAGTTCACCAAAAGACTGCCTCCTGTTTTCTGTTGTTGTTTTCCTTGTTCTGAGAGGACGACTCTTAAGGAGAGAAAAGGCATTGTCTTTTGCAGCGACTTTTTCCTCGTTACGAATGCCTCAACTTGGACATGCTCCACAGATCTGTTTGGCCGTTGAAGTGGTTTCCAGCTCCTCTCTTGCTAAAGTGTAGAACACCCCGCGAGGCCGAAGCAACAAAACGCCTTGCCTTAGATGAACGGAGACGCTTTCTCTCTGTGAGGAGAAGCCTCCCGCATCCTTCCAGGTCCCCCCCCCCCCCCAGTTAGGATTCCAGCCTCTCTGACGAGCTTTGCACTGATTAGTGTAGGGCATGATCCTGTATGAACCCCCTCGCCCCATCCCCCTTTTTTTGTTTAAAGCCTGGAAACCACTTGATCTGTGCACAGTAGCAAATTGACTGCTGAAGCCAGGCCGGTGGGTGCGCGTCGGCGGCTGAACCCGTGTGTGTTCTGCTCCGCAGAAGCTGGAAGAGGAGAAGGACAAGCGGGAGAAGGAGCGGCTGGAGTTTGAGCGGGAGCGCAGGGAGCGCGAGAAGGAGCGGGAGCGGGAGAGGGAGCGGCGGGACCGCGAGAGGGAGAAGGAGCGGGAGAGGGAACGGGAGAGGGAGCGAGAGCGGGAGAGGGACCGGGACAAGGACCGCGACCGCCGGACCAGAGAGAGGGAGCGGGAGCGCGACTGGGAGCGCGACCGGAGCCGGGACCGCAGCGCCGAGCGCAGTCGATCCAGGTACCGGGCAAAAGACACACGGATGTACCTCAAAGAATGACATTTCAGATACATAGGGGTACATATGTAGTCGTACATAGTGGTAAGTAGTACATATGTTTGTAATGAAAACAAGACTTGAAGCCTATTGACCTTTGTTGACTGTCATACTTGTATCGAGGAAAAGACGTATCGTGATACCTACTTATACAGTCGGTATTACAATGCATGGATGTGTGTTTACTATGTGTGTGTGTGTGTGTGTGTGCAGACTTGAGCATTCTCTTGCTCTCGTTGTTCGCAGGGAGGTGAGCCGGGACCGCGACAGAGAAAAGAAACGAGACCAGGAGGACGAAGAGGAAGCGTACGAGCGCAGGAAGCTGGAGAGGAAGCTCAGAGACAAGGAGGCAGCTTATCAGGAGGTGGGTTGGAGGCCTAGTTATCTCAGTAAAAGTTATCTAATGATGGAGAGTAAAATATAAGTTGTGCTTTTTCGCCCCCTTTCCACAGCGTCTAAAAAACTGGGAGCTCAGGGAGCGGAAGAAGGGACGCGATTATGGCAAAGAGTCCGAGAGGGAAGACGAGCGCCGGAGAGAAATGGTGAGAACATGAAACATGGAGAACACCAGAGTCCTTGCTCTCTGAGACACACACACACAACAAGCTAAAAATGTAACTGCTCAAATGCATCAGCATCTCCCATAATGCTGCGGGGACATGGAACAGAGCTGTTAAAGACCCGATGCTGACTGGTAAATGTGACTAGTCCAGCCGTCCTGACTGGTTTCTGCCTGGCTCTGTGTGTCTCCAGATGAAAGAAGGCAAGCGGCTGAAGGAGTTCCTCGAGGACTACGACGACGACCGGGACGACCCCAAGTACTACAGGTGAGCGACGCGCCCAGGCTAAGATGAGAAGAGGACGAGAGACCCCCCCCCCCCCAAAAAAAAGTACACGATGTGCCATGAATAAAACCAGGTGGCGACTGAGCTGTGGTGTTTTCATTTCACTGCTCACTACTCAAAGCTAGACATGTTGAACGGAGTCCAAATGTGCGGCAGATGCGGCGTGACCCAGATCTGCCTGGCAGCAGCAGATGCACTCTGCTGCTGCTGCTGCTATACTGCCGCTATGCTGGCCATTGTTCTGAAGGCTGTTATTTTCGGTGTGACCCCTAGGGGCAGTGCGCTGCAGAAGCGTCTCAGAGACCGAGAGAAGGAGATGGAGGCGGACGAGCGTGACAGGAAGAGAGAGAAGGAGGAGCTGGAGGAGATCAGACAGAGGCTGCTGGACGAGGGACATCCAAACCCAGACGCAGAGCTACGCAGGGTACGTTGTCCATCAGGATGCTGCGTGTGTGTGTGTGTGTGTGTGTGTGGGTTTGTATGCGTGTGCGTATTTGCATATCTGCAATGAGCGTGCATGCTATCTGCCGTCTTTGTGAAGGTCACTTTACCATATGAGACTCGTGCACGTCTGCCCATCTTTGATCTGTGTGACTGAGTTGCTCTCCGTCTCCTGCACACACACCCCCCCTCCCGCCCCCTCCCATTGGTCCAGATGGAGGAGGAAGAGGAGGAGCGTCTGCGGCAGCCTCCCATCGTCCCGGAGCCCGAGCCCGAGGAGGAGCAGCAGCATCAGCAGCAGCAGCAGCAGCAGCAGCAGCAGCAGCAGCAGCAGCAGCAGCAGCAGCGGGACCAGCAGCAGCAGCAGCAGCAGCAGCAGCAGCAGCAGCGGGACCAGCGGGACCGCCACAGGCGCTCCCGGGAGCACCGGGGCGGCCGGCGCCCGGAGCCCGAGCGGCCTGAGCGGCCCGAGCCCCGGCCGCGGCCCGTCCAGTCCGACAACGAGGTGGAGGAGGGCGAGGAGGAGGTCTACGAGCACTACGAGCACGAGGCGGAGAACCCGGAGGCCAAGCCCTGCCTGAAGCCCACCATGAGGCCCATCACGGCGGCGCCCTCGGTGTCCTCGGCCAGCGGCAACGTGTCGCCCGACACGCCCGGGGACGAGTCGCCCAGCGGCATCATCATCCCGCACGAGAACTCCCCTCCAGACGCTCTGCCGCAGGAGGAACACCGGCCCAAGATCGGCCTCAGCCTCAAGCTGGGTGGGTATGGAGCACAGGCCGGCCAGAGGGGGACCAGGCCCAGAGTTGGAGCTGACATAACATATTTGAACCAGCGCCTCTTTACTTACATGATAGTGGGGCTAGTGGGAGAGACCCAGTGGGACCGGTGAGAAACATGTGACATGACTAGTTCTTGTGCACAGCTAATGGCCTAAGCTGTCTTTTTATGCCAGAATGGACAAACAGGGTCTTGTGTATATATAGACACAGGTGGGAATATATAATGCCACACGAGACTTAAACGCAAAGCTGAGATGTTACCCGCTAAAATGAGATGAGAGTGAAATAACCCCACCAAAAAGCCAAATACTTATCTTTTAATACCAAATATAAATAGGTGCACGAGGATGTGATCTCTTTCGCTAACTGGAGATTATGAATTCTCCAGTTGAATGTGGAGGGAAAAAAAGAAGAGTTAAAGCCGTTCAATAGCCGAGGCTGTGAATGGAAGCAGGCAGACTTGAGCTGTAATTTTTATATAATCTCTCTGAATCGCAGCACTTCATTTTGAGTGGCTAATATCACTTTCAGATCCTTTACCAGAAAGCAGAAGGAGGCTACATGCCCTCCGAGGCGTAATTGACGGTCCCCGGTGTAGAGGAATGAAGACTTCTCCGGGAACGCGAACGAACGGGTCGATACAGACGCATATCCTGATCGACGGTGACTAATGAAGTGGCTCACCTGCCTCGGCTCCTAAATGAGGTGTTGTCAATGTGCCGCCTCTCCTGCCCGTCATCACAGTCAGATGTCCTGGGGCTTTTCCTAGCATTGTCGACAGAACGAGCCGTTTGGAGAGGGGGGGGGGGTTTGCATTGAACATTTCTCACCGTTCTCTGTAGAGAGTGATGAAGCGCTTCATCAAGCAAACTGAGAATCGTTATTGGAGCCGGCGGGTGGAGCCAGATATTCTCTGAGATGAATAAAATGGGCTAGAAAGGAAAAAAGCGGGAGAGTAGTGGGAGTGTGTGACTGTGGCCCTCGTAGACCTGACCCGGGACGCTCTCTCCGCCCAGGCGCCTCGGGCAGCCCCAGCCAGCTCAGCGCCGGCAAGAGGAAGAAGCTGCCCGTGGACAGCGTGTTCGGCAAGTTCGACGACGAGGAGGCGGACGAGCAGCCGCGCAAGAGGAAGCTGGTGCCCCTGGACTACGACGAGGACAAGAGCCTGGGCGTGGACGGGGCCTCCAGCATCAAGGGCGGCAACAGCGAGGAGAAGCGCAAACACATCAAGAGCCTGATCGAGAAGATCCCCACGGCCAAGCCCGAGCTCTTCTCCTACCCGCTGGACTGGACCATGGTGGACACGGTGAGGACGGGGGGGGGGAAGGGTTTGGTCTTTAGAACGTTTTCCAGCCTGACACAGCTCTAGAGAAGTGTTCTTTTTTTCTCAACTAGCTTCTCCTGTCAGATGTTGATTCCCCAGCTATAGTAAACCTCTCTCCCCCCCCCCCCCTCCCCCTCCCTCCCTCCAGACGTTAATGGAGCGACGTGTGCGGCCCTGGATCAACAAAAAGATCATCGAGTACATCGGGGAGGAGGAGCCCACGCTGGTGGACTTTGTCTGCTCCAAGGTATGGATGGGGTGTCGACTGTGTGACCACGGCGTGCAGCCTGGCCACAGGAAGCCAGACATGAACTGACGTCTTTGTTCTCGCCCCCCCCCCCTCCCCAGGTGATGGCTCACAGCATGCCGCAGAGCATCCTGGACGACGTTGCCATGGTGAGGAAGACGACGACGACGCTCACTGTTCATGTCTTTCCGTTCGATCGGCTCATAACCGTCTGGTTAAGAAAGGTGTAAAAATGAGAAGGGTGGGGGTGAGCAACTCACCCTGCCTGAGGTTTGAAAAAGTCTGCGACTTTTGTTATATTTCTGAGCTTATGAGAGATTGTGTCGTAAGTTTTAACCACAGACTGCACTTCTTTTACATCAGACAATAGAGGAGTAAACAGAGTGTTAGTGTGGGACAAGGGAAAGTCCTGCAGAGTCAATTCCAGAAAAAAAAATCACAGAATTAGAGGGCCAGAAATAAGTCTGTGAAGAGATGAAGGGGGAAAAAAATGATTTTTTTTTTTAAACGTGTCTTCTCCTGCTGCAGGTTCTCGACGAGGAAGCTGAAGTGTTCATCGTGAAGATGTGGCGGTTACTCATCTACGAAACCGAAGCCAAAAAGATCGGACTGGTCAAATAAGTGAAAGCGACCACTGAATCGATCCAGACAAGCTCCAACCCCCGCATTACATCAACTGACCCCCCACCCCCCCCACCCCCAACAACCCCTACCCCTACCGGCACTCATTGCTCACATTGGCTCAGGTATGAGGTCGCGCTGCCTCTCTGTGCGTATACAGTACGTCATTACCTGCCAATGATGAGAGACGACTCTGGAGAAGCTACACACACACACACACACACACACACACACACACCCCTGACCTTCAACGCCTGGTGCAGACCTGCTGCAAACTGTATAGGGTTCACAAACTTCCTTTTTTTTTTTTCCTTTCTCTCTTTTTTTAATCGTACGGTATGAAGTCTTTCAGGTGCTGAGCTGCCGCTAGGGTGTGAGCGTTTTACCGGGTTATTTATTCAGGGGTTTGGACACGTTCAAAAGATTGTTTCCGGTTTATTTCTGGCACCTTGCCACATTTTAACGTCAGCGTGGTCAAGAAGTCGTCGGTGTTGGGTCTCGGGAACCATCCACGTCGTCTTTTTAATGAAAAAAAGAAAAAAGGGTCTTCCCAGAAATTCTCGGTTTCCGACGTCTCCACAGCTGTTACAAGCACACACATGTAGATGGATGTTAAAACCACTAAAGGAAAATGAGCAAAGAATAAGGGGTGGTGGGTGGGTGGGGGTGGGTGAGGGTGGGGGGGCTGGAGTTGTGAAGACGCTCTCCATTTGTTTTTGTATCGTGGACTATTGAATAAAGTTGATTTTTCTAACAGCTTGTCTCTGGACTCCAGATCCCTGCTGAAGTGACTGTTTGACTCGTCCACACAGTCGCTGAGAGATAAGAGCGACATTCCAGATAACGTGCAAATGCTGCAGCTCCGTGCAATGCCCACATCGGTGCATCCGAAGCCATTTGTGTTGCACCTAGAAAAACATTTGCAACTCCTAACATTCTTTTAAAAGGATCACCTTTTGGAAGGACAAAAATGGCAACTAGACAAATGAATTTGAAAGAGTGGTTGCAAATAGCTGAAGGAATGCCTAACGAGGGTTGAAAAGAGTGTAATTGTTGAAAAGTCAGAAAACAGCTGAAAAATGCTTTAAGACTGCATAAAAGTGGTTAACAGTTGAGAAATAGAATAGATATAAAAACACAAGTGTGGCAAAGTATACCGCTACCAAAAAACCTTGCATGACCAGTAGATTTGTAATCCTTCCAGAAAATGCCTGCTAATCTACAAGACCATTACTCCTGATCTAAATAAGAGATGATGTTATAACCTGAGATCCTCACAACAGTCACAACTGGGCTAAATTACGAAATAGTATTTAAAAAAAGGATGGAAATGCAACCCAAAGTCTGTGTTTCGCACAATAGTTGAAAAAGTGCTCTTGTGGTGGAAAATCCATCCCGGAGTTCCCTTCCTTACTCCGATCCAGAAAGCTTTCATGACTGCCCAAAAGTCTGGACCACTGAACTCAAAGACTGTGAAAGCACCCTCAACCATTGCAGATTAGGATTACAGAAACCTCAGCGCAACCAGCAAATCAATGCTGAAGGAAATGTATTTATTTTTTTGTGTTTTGTTTATGGCCCTGTGGATGGAGCTACGGGGTGAAATTGTGCGGTTCCTGCTCAGTGGGAATCCCTGGACTCATCCCTCTCCAGATGTTACAGTGGCAGGATGTCTCGGCGGATCACGCAGTCGGCCATGTCGGGCAGCCGGGGCACCACGCTGCAGCTCAGGGCGCTGCGGCAAACTCTCATGCTGCTGACCTCGGTCCAATCTCCAGTCTCGGCGTCGTAGAATTCAGCCTTGGAGGAGGTGGAGTAGCCGTCGAATCCCCCGGCAACGAAGAGTCGACCGTCGATCACCTCCAGTCCGAAGTTGCTGCGGGTGGTGAACATGGGGGCGACCTCGGTCCAGGAGTCGGTCTGGGGGCTGTAGGCCTCGACGCTGCACAGACGGCTACTTCCATCAAAGCCACCGACCTGTGAAAGAAACATTTCAACGTTCATACCAACATTTTGGCTCACAAATAATAAATAATTGCCATAATTGATTGTTTTGCTGATTCGTCGTCGTTTTTCTTTTTAGCAAGCCACATGAATGACATTTGCCATTCAGAGTGAAATGTCTCAGCTTAGGCTGATTGACTCACCACCAGATCGAGTCGAAAATATGACATATGTTAATGAAAGAGTCGACTGGACACGCTACATGCTAGCTACCATCAGCAGTTATCTCAACCAATTTCAAGGACTGCTAACTGCTAACAAAGGAGAAGCGTCACTAGCATGTTTCGTGGACTTACTGCAAACACGCAATCTGCATATGTGATGACCCCGACTCCCCTGCGACTTTTGGTCATGGGGGCGATGACTGTCCACTGCCTGGTCTCTGGGCTGTAGTACTCACATGTCCTCAGGCACTCGTGCCCATTGAAACCACCGCAAATGTAAATCTGTGGGAGCACAGAGAAGCTATTGAGTCATTTAGCACTGACACAGATAATGAAATAGAGGCGGAAACCTCAAGAAGAATCAAATGGTGTAAAGTGTAATATAAGAAAACTAAGCCAAATAAAACCTGGCAATGGTAATTGAGGAACAGCGTCACTATCACCTTCCAGTTCTATGACGTTTTTCAGGGCCATTATCAAACACCTAGCCACATCTTACCACACTCAATATGACAAAATCACCTAAAGAGCAATATTCAAGTGAAATAAAGGAGCTCGTTTTTAGACAGCGCATCTTGAATATCTTGTTAAACGTATCTTGTTAAACATCTTGTCTTGAGTCGTATCTCAGATGAAACAAACTTTTTGGACGTGTCATCAGGTTTTTAAGCTACTGTGTTATTTGATGAATCGCATTGTTTCAAGAAATAGAATTAACTTGAATCGAGACAAATCTGCTTTATTGAAAACTGCAGGTCAACATGCACAACCCATAATGCACAGTACAGTGTGAAAATGAGAAATGAGTGAAAAATGTGTTTTACCAGCTAATTTGAAGCTCACTCTTATCTTGCAAGGCTTAAACATAATGTCTTATTTCAAGAAATCTTACCGAGAAAATTTTCTCTTGTTCCATTGGCAGATTTTTTTGCTCATTACAAGCAAAAAATATCTCGTATTCTTATTTTTTTTGCTTGTTTTCAGAGTGGCCTTTTTTTCCCAGTGAAGCAATACCCGGGCTGCAATTGCCAACGTGATATACATATGACATGATACGATACTGAATATTTTGTACAAAAGCTTCATGCTTTCAAAAAAGGGATCTAAAAAGTTGACTAAATCATATCAAGTAAGACACTGGACGACTTCTCATCTACTAATATTTTCATCTACTATATCTACTGATATTTTCATTAGAGAATCGATCCCAGAAAACATTTGGTGAAACCAGACTCACCCTGTTGTGCAGTGTTGTGCAGCCGGCATCGCTCCTCTGCTCGTGCATGGGCGGGAGGAGACTCCACTGGTTGGTCTCGGGCCTGTAGCGCTCTGCCGTGCTGAGCCGGGTGTCGCCGTTGTGGCCTCCCAGGGCGTAGACGTACCCGCCCAGCGTGGCCACGCTCACGTAGCAGCGCGGGAAGTGCATGGGTGACGCCTCGTGCCATGCTCGGGTGCTCAGGTCGAAGCGGCGCACGCTGTTGAAGTGGTCCGCCCTGTTGCGGCCGCCGATGTAGTACAGGCAGCCGTTCAGGTAGGCCGTGCCGTGGTAGCCACGGGGCCGCTCATCCGCAGGCGCCACGTCCACCCAGTGGTCGGCACGCATGTCGTAGGCCTCGATGGCGTTGCTGGGATTCCCATCGCTCCAGCCCCCGGTGGCCAGCAGGATGGCGGCAGGCAGGCGAGGCCGGGCCGCAGCCTTCTTGCCTTCCGAGAGGACGCGCTGGCACGAAGGGTCGTTCCTCACCATCACGTTGGACATCACGGTCTCAGTGATGAAATCCCTGCTCGTCAATCCAAGCCGCACCTGCTCAGGGGAAGCATAACATCACTGTTATCTTCATCCCGGAGGCTGATATCACTCTCAGATCTAAATGTCTTAAACATCATTTCAGGGGTAAACTGAACTGTTCTTGGTGTCCTCATGTGATTTGTTGATGGCAAGGAACAATATAAGCGCAGTATCTGCAGTATATACTATACTAGACTCACAATATATGAGATACTGTTATAGCAGTCTATACCTATTGTTCAATAAAATTGTAACGTCCTGTACTGCCCTGCAGTGAACTTGGTGATATGACTGGATCAAATACGAAAAGCCAGCCATGGACGATTTTCATCCACGGCTACGGGTAGAGCATTCCTGTCAGGACAACACTTTAAGTCTGAGGATATAACTCTGAGCTAAAAACAGTAAGGGGGTCTTATCTCACCTTAGACAGGAGATCGCCGAGGCGTGCTGTCCGAGACCCTGGTGCATGTGAGACCCAGCGAAGCACGGCCTCATAGGCGAGAGTCTCGTCCCTCACGTTGAGGTCGTCTCTGCTGAGGATCTCGATGAGCTCCGGCGTGGAGAACTGCTGGAACTCCTCACCAAACATGACCTCCTTGAAGTGATCCAGGATATAGCGGAGGGCCTTGAGCTTCAGGTCGGGGGCCGAGATGACGCTGGTGAGCTGCCAGATGCCGACACAGTTTTCACTGGTGAGCTGCTCCCCCAGGAACTCACAGCAGGCCCACACGATCTCAGTCACGTTGAAGTGGATGGCTGCCATCAGCAGCTCCTGCACGTTTTCCGCCGTCACAGAGACAGAGCCGGTGTAGGCGAACTCGATGACCAGCTCCATCATGGCAGGAGACAGGCCTTGGATGGTGAAGACCTCTTGATCGGTGGAGTGACGACAGAAGAGGGCTCTGTGGGCCGCAGGGACGCAGACACAACAGAGGTTTCAACAAACGGCGTTCAAAGAACTGACAAGACTGACAATAACAGACAACTTCTCAAAAGAGGTGAATTGTGGCACAGAAATAAATAAAAAGTCAATGTTTCAATCGTGAATGAGACTTTTTTTGTATGCTCAACTTAGTGAAAGTGAAGTGACATTAATTTAGTCCCCAAAGATACCAAACAATAAACTCACCGGAAGTATGGGATGCATCTAGCAAGGATGATCTTGTGGATTTTAAATTCCACGTCCCCGACTTGAATAACTGCATCGAGAAGGACTCCAGCCAGGCGGAGTTCATTTTCCCTTGTGGACCTTTGTGAAGACATGCCTCTTTTCTTTTTCCTTCCTGTACCACACCTTATACCTTTTACGATGCCTTGATGGTCCCAGCAGGTTTGTGTTGTGGTCCAATTTGTGCTTGAGAGCTTATTTAAAGGCTCAATGGAATGATGCATCACATTCCAGAATGGATTCTTACTACAGTTCTCCAGTGACTCAAATGACCATGTCCAATTCATATGTAAACAAGTATGTCCACTTAAACCCATTGATTCTATATATATATATATATATATATATATATATATATATATATATATACACACACACACACACACACACACACACACACACACACACACACACACACAGACACACACACAATATATATATATATATATATATATATATATATATATATATATATATATATACATATATACAATCCTTACCCATATGAAAGACTTTAAGGCCAACGATTCACAGCAGAACTGAGACAAGCTGTTTATTGGTTTAACTTATGTATTAACTATTAAGCGCTTAATAGTAAAAGACTGAAAAGGAAAAGGGAAAAAAGAAAAATAGCTGAATTAAAACAGAAACATGCTGAAATGTGCCTAATAGTTGAAAAGGCTGATGTGCCTATTGTGGTATTCAATGCTACTGGAAATGTAAATTTCCCTGAGGGAGCCATCCCAAGAGGGATAAATAAAAGAAAAGTCTTAAGTCTAAAGTCTAATTGCTGAAAGGCAGAAAATCGCTGAATTAAAGCAGAAAGATGCTAAAAGTGCTTAATAGTTGAAAAGGCTGAAAATAGTCGAGTTAAAACCTAAAAATTGCTTAAATCCTCTTAAAAATTGTGTGTGTGTGCTGCATGCTGTCGGGGCCACGTCTGTAAACAGAGGATCTTTGAGAGGGAGCTGTGGGAATACTACACATCCTATGACCGTGCAGTTTTCAACACACACAGACCACAAATTCATGCAATTTTCAAAGCTGAAATTAAGTGTTTAAAACAATGTATGGCGACGTAGCTGATATTTGTTTGAGGGCATGATTTTATTTGAGTTTTTCCCACTCATTCTTATGGGAAACAACATAAGTGCGTGAGCCGTAAACACTTGGCTGTAGGGAGGCAACGCTTGCTCCTAGCTGCATTATAAGTACACCACCATGCAGGGGAGAGTCTCTGGAACGCCTGTGTGTGTGATTTGGTGTCTCTACCATGAATATTGAGGCCACGGTCGTGAGTAAGAGTGTAAGGGAGATGGAAAATGCATTGTGGCTTATGGAGAAAGGAGGCAGCATTGGGGTCACTGAGGCCCGCCGTTTAATTTCTTTCTTTTTTTGTTTTTTTTTAGGTTTTTGGCGGGCACCGTACGAGAGAGCACAAATTTTCCTACAAAGGTGGAAAAAAGAATTAGCCTACTACGTACGGTGTGGCTGGGAGCAGCATGAAAAGAGAAAAACGAGAGCTGATTTTTCAGCCGTCCTCCACTCTAGTGATGACATCATCAACTGTAACTACCAACATTCCGCGCAACACACACTCACTGTAAAATCAGAAGAGGGCTGAAAAAGCTGATTAAAACTGATTGTAAAAAAAGGTTTCATTTAATATTTAATAGTAGTTTAATAGTCTTGTGAATAGTTTTTGAAATAGTTTTTCAAAAGCATAAAAGGTTAAAAAGAGGCTGAAGGAGAGCAATAATGTCCTAAAAGAGCTGAACGTTTGAATGGTTTTAATAGCTCAACCTAACGAAAACAGATTAAAAGAAAAATCTGACGGTATATTTGGAAAAATGTTCCCACTCATCCTAAAACCTGGGAAAAGTCAAGAAGACATGGAAAATGAAAGAAATTAAACATCCTGGACTTTTCTTTTTAAGCATTAAGATATTTCATAGATGAGTACATAGATAACACATCAGTGTTCTTCAATCTGTAGAAAAGAAGAGGAGCCATAAAATGATAATGACATTGATATAAAAAGCAGCCTGAAAGACAAAAACTTTGATCCTTTTCTGGTCTGTCTTTCCGTAGTTATCCGCTCCTCACCTATCAGGTGATTTTATTATTTTCAGGTAAATGCACCCTCATGTTTGTCCTTTTGAAAATGTCACAAACTGAAAGATATTGTAAATCCCTCGCCCTCACAGCAAGCCGACAGAGACACGCCGAGATGAAAACGTCAAGGAATTTATTGATGTAACGTGAGCTATAAACCAGAACAGGTCTCGCTGGTAAAAAGCCTTCAGAACTGCGAGAGAAAACAGCACATTAAGTGAGCGCTGATACACACACACACACAACCATCTCCCACGTTTTCCCTCTTTAATCAAACCAATGAAGCAGATCCTGTGAGATGCTGAGCCGGGGAAGTGAAGGCCACCGCTTGGAGACGTTTTACAGGTAGCGTTTATTTAAATCAATGGACTGAAAAATAGGAACAATATGGATGTTGATTGTGTAACTATGACTTTCCTTTCAGGAGACGGCTCTTGTGTTTGTGGCCGTCCTCTGACTCAAACCATGACCTGGGCCTGGCCAATCAGCTATTAGCGACAGTTAATGTTTGCACTGTGAGAGTTGACTTCTGATGGACCCCGGCTGGTCCTCCGATGCTTTGCTGTTTTGCTCCCCTCCCCACCAGCCCTCCTTCCCTCCATCCCTCCATCCAGGAGCGACTCCTAGTCCTCGGCTTTGGCCTCCATCTCCTCGGCGTCGTCGTCTCCGTCCACCTCGGCGTTCTCCCTCTCTAGCCTCTCCAGCTGCCGGGCCAGCTCCGTCTCGTCTGTGTCTGTCACCACCTTAGGCTGCAGGAGACAGTTGACAGAAGTTCAGGGATTTGTAGAGTCTTAAACTGACTCATCAGTTCAGATGTTGACTAGTTGTTTCATGCTCTTTTGTTTATAATTATGAAAGGTGTATGTTAGAATCTTGCTGGATCACCCCATTCTCTGCAGGATTAACCCCTTTTAGTGAAATGACCAAGGACAGTGCAGTGGAGGGATATCAAACGGAAGGACCCGTGTTGAGGTCTCAGACAGAGGACAGGCCGTCTCACCTCCATCTGGATGTTGAACACGCCTCTCTTCTCCTCGATCTTCTCCTTGATGGCGGCCATGGCCTGGTTGAGCACCGACAGCCCCTCGGTGCGCTCCAGGGTGGTCGTCGTCATCACATAGCGGGGGGGAGCGATCAGGTTGATCTGCGCAGAGAATAGCTCTTTTATTTCGGAAACTTGTGACGGGTAGAATCGGCTGATAAGCTAGCAGTTTTCTGGAAAACTACTAGCATGGAAAGCATCTTACCAAGCAACTGTCAAGATGTTTTTATTGATGTTCTCAATGAATGAAAGTTTTTTAAAGACATTAATGCGACAAATCAGCCTCAAATCGACGGCTTTTTCAGCATTGTGTGAGACGTATAAATGGAATGCATCCACACAATCATGGAGCCGAGAGGGCTCGCCTCACCTTGATAGGCATGGCCTCCGTGGAGCAGCCCAGGCCGGCCCGCAGGGCGTCCTTCACCGCATCGATTCCCTCGTACCCGTAGCACGCCACCTCGATGTCTGCGGAGGGGGAGAGGCGTCAGGTCCAGCCGAGGCTCCGCCGGCCCGCCTCCACGCCGAGAGGGCCTCGCTTACCTGCTCTGATTTTGACAGCCTGGGGGGTGAGTCGCCTGTTGATGTTGTCGATCAGGACGCTCCTCTCCTCTTCCGTCAGGTCCAGCCCATCCAGAATGGAGGGATCTCTGGAAGGAGAGAAGGCGGGAGGGGGATTCAGCATCACACGCTAAACACCAGCGGCGCGTTGCGGCGGGGCGAGCTCTTACGAGACGGCCTGCTTGAAGACGTCGTACGCCCCGTAACCCGGCCGCTTGTACTTCTCGTCGAAGACCCAGGCGGTGCGCTGGTACAGGCTCTCTAGCTGCTCGTCCTTGCTGTACTCCAGCACCTCGGCCACGTGCCGCAGGATGCTGTACACCTGCACACGCGGCATGAAAAGCATGTTAAAACAAAGAAGAAAACAGGAGGGGAAGCTTTACTTCTGACTGCACTCACAGTTTTGGATTTGGTGAATTTGTCTTCGCACTTGATGGCCTCCTCTGGCGAGACTCTTCTTTTCGATAGGTCGATGTATCCTGAGGACAAAGCAGAGATGAGATGCTTCAGTCCTGCCTGATTCTGATTCACCGATGAAAACAAATCCAGTATCAAATCTGACAGTGTAGTTAGTTGATGAATAAACAGTCAGGGTTATTTTAGGCAGCAATCCAAATGCTCTGCTCTCAGCGTCTTAAAGGTGTGTACTTTCTAGTTTCTTTAGTCCTCCATGACGGATAATGTTATGTTGCTGAAGTGAGGACAAAAGTGTTTTTTTAGGTGCATTAGGCAGTGTTGCCCTATAGATTTACATAACCTGTAATTCATATGTTATAACTTGCAGTAAATGACTGTGTACTGCCACAATTCAGCCTGGATGAGGCTTCATTCTACAGTTGTATCAGATAAACGGGATGACATAAGATGACAGGACGAATGAGGGTCAATCGAACTAATACTAGAAATGTGTCAAAAATATACAATGTTTTTAGTCCGTCACTTCATCTGGTATCATCTGGAGTGGAACCTGAAAGTTACAGGCTTCATCTCCTCCTCTCCTCCCCGGACGACACTCACCCTTCTCTTTGTCTACTCGGATGACCACCACACACTCGTTGCGGCCTATGCGGATGAGCTTGTTGATGGAGCGGATACGTCGGCGGGACAGCTCGCTCAGCAGGATCATGCCCTCGATGTTGTTGTACTCCAGGAGGCTGACGTAGGCGCCCATCTCTGCGATGGAGCGCACGTTCACCATCACCACATCCTCCACCTCTGGGAACCGGTGCTGGTAGAATCTACAACTGAGCCCCGGCATTGCTGTGGAGGAAACGCACACAGGTCAGCCTGGATGCCCTGAAAAGCTCTGAAACACTGACAGCGTGATTTATAATATCTGTATATCAGCCTCTGGCTTTCTGACTGGTGTGAGAAAAGTTGGCTCATTAACTGTGGAATAATGTTTTCTGACAGCTGTGTTTGGGTCTTAAAATATGGGAGCATTAAACTAGTCAGATAAACCTTTATATGTCCCACATTTGTATGAATACAGATGAAAGACATCAATGAAAACAATCAAAAGTCTGTCCATGCACTCTTAAAATAGGTTACATCACATCTTTATAGTAGAATGTCAATATCAGACAGGCATGGAAAGCCATCAAACAAGAGTTGATGTTTTTGTTTTCCCTTGGTTTGCTTTTAAGACTTAAAAAGACAAAAACTTGCATACCAGGCTGCAAACACATCCATATCAAAGTCATCATTTTCAGTGAAGTTGGGACCAACACAATACCTTTTATACATGTTTCATCTGGAATGACACTGGCCTAGTGGAAACATGCAGTCAAATACAACAGATGTACATGGAAACTCTTTGGGGTGAACGTGTGATATTTACCAGTAACACTGTGCCTTATAGGAAGATGTTATAGTGTGATCTATTCTCATGGATAGACAAAGCAGGGAAGATGATGGATGGTGGATTTTTTTTGTCGATTGCCACATCTACATAAATACTGGATGTGACTGACTAACACAGGGTTATATGGAACAACTTTTACCCAATCGATAAAAGTACAACAGCAAATCTAAAATTAAATCCCACCATCGCAAATATTTAAAAGTCAGCATTAGATGAAGCAGGTTCAGATGAGTTCATTCTAATTCACAGTAATAGATTACAGATTGATTCAACCACCAGTTGTGGGAGATGCTCGTTCTCTCTACATTGACATGAACGAGATGAATGTCATTGTTATCTCTGATTCTCTGCGGTTTAACTAACCCAAGAAGCGAAATGACTTCAGGATTAAGGATCTAACCTTGGATATAAACACTAAATGCCTGCAGAGGAACAATAGAGACTGTGAGACCTGACTCGGGGAGTTTTATCCCTCATTAGTCTGTGAATGGGATGATGCAACGCAGACAAATGAGAAGCTTGTTCCAGCTGGAAAAGCGAAAGATGACATTAGTAAAACTATGGCTGATCCGACTTCAAATTTTACCACATTTTCAACGCGCACTCAAATAGGTAGTTAGAGCGAGTACTGTGAGTGAGAAGCTTTATTAACAGTCATTAAAGAGACTTTAGCAGCGTTAGCCTCCCTGCTAACAGCACCGGTCTCCTGCTCACATGCGGCACATGCAGCTTGGCTAACGGAGGGGGGCAGAGTGTCCGCTAAGTCCCCGCCAAACTTCACCTTTATCAATTAAAACACACCTGTGTCATAAGGTGACGGCTCGATACGCTGAACTGTTCAGTCCTGGGTGTGTTTAGAAGTCCCGTAAAGGTTCCTCCGGAGGTGTTTAGATAGATGAAGCCGTAGGGCCCGCTAGCTCACAGTCATGGGTGGTTTGCTAACGACCCGGAAAAGATCGACTCCTGGCGCGCATGCGCAGTGCGGCGCGCGGCCCGGTCACATGACCTCTGAAGGCCAGCTGATCACGGAGAAGTCGGGACACGATCACGAATACCGTTCCGCCGATCTGCGCCTCAAATCCTGCACCGAGGGCGACACTATTTTGCTCCACGCATACTAAAGAATTGGTGCTGACGACCCCGGGTTCAAGATCGGAATAATCGACCTAAGGACGAGAAGATGTCTGGGAAAGACAGGATCGACATATTCCCCTCCAGAATGTAAGCAGCTTGTGTCGCTAGCCAGCTGCTATATCCTTGCAGCCCCTCTGCTTCTTGTTATTCTGCTGGCTTCTTGACACCATTTGCTTAAAATCACAATTATTCTCTTCATAAAGGGGTGATTATGGTGCGAGTCGAGTATATTTTGTGTAAGAGGCAGGTTAATGTGTAAAAGAGGAAGAGTCCATCTGTTGTCATGTGATGGCTGAGATGATCCCAGTGTGAGTTGTCAGACAAACACATTCACCTCCAGACAAATCTGACTTCATGTGTTAGATAACTCGTGTTCTCTCTGATTATAAGTATTATCATTATGCAGTATTGATTTTGTATTGCAAGCCTGTAGAGGATTGTCTCGAGCTGGTATCGTCAACCAAACTGGGATTTAGCGCAAATCGATGATTCCAAGTCAAAGTAGGGTTGTACTTCTAAGAGAAGAAAAATATCATCCCTTCATGGTTAAATGTACACGTTTACAGCAACTCACCTAACAACACAGTCAATAATATAATCTTCTGCTTTTGTGAAATACCTTTAAGCATAACATGTACACATATATAAAATAGGCTAGTAACATAAACAAACAATAAATGACGAGACATGAGTTATGGGGGTAGTAATACATAGGATGATACTCTATTATCTTTGCTTTAACCTTAATCTTCAAGAAATTCAGGTTCCAGGAAACATTACCATCGAATGGAAAAACACACTTATTACAGAGTGATAGGACAAAGTGTACATGAAGGATAGCAGGATCGCAAATACGCATATTGGGTGTACAGATCTACACATCAAATACAAAAAGTGATGATGATGCTATTATTTCACAGATTAAATAGATGAGGGATACAATGATGTAGATACTCTTATTAGATAAACTATTTTTGGATTTTCAATTTTTGGATTTTCATTGCATCCTTGGTTCATTCCCTGCCATGGTTGCTGGTGAATGAAGGGTGACTTACCCACTGTCTAGGACACAGCTCAGCTTTTCCACAGCCTGAATCTTAACAAGGAGAGAAGTGATGGAATTTGCACTGCAGAAAATACATACTCTCCTAAAAAAGAAGCTATAATAGGAGGAAATAAATATTGAAAATGCCCAGTTTTTCCGACTGTTTAAACTGCGAGAAAAGCCTAAACACACAACATGTTCAGCCGTTTTGACAAAGCTGCGTGATGCAGAAATGTGTTCATAACAGGCTGTAATAAACATCCATCTATCCATTATTTTTAGTTATTATCTACAAGGAGAACACGCAGACTCCACACAGGAAGTTCTTTGACCCGACTGGGATTCGAAGTGTGTATTTTCTGTGTATAACCTCGGTAAATGTGGCAACTTGCGTTTTTGTTTTGTTTTTGTCTCGCAGGGCTCAGACCATCATGAAGGCCAGGCTGAAAGGGGCCCAGACCGGCCGCAACTTGCTCAAGAAGAAATCCGATGCCCTCTCCATGCGCTTCCGCCAGATCCTCCGCAAAATTATCGAGGTCTGCTGGAAATGATTATTATGCATATATTTTTTTAAAAAATCAGCTCTGAATGAGTTTTAAAGGTGCCTTCTCTTTCTCCTTAAGACTAAAACCAAGATGGGAGAGGTGATGAGAGAGGCGGCTTTCTCTCTGGCTGAAGCCAAGTTTGCAGCTGGTGACTTTAGGTAAGAAACAGAGAAATCATGTGATTTTTGTTGATGATCATCCTCGATGATGATCATCCTCTATAATGATGATGTGTGTGTTGTAACTTTCCTGTAACTCCACCTTTAATTCTGCCCACAGCACAACCATTATCCAGAATGTCAACAAAGCCCAAGTGAAGGTCCGAGCCAAGAAAGACAACGTGGCAGGTTTGTTTTAATCAAAACTCACTTCTTACTATCTATGTTCAAATATAATATCCCTAGTTCTAAAATGGGTGTAATTCCTTCTTCTAGGTGTCACCCTCCCAGTTTTTGAGCACTACCAAGAAGGCGGAGATAGTAAGTGGCCCTCAGGTGTAAATAACAGTTTCTGAGGTTGTTTGAGGGAAGTTTTCAACCTTTTCTGTGTCTGGCAGGTTATGAACTGACCGGTCTGGCCAGAGGAGGAGAGCAGCTCTCCAGGTTGAAGAGGAACTACGCCAGGGCTGTGGAGCTGCTGGTGGAGCTGGCCTCCTTACAGGTAGGGGGCGCTCTTACAAACACAGTCGGCTTCACATTTCACCCAGCAATGACAACACTTGCGTGTCTTTCACTTCACCTGAGGGAATCTACTTTAAATAAACATGGCTTGTATGCTTTACTTAACGAAATTGTAAAAAAAAAGGAAAATGTGGTGAAAGACCACACAGTAATATAATAAAACACAAGCAAAATAGCCACTCTGCTCTATGACTGAGCTTAATATATGGTATATATTTATATTTTTATAACATTTTAATACATTTTCTGTATTATGATGTAAAGAAACAAGTGAGATTAAATCATCTCTCTCTCTCTAGACATCTTTTGTGACTCTGGATGAAGCCATTAAGATTACCAACCGTCGTGTCAATGCTATCGAGCATGGTAAACACAACACACTTGTTGCCATCCCCCCACCCCCCCTCTCTCAAAGAAATTAAGTTCTGTGAGTGTAACTCTCCTCCATCTCGCCTCGCAGTGATCATTCCCCGGATCGATCGCACCCTCACCTACATCGTCACAGAGCTGGACGAGAGGGAACGAGAGGAGTTTTACAGGTGAGAAACGTCCTCGAATCGGTCCCTCCCTCCTCGACTCCTGGCTTTTTTGTTTTTTTCCCCCCCTCTAATGCCGTGACCGCTGCCGTCCTGTTCCAGGCTGAAAAAGATCCAGGAGAAGAAGAAGCAGCTCAGGGAGAGGACGGAGAAGGAGATCGCGGCCCGGCTGGCTCGGCTGGGACCCATCGCAGAGCCGGCCAACATGCTGACGGAGGAGACGGACGAGGACCTGCTGTTCGAGTGAAGCGCCGGAGACGCGGCCCGGCATCATCCTATTTATTCTGTGCCTCTCAGGCCAACGTCTATGTCCCCTCATGCAAGTGATGAAAGTCGTCGTCTTTGTGTGTTCTCGTCCGTGATGATTTTGTTCTGTTTCAAGCTGCGAGGTCGCCGCCCAGAGCCAACGTGTTACACTTTTACCCATAAGGGTTTAAAAAAAAAAAAAAAATCGAATTATTGATAGAAATGTGTATACACATGGTTTGCGAGTGAAATTTCTTCGGCATTCCGTGTGACAGATCGACCTTTAGATAATTCAGTTTCCTCACAACAGTTAAAGCAGCTGCATGCGTGAGTCTGTGTGGTGAGGGCCCATCCCGCGGCTGACCTCAGATCAGGGGGCTGTTTGTTGTTGTGTTGCCTCCTTGGGAGGTTGTTTACCATTGTACCACAAAGCCCCTATGAAACCTTGCTGTAAAACTTTGTGCGAATCAACAAAGACCCACATTTCACCCAAATAAATATCTTATGAATATCCAACCATCGCCTGGGTTTCCTGGTAAGACCGCAGCCTTCACATGTGGTGAATTTCAAATCAATCGCACAGGTTTTTGCTTTTCAGTTTCTCAGAAGAGGGGATGATAATCGTCATGGCGAGGTGAGGAATGTCAGCCATCTGGCACCTGATCGGCACATGCAACACATTATTTGGAGCCAGTGGGAAGAGTTGAAGTCATCGGCTCTGTGTTTTTCTCTAATTTCTCTATCAGAAGATCCAACCATTATATGAACTGCTTGGTAACTTACAGATGTTACAAGGTCTGCTCGAGCCGATCCACAGTCCAGTCACAGCGAAGCATCACAGACACCTAGGAACGATCTGAGAGTCTCCAGTCAACCTAAATAATGTTGTGGGACGGTTGGAGGGAGCCAGAGCACCCACACATGCAGACATGAGGAGATAAGTGGTGAAAACCAGTACACTCAGGACAAAAGCTGCATGTTCACTTGTATCCGATTTTATTAACACTTCCAGAGTTGTGCTTATGGTTTAATGCATACCCTGAAACAAACAAAACCTGTTAATCAGGAAGTGTTGATCTGTTCTTACAATACTGTGAAAACAAACTGCAGCATGACACACCGGTAGTGAAGATACTCTAGAGATAATACCTTTAGGTTTGAGGTCTGATCTCACGTGACATGATACCGACACTGGCAAAGAGGAAGTACTTCAGAGATGTGTAGGTTACAGCAGCTTTGTGTTTTGTTTCTGTGCGTGCAGCCTCGTTCGGCACAGGTGCCTCTCTCCTCTTTGGTACCCGCTTTATCGGGAATCCATTTTGTATTCATCAGGATGCACACACACACACACACACGCCGGCAGCTGGGTGAGCTGCTGTGCATAATCACATTTACACGTAATGTCACGATAGAATAACCTTTTTGTCTAGAAAATACATATTTACAATTATAAATAGCTACGAGGAGTAATAGAAATCTTTCTATTTTGTTTGATAAATGACTTTGCATAAAACTGAACCTTCATGGTCAAACGGGAGAGGACAAAAACGTCCACATTTACACACAAACCCCAGCGGAAAAAAACAAACAAAAAAAAGGTAAGAAACCCGAGTCCATCCCTGCAGCACGTGCTCACGGTGGCCTCCTCTGCCAACGAGGAGAACGTGCAAGTGAAAATCCAGTGACGGCGCCGTCCGTCCCCCGCCCCCCCCCCCCCCTCGTCTGCTCATCACTGTCTCTCCCGCCGCCCCCCCCCCCCCCCCCCCCCCTAGCACAGCCAGGAGGTGGGCACCCACTGCGGCTCAGTGTCCAGCTTGTCTATCAGCCGGCGCAGCTCGTAGAAGGCCTGCTCCGGGTCGCTGTTCACGATGGTGGCGTCGAAGAAGTGGCCGAAGTTGTGCTCCATCTCTCGGGCCTTCTCGATCACCGCCTTCAGGTCCTCGGGCTGCGCACAGGGCACCGGGCACAGTCGGTTCACCGCGCTCACACAACTTTGTGATGGGTCTCAAACACATCTTTTGCAATGTTTTCCTATACGTGTAACATCTTACTTTATAATGCAGTATTATAACCTACTGTTAAGTAAAAACTACCTAAAAACTAGGATTCATGACATTTTCCTTTAAAAATGTATGTTCTTGTGCAAATGGAGTATGAGGCGCTCCGATAAATAAGTAAAACAATAAATGAAGAACTTGGAGTACCATCAAGACCTTCTTCAAAGAAGCTGCCACCACAAAAAGCTACGTAAACGTGGGCTCATGTACATTGTGAACACTGCCGCTGCTGTGCTGTGGGTACCTTTGGTGTCTTCCCCTCGGTGGCCAGCAGGGTGCGTAGCCGTTCCTGAGAAGGAGGAGCGATGAAGATCACGTACGGCTTCAGGTTGGAGGACCTCAGTACCTGCAGTGACTGAGAGGAGGGAGAGGAGGTGGATATGTCAAACGCGAGGAGAGACCAGATTAAACCAGATTAAGGGGGGAAAAAACACAGGTTTGACCACGTTTAAGCCGTGATTTATGCCCAGGGCGCGGGAGGCCACATGTCAGAGGGCGCCGCCTCCTACCCTGGTGTGGAGGCAGAGCAGGCAGATGCGGCCCGAGTTGACGACATGCCGGACCGAGTCGGTGCTGGTGCCGTACAGGTTCTTCCCGAACTCCCCCGATTCGATGAACTTCCCGCTGGCCAGGTCGGTTTCAAAGGTGTGCCGGCCGATGAAGTGGTACTCCCGGCCGTTCCGCTCGTGTATCCTCGCGCTCCTGGTCGTGTCTGGGCCACGGGGAGGAGGTGGAGGAGGAGGAGGAGGGAAACAGACGGTCAGACATGCAGATGTCGAGCTTCACGCAGCGACAGCTCTGAGGATGCGTGACGGGGGAGCGTGCTCTCACGTGGGACGGCGACGGCGAACTTCTCCGGCTCCAGGGACAGGAGCCTCCGCCGCAGTTCGTCGTGGCCGCAGTTCGTGGGTCCGATCAGAGCGATGGGGCGTTTCCGATTGGCCGGCTGGTGATACAGGGACATCTCCTCGTAGGTCAGGATGTCATCGTAGTCTGAGGAGACGGCGGGGAGAGGGACACCATCATCATCTATTCTGTATTACACTTCTTTGACCTTTGACCTCTCTTAGAGGTGCTGAAAACGTATATAAAAGATTTTTTTGCCTTTCGATGGCTGCCATTGGCCAACTGGACTGAATAAGTGTGAGAGTGAATGGCGTGTATGGGACATAATTGAGGTTTGGAGCAATAAGGTCAAATAATGGATGGACAACTACTGGTAAAGAGCTGAAGAGACTGAGTCCAGGCCCTGAAAATGGGACCAAAAATGTGTGCCCAAAGGAGCAAACTGTGATACCATTATTCCAGTGTTTTATAATTTTCTTATCAAACACACACAAAGTGGATTGCTGGTGACTACTTTGTACATATATGTTAAAGTGTGTGTGTCTTCAAGCCATTTAGGCACCTGTTGGGCACCTGCCGGTGCCTCCCCTGATCCCGTCTGTGGGGATGGGACTAATCTGACCTGTGACACGTCCAGCCTGGACAAGCTGCCGTGAGAGCGGCATGACGTGTCAGCTCCAGCCAACATGTCTGTGTGTGTTTGTGTGTGTTTGTGTGTGTGTGTGTGTGTGGCAGGGGTTAATTCTGACAACGTGCAAACTAGTGGAAGCGGGCCAGGACAGCAGTCGCCTCTCGCTGCCACTAAATGAGAGGTGACAATTGGAGTTTTGTGTGCTAAGCCCTGCGCAGAGAGGTAGCAAGAAGGGAGAGGAAGAAAAAAAAAAAATAAAAAAAGTCTCACCAGCACCTTTGCTCAGGGTAGACGTGTTCCTCTTCTTTTGCTTCTTGCTTTTCTTTGCACACCAAAGCTTCCCTGGAGACACGAACAGTCAGGGGAAGTTTTTGCTTTCATCGTTTCACTTTGCTGGTAGAAACAACTAGACGCAGCGAATGTTGTTTCGGAGCGAGTCAAGGATGAGGCGGAGCGGACGATGTGTCTCTCTCATCACGTGGCGCCCGTCCTTAGCGAGCGCCGCGCTCACCTTGTTGTTCTCGACTTCTGTCGGGTATGGTTTTCTTCAAGGTCTCCCGCTGCTGCTGGAAGCACTTCCCTGTAAAACAGCAGAGCGAAGCGGTAAAGCGCGACGTGCCGGGCTCCGCGGCGTCGGCCCAGACGGGCCGCTTATGATCGGCGCTCGGAAACTTGTCTTTCGAGGCGCTCGCTGCTCTCCGCTCGCCTCCGCTTAACGTCATTCCCCTTCAGGGAAAAGAGGCTGGAGGTCAGAGAGCAGTCGCAAACAACAACTCTCGTTGGGCTTAATCCGCTTGACGTGGCCAGATGGGTGGCGTGCCCTGCCAGGAGAGAGGTGCCAGGTATGTCAGCGCCCACGGAGTGACTTTCAGCACCTTTCGTGCGACTGAGGCTCTGAGGGACTCATCGTAGTCACTGCTGTGACTTATGATTTGACTTGTGATTTATACAGGTTTTAGAATAAGAATAAGAATAAAATAAGAATAATTATTGTCCCACAATGGGGCCACATCCATTTGCTCTGCTAGACTGTTAAACTGCAGGTGGTGTTTAGATTCGAGACGATTTAATGTTGATCTAAATGTGTGCGTAACAATAACATCTGATCATAAATATTATCGAAAGGGGCGGCGCCACTCATTCACACAGTCCTGCTTTGCTTTTCTGTTTTCATCCAGACGACCTTGACCTAATCTGCATGCAACTCAGTGTTGTGTCTCCTCGGCCCAGGGCCCTGCGGGCTGAGGCCCCCCCCCCCCACCTGGGATGAGTCCGGCCAGGGGCTGGTTGTCCTCGTCCCCGTCTCTGTAGGCCTGCCACCAGTTGGGGTCGTCCTGGCTGATCACGTGCAGGATGTCTCCTTTCTGGAAGGACAGGCCCAGCTCCCGACACGGCACGAAAGGGTCGTCGGAGGGGTCGTAGTCGAAGTAAGCTCGTACGTGCATCTGAGGACAGGGAGGAGGAGGAGGAGGAGGAGGGAGAGGGAGGGCGGGGGGGTTTACAGTGTCAAGGTTGGCACGGCACGCCTGCAGACGGATAGAGACAGACGCTCGCACGCACCAGCCGCACCAGCATCATTAGAGACTTACCACTGTCTGTCTGTGCGGGGCAGGTTTAATCTGGGAGCTCGGGATGAGGAGGAAGGTCAGGGTGCCGTGCATTTGTTGCTGGAGAGGAGAGGACGGAATGCCATGAATTAGACATGACAGGGATCACATTTACATAGAACCGGCCGTCTCCGTTTACCCGGGACCCAGGACGTTTGTCAACGTCGCCCGCATTGTAAAAACACACGCGCTTACGTGATGAATTACGCTGAAACGGCCTGTGAAATAAACGCAATCAGCAGTGGAAAATAACAAGTCGCAATCGTTATACTCTCCTCGAGGTTACCTACAAAGTATTCATCCTTGTTCCTTGTTCTGGTTCTACACAGCAGCTATGGAACACTGGTCTCACCAGGAATGCCTCAGATATCATTTTGCATCCCTTTCACAATCCTCCTCCCAGCGTGGGAATATCATGGTGCGTTCCAGTACAGATCTGGCGCCCTTTCGTGTTTATCTGGCAACCCACGGAGACTGGTTGTCCTGGTGATCACGTGACTTCGCGCTACTCATAAAACAGCAACTTTTTGCGCCGATCCAGGTTGAAACGCGGCGAACCACAGACTAGGCTAGCTAACCGGACTATCTCCATCGTAACGACGCGGGTCCTCACCAGCAGGTCGTGGACCTCGTTGATGTGTTTCCCGCGGATGGAGATCCCGTTGATCTCCAGGATCTCGTCGCCCTCGCACAGCAGGCCGCTGCTCTCCGCCGCGCCGCCCTTCACCACGCGGCTCACCACCACGCTGTCCATGTCGTTACGTACCGTGGCTCCCTGGCGGCCACACACACACACACACACACGCGCACACACACACACAGAGCAGATGTCTATCAGGGTGAGTCACTTTAAACCCGGGACAGTCCCAGGAGTGACAGCCAGCAGAGAGATACCAGTCTGAGAGCTCAAACAAACATGTCACACACACACACACACACACACACACACACACACACACACACACACACACACACACACACACACCCAGAACACACACTGGAGCGTGTCGGCTCTGGGTGACGGGCGTTTCGCTGCCCCGTTGGTTTGTGGCGGCGCCGACGGCCGCCTGATGAATGCGGGCGGCGGAGCGTGAGGCGGAGGGGTCTAGAGCCGTCTCTACCGGACTTCTGGCTTCATTCATGATAGGCGAGACAACAGTGTGGACCACTGAGGTCCGTCAGCGTCCCATCAAAGCGTACGAGTCGTAGTGGTGGCGGGGCGAGAGACGAGCTGTCAGGAGGCCACATGCAACACCGTGTCGTTGCCCACAGTCTGGCCTTTCTGGTTTGTACGTCTCCCCAAACTACTTTAGATGTCCAAGCCTGTCATAATTTTTATGGAACATCCTCTTAACATTTATAGACTGCAATCTGCAATCTAATCTGTAACTGTCCATGTGTGTTCCACGACTGGACAATGCTGGCACGTGACAAAATGATTGTGAAAGTGCCATAATCTGACGATAATTTGTCAGATTCACTCACAAAGATGTAATATGTGTCAATATGTAATGACAGCCTGACAGCAATGTGTGCTTCTCTCAGCCATGATCTGAAACATCAGTGCATCTCCATACCAGTATGAAGACACAACACAGTTTTGCTACATTCAGATAATTCAGAGAGCTTGACTGTGTGCCGTGTTGCCTCTGTCCCTACGGTGATGAGGAGCGGCTCTAACCAGCCGTTCGGCCAGCAGCACTCACCAGGGGCGTGTCGCGGGCCTTCTCCAGCCGCACCAGCTTGACCGTGTCCCCGACGTACTGGGTGACGTGCTCCTCCGGCATCTCCTGCACCGCCACGCTGTCGTGCACCTGCATCAGTGCCTGCCACGCAACCACAGACACGGGGACACACACGGAGACACACCCCGACGCACGCACAGAGATTTTACAGACACGTGACGGACAGGAAGGAACAACACGAAAACAACCACACAGGAAAGAGGCAGCGTGAGGCCGATTTCATAGCACAGACGTATTTCAACCCGTTTGTGACAAATCTCGAGCGTGAACCTGCGAGGCGAGGTCCGCGTCTTCTTGCACCTCGGAGCCAGGAATAAAACAGAGATTGCTCCCTCGCTTCATTTAATGTGACAGGCGCTCCATACCCCACAATTAATAACTGTCGGTCCAAATTAGTCCCTCTATCCTGCAGCGGGAGGGGGCCCGAGGGAGCGGGAGGCCAGGGCTAAGCTTTGGCGTACGCACAATCCGTCTTAATCTCCCCCAGCGTTTAGGAGTCAGGATCCGCCGCCATCAATCACCGCGGCCCTCTCAGCGCACCTCAACGCGAGGCGGGGGAGGGGAGGGAGGGGGGGGCAGCGAGCGGCCCTGGGAAACGCTGGGGGAGAGTGAGACAGGCTGAGACTCTCTGTCTAACATGTGGACCTGTCAGCGTTAGTCGGGGTGTTGTTTACCTGTACAGTGATTCACGTGACGTGACCCCCCCCCCCCCCCCCCCCCCCCCCCCCCCCCCCCCCCCCCCCCCCCAACCTCGACACCCACATAATCTGTTCCGCTTTCTGGGCCACGAGGCGGCCGCCACGTCTCAGCACGCTGCCCCCGCTGGCTCCCATGGATCCGGCTCAGTGGAGGCGCCAACGGGAGGCGCTAACGGGACATGCACACTGCATGTGTGTGTGTGTGTGTGTGTGTGTGTGTGTGTGTATAGAGGTGAGGGGTGTAGGTGAAGGTCAAACACCTGTCAGACCCCCTGGACCGGAAAGGCGCAGCAGAGTCTCCCACCTGAGGCCTTTTCTCACCTTACTGCTTCTCTAATGGACGGTGACGCTCTGATAATGTGGCTACTTCTTCTTCTTTTTTTCTTTTTCCTCCCCCCTTCAATACTATTAAGAATCAGCTTAAAACGGACAAATACGGAGCATCTGCAGCGCCATGCTGTGTGTCCACACACACACACTGCTGTGTAATTTGATACAATAATCAGACAAGAGAATAAACCTGGACCGAGCGACTGGCTTTTTAACTAGAAGTCAGAGGACAGGAATTTGACCTCTTCACAGGCGCATCCACAGAAAGAAGAATCTGGTCAACTTACAACTAAGAACTACTGGTCTGATGTGTCTTTATTCACGCTTGTCTGTCTTCTTTGCTTAACTTCTCCATCTCTATAATACTTAGTAAGTCTCTCGGGTCCTGGGAACATGACCCATGCTTGAAACCAAAAATAAAAGGTGGCTTTGCCTCGAACTGAACATGAGGGCCAGCCTCCAAAAAAAGCTTTAAAAAACACACCTGGGGGCATATCTGTCCAAACTAGCCTCCACCTGACCCGACGATGCCCAGAGCTTCTTTCTTAGTGGTGTTTTTATTGTGGTTCTACATGTTTTATAGCACCTTCCTTAACTTTTGTCAGGAGTATTATTATTACTGTTTGTTCCATGTTTATGCTCTTCTGTTTTTTATTGCTCTTTATTGAAACACTTTGGAAATGTTATATCTGCTATAAAAATGTATTATTATTGCATTATAGTATAATGCTTAATTCGATCTATGTTTGATAGCTTCATCCGAGCGAAGCTTATCATTCAACTGTATGTGGCTGCAGAGAAGCTGTAAATCAGCAGACGCAAACACGCAGGTCGGTCGTAAATTTCTCTTCAACAATTAAAAAGAAAAAAAAAAAAGTCAAGCACTGCTGCTGAGAACGCACCGATCGTGTGTTTTCATTAGCGAGAGAGCTGACCCACATTACAGCCTCATTTACATAATGGCCTTTCCAGAGAGCCACCAGATTAATCTTCGGAGGAAAACACAGACTTGCTGACCTTCAACTTTTTTTCTTTTTTTCTTCCGCACGCAGTAAAATAACAATCAAAGACGATTGATAGAACCGACGCGTCGCTCACAAACGAGCCGCTGACTTTCCCGAGCGCCCACCGCAGGTCACGACCGCCCAACTGTTTCGCTGTGCGACCTGTGCGCCCTCGACCCGGCTGACGCGCCCGCACACGGTGGGGAAGTGAGGCCGTCCTCCGTCTGCCTTTGAGCTGGGTGAGCGGGTACGTCCCACCGTTCCCCTCCCATAATCTATCCGCCATTACATTCTTAAAGAGTGGTCCCTGACCTCGCAGGGGGAGGTGAGGGAGAGACAATTACCCTGTTGGTGTGAGTGAAGTGGAACAATAATTACATTTCCACTGTTCCAATGACGGCCGAGCGGGCCGCTTGTTAGGCGGGAATACGCTAGGTCAAGCAGAGATATAAGCGCGGGCTGGCGAGCTGACATCTGACCTGCACATGAGGATTGGTGAGCAGAGCCCTGAGCTCCAAACCCTCCTTCTGTTGGCTGGACTGGAGGATCCTCTGCACCTGGACATGAACACACACACACACACACACACACACACACACACAACCAGGCACGGTGAGGCCGGCTGCAGGGGGGGAGAACCCTTTCAGATCTGCAGTCTGCACGTTACGCAGAAACGATTTCCTCCATCCAAAACGCGGTGACCTGAGTCAGACGTGAGCCTGCGGCTGCCCGCGTCTTCTGTCACAGCTGCTTCCGCAGCTTCTGTTACTCTTTGGAAGCCGGGGCAGGAACATCTCTCTCCGGCTGCTTTCTCTCACTCCTGACTGAATCTGTTCTGTCAGGTCTCACAGCGATCGACGGAGTGCAGCACTATGACCTAGTGTGACCAGGCGCCCCACGCCCCCCGAGCCAAGAATGACTTTTATCAAAGATTTTAATGAGGAGTTCATCATTCGGTCGCTTCTAAGTGGTTGGATAACAGATGTAAGAAAACGGATAGATGGATGGATGGATGCGTTTGTGCTGAGGACTCCTCCAGTTTACAATCATGACCTTTTAATTCAGGAACCTCCCCGTGAGGACAGTTCATGATTTTGTTTGTTGATTTCCCCGTTCTAAAAATGCTGTACAACTAGTACAAAACAGATACTCTTTTACTTGCTTCTCTTCCCTGTTTTACAAAGGCCTTTTCATGAAACTGTATTTAGCATTTCTCAACTCTGCTGGACACATGGGTAAAAAAAGCATGTGTCTACGTGTAACTGCTGATCTCTGACTCGCAGTGGCCTCGCTCGATCGGCAGCCGGGAAAACTCATTAAGCACGCGGCGTTAGACTCGGAAAAATCATAAAACACAAACACACAAAAGGATTTGTTTTCTCCGTGAGTGTTTACAAGTCGGCGTCGCAGTTAAACAAACTTAACAAGGGGAAACTTGGACAGCGTGGACCCTAAAGGCTACACCGTTGTCAGACTCCTCGTCTTTTCGCTTCTCAGACTTTCCACTCGGCTCCTTTTTTTACTCTCGACCCCCCCCCCTCCTCCTCCTCCTCACCCCCCCTCTCTGTTCTATTTTAACCATGCGGTTCCTGTGTTGGTGTCACTCGGTGGGAGGAGGAGGGCTATTGTCTGCTCCTGACTCCTCGTTTTGGTGCTCTGCTCTCTCTCCCGTCTCCTGCTCGGAGCTTACTTCGTCCATTACACTAATCGAAAGCTCTCACCAATGAGGTGACGCAGTTCACCCCTCCCCCTCCCCCCCCGCCCTCCCCCACTCCTCTTCCTCCTCCCCCTACCCAGGCGGCCGGCCGCTCTGCACCTCGGCCCGCTCTGCTTTTAAGCTGCTGGAGTTTCTTTTTCTGGCCGCCCAGGTCTCTGGCACTGCGTTGCTCTGTGGGGCTGCCGGGAGATTAGTTTACCCGACGGCCAATCTGAGTGTCACAAAGCACAGCCACTTAGTGCAGGCACACTGCAGCTCAAACTATTACGCGCCGCTAAGCGCTTCCGGAGCTGCGCCTCACGCCGCCCCGGCCGGGACGTGGGAAGACAACGTGTCGAGAGTGTGTGTGTGTGTGTGTGGAGGGGGGAGAGAGAGAGAGAGAGAGAGAGAGAAAAAAGATAATCTCAAACCGCTTCTGGAACACCTATGTATTCAGCCGCTCGTGGCCCTCTGAACGAACTCCTCGCTTTTAGTCGAAAACCGAGGCTGAATCGAGCTCAGCCAGCCGTCATATTACAGGGGGCGCGCGTTCCACCTATCAGGGGTTTGACACTGATCCTAATGAAGTGCCGTTTCCGAGCATGCGGCCTGTCGTTGTTGCGTTAGAGCCTCCACCCGATCCGCCGCAAACGTCCCGTCACCATTTTCCCGGCCTCTCTGACAGAGAGGAGCGGCAGTGACGGAGCGCGGTTTAACGCTCGCTTCTCGACTCCATTACTGTCGCTCTGCCCGAGTGGAGGCCGACTGGCCCGCCTGTTGTCGAGCCAGGTGCGGCGCTTTCCCCCCACTCTACGGCTTCCAGCTTTTAGCCGCTCTCTAACCTGCAGCTCAGGATTCAGCGCTTTCCTGCTGTTGTATAAGTGGTGCCCGGACGGCGTCCGGAGGTTTCAGATTCCACTCTGCATGTGTATTTCTGACCGGGCGCTGTGACTAACCTTTGGATTCAACGCTCAAACATTTCTTCACTTAGTCACCTCTAACTGGAAACAGCGCCAGGTCGGCGCGTCTTCCCCTTTGCCTTCTTTTCTCCACGGGCTTCTTCTTTCACACCCGCGGGGAATTTCCACAGTGCCTGAACCTGAACCCTGAGCGAGTCAAGTTCAGGGTCGCTACTACTTTTTAGCTCCACATCTACGCTAACACATACCGGCAGCTGGCAGATTTATTAGCTGCAGTGCTGGTTTAAACATATTTCATATCTGGAAAGTTTTTGAAGAGACAAAATTTGGGGGAAAATGCAGCTATTTCTCATTGTAGTATGGTACATCAGTGACTTTTACGTTACATTAACAGCCGACTGTGTGACACAGTCTAGTGTTAGCGTTAGCATCAGAGACGATTTGCATTGGCAAGACGTCACCTCAGAAGTCTGATTGGAGCAAACTGGAAAGAGCTCCACGGGGTTGTGCAGTTCATCGCGATTCTTGAGTAATCCTTGGAGGTGATTTCAAAGTGGCTACACGCTAACAATGGAACCGCAATTGATGGAAATATTGCCCTCTGCCTCTATTCATCTCTCCTTCACAGGCACCTCTACACCAACAGGGACTTTCCACAGTTCTTGAACTATTTAATGAAGGCCTGTCCTCTTGAGACACGGACAAGTCTGTCTGATGAGGTCCAGACTTCAAAGCATGGACATGATTGTGGGCATTTTGACGTATGCCATGATGTATAAGGCACTGCTGGGTTGTACGGTTAACCCAAAGGGCTCGTTCCTGGAATTGAGTTCATGCGAATATGGAGTTGCGTGTGTCAGGTGTGACGTACCCTGTCATCGTCTTGTCTAGTTAACCTGATTCCTCAATTTAAAAAGTCTCCTCTGAATGTTTTTCCCTCTGAGCTCACTTGATTTACATGCACGGCCTGGCTACAACAAATCCCTCACCCTTGCTTTCACTCACCTTGTTAACCACCAGACAATTTACTGTACCTCTCCTAATTATTCAGACTGGCATGGGCTGACTCTCAGGGCAGCTCTGCTGAATAAACCATCACCTCAAGCAGAGATTTTCATGCTTCATCGAGCTGCTTCAGATGCTTTCACTCACAGAGGTTCTTGCCTCTAAATAGAGCCTCAGCAACGTCCAAACCACAAATTGGCCGGCACAATCCGAGCGGCTCCGTGCCTGTATACACAAACTGCTTCCTCTGTGGAGACCGACGCTTGTCTCACGGGGGACCGGACCGGTTTTGCAGCAGAGCTAAAAAAACGTCTTAAAAAAATCAAAGCGAGTTCTTCATTATTCTTGGACCAAGCCCCCGGAGCTGTGGACGCTGAAACTGCCAAATCCATACGACGAGGCAGGATAAACCGTGTTAACAAGTCGAGATTCGGTGCCACTGAGCCCGATGTAAATCTACCCTTCCATAACATACATCAGTGAATGAATGAGAATGAATGAAAAAAACAGTAGCCTATATCAGTCAAAGATGTATAGAAAAGTATGATCATTTCAGATGCTGAAATGCAGCTGCAAACCTTTCCACTGTCATACCCAACTATAAGCACTTAGGCCAGTCAATGAAGGCACAGGGCTACAAAATGTCAAAGCAAGTTCTGCCTCATTGTCAGGTTCCTCCTCCAATTCGGTATCGCTCCAGTTACCACTTAGTTTGGGGAAAAAGTCACTAAGCTCTGTTTGTATGGAAAATAACATAAAATCACATGACTGTTCATACTTGTGGAGGGAAAGAAAGCCATTCAGAGTAATGCTGACGTGTTTCCCAGATATGCAAGGTACTGCAAGGGCAGCAGATCTGTTCAAATACAGGCCGTGATAATCTTAAAATGGCTGTTTTGACAGAGAATGTTTCTAAAAGGACTTGTAAAACAGCATCTGAGCCAGAGAACAAAGATTAATAATCCATTGCGCCGTTCTGGGTCTCCTTTAAGAGTGCTGGCGTGTACCTCTTGGCAGAGATCCTCTGCTTGCGCTGTGAGGGCTGAGGTGGGGCTGACTCTGCTCTTCTGCTGGGACACGGTGTTGTAGATGTTGTAGGCATTCCTGAAGTCCTCCTTGACGAGGAGCTGCATGAGCAGCTCCACGTCCTGCTGGCTCTGCACATCGCTCAGGCACTGCTGCGCCCACTTCAGAGCCTGCAGCAGCTCCTCCAGCTCTGAGCCACGCACACACACACACAAACACACATGAGACGATTTGTGAGATTATATCGGTTAATACACTAAAAACACAAACAGCTACGCCTGAGCCATTTTACTATGGAGATCTGTATTTTGGAGGCAGCCACGAGTGCCCTTGCAAACACACACTCGTCATCTGGTAAACAGAGCTGTCAACCTGAAGAGCAATGAAAGCGTCTATACACAGCTTTCCATATGTGCCAGTTGTAATTTTTTTTCTCCTCCAGTGAGGTGGAGAAATATAAACTCGCTGCACCGGCAGTGGAGACGCTCCTTTGCTCCTGTGCTGCTGTGAGTCTTCATCTCTATTCAGGTTACACTTCAGCTCGGGGATTGCTCCAGTGTTTACAGAGGAGATTTACTGTGGCAGGCGATATGGATTAGTTTCATAGGCTGCAACAACTTCAGCCTACGAAATTGAGATCGTTAAGGGCAGATTTCACAGACTGCATAAGAGTCCTACCTGACCGTGTGATTTTCGTTGTTATTTGGGTGATAGAAACGCGCTACTCACTTAGTGTCATTGGAACATGAACAGTATGTAATGTAAGGTCATGTAACAACTAGACATGGGGGCTCAATCTTCGACCCATTCATTATCTTACTCGCTTTGAACTTGAATCTGTCATACTCAGGGGCAATTGACAAAAACTGACAAAAACATGCAACTTTTTAGACTGTTGGAAGAAACCGCATTAACACTGTGTCATATATGGCAGAACTTTCTGCCTGAAAATCAGCTCTGATTCCTTCTCACGAGACGAGCTTTAGAAGAATGACCACGTAACTTATTTTGCTAAATGACTGCCTGCCATATTTTGCGACTGTATTTTATGTATATAATAACAACAATACTACCACTACTATTGCTGTTATTAGTATATAATATATAATATATTAGTATATATATATTATATACTAATATATATAATATATATATACTAATATATATTATATACTAATAACAGCAATAGTTATTATTACTACTACTAGTATCTCATTGTTGTTATTATTATTTAATTTATATATTTATGCATGTATTTAATTCCTTTCCTGCCCTTCCAGTCAGGTTTGTGGCAGTCCATTTCACTGCTGTTGTGCTTGTATAACGTGACAAATAAATATTCTTGTGTCTTATGACACAATGTGAATCTCATGACATTCGATAATTAGCTCTGTGTGCTCCCCAGTGCAGACTTAAGACACTGAGCGTGACGGACAGCTCTTAAGGCACATCACCCTCCTCTATTCAGCGCCGCTCTGCCTCCTCAATGGCCATTGTGTTGTCCCCTTTTGTTTTCACTGATTTCTTTGTCAAACTCCACAGCTTCTCATCCTCCTCTCCTCACTAAAAATCCCCCTCTGCTTTGTGAGCCCGCCTCTCCTCCCCTCCTCTCACCCGCAACAGGTTCCTGGGAGCCGGCGTCTTTGCCCGCCTTCTCCCTCCCCTCGAAGGTGGGATTGTCAATGCCCACTTTGGGGTTCTGCGACAGCTTCTTGAGCCTGAGCGAAGCATTGGGGTCGATGTCGTGTTTCCCTCGGCCGTCCTCCTCCCTCCTCTTCCTCAGCTCCTCCTGGTAGTGCTGGATCCGCTCCATGTGGGCGCTGCAGTGTGGCGACTTGACGAGGCTTCCCTCCTCCCCGGGGCAGTCCACCGCCCGCTCCCTGTGGATCTTGGCCTGACCGGAGGCCTCTTGGACGAAACCGTTCATGTGGGCTGTGATCATCCCTGCTGCGGCAGAGGACAGAGCAAGCCAACCCGGAGATCTTAACCAGCAGTGTTACGAGGCACCGACACCGCTCAGGTCAGAGGCCATAGCACAGCAGGGGAGGATGATGTTGTCCTTTCCGATCTCTCTGGGATCTGTCGTCCTGGAACATAGACAGTGAAAATTGATCAATTTTGAGAAAATGGGAGGGGGAACATGCTGAAACATCCTGGTCTAAACATATTATAGAAGACACTGGTATCTGCCAAGTAATAGTGTTCTTAAGAAACGCTGATGGATGATTTCATGGCCAAACAAGATTTGCACCAGTTTGGCTTCCAGTGTGACAGCGATCGATAGCTCATCTGACATTACTTAAGATGCTGGAGACCTTAAGAGCCATGGCTGCCAACACATTCCCTTTTTTTCTTTTTGTTACACTTATCTGGGGTCAAGTTGTTTTCCAAAATATGCACAAAATTTGTGGATTGTACCCTCAAAAGACTACCTAAAAAGAAGTCTGCAAACTGTAGTGAGAAAGATGAGGGAAATAAAAGGTTGACTGCTTATTAAAATGGTACAATAAAAAACGCTTATAAACATTACATCGGCATTCAACCAGCTACTGGCTAGGTTGAATAAATGCTGTATACGGCATTTGCAGTGCATATCTACTCTGGTTGTCCCCAACAACTAGACGCAAAGTCCCAACTTGAGTCTTTAAATTGCCCCTAGGTGTGAGTGTGAGAGTGAGCGGTGCGAGTATGTGTCCAATGATGATATTCGCAAGGATACCACCTGTGGATCAGGGTCAACATTTGCTCCGAGTTCCTCTTATCTATCGAATCGCTAATCTAACTCTTTACACTGGCAAGAGCCGCGGCTTCCGTCACCTGAAATCCGTGCAGTTCAGCCTCATCCAGCCGCTAGCTCGGTACACCTGTCCCTGAATGATCTGTCCCTCTGAGCAGCTTAATCAAAACATCCATCTGCAGCTTAGTGCATTTAAATTTGATGCGTGCCACCTGAACTGCCATTGTTGTGACTGATGTGGATTATAATCTATTTTAAGACGGCCACATGCATTAATCTGGATTAGGGATTTTGGTAGTATGACTGGAGGATGTTTACTTGATGTTCAGTGAGACCAGGGAATAATTCAGTCATTGCAGGAGTTTAAGTGGCCGGCTAATAAGGAGGATGTACATCGAGGAAGTCACAACCACGTGCTCATCTTTTACATAATGACTTTAGCTCCTGGTGCCTTGCTTCAGGGTCTCTTCTCAGAGCCTACTATGGCTTAAACACATTGCCAGCTTTACACATACAGGCGTGCTCATTGGCTGGGGCCAGAATTCTGGAAAAGTCTCCATTGTTAAACTGCTTAATGTGGCTTTGTCACGAAAGGTCACCTATGAGCGTGCTGTCATATTGTCATACACAGATATCACCCTCCCCCTCTTTACCTACTTCCCACAGATAATTACCTCTGGCAGGTCTATCCCCCACTTTAGCTCCTGGTCCAAGCTCCCTAACCCCTCCCCTGCAGGAGCACTTAGAGTAGTGCAACATGGTCGACAAACAGCAGAGACTGCCATCTGTTCCTGTGGGCTTAATTAAGCCCGGGACCTCTTTCCATATCCTATCTCAGTAGCCACAACAGCACAGGACGGTATGCAAAAGGGGGGAAAATGGGGAACGAATGGAGTTACAAACACACCCACCTACATATATACAAATGTGAGCAGTACTGATGGTTAGGTGCCATCTGTGGAGGTTCACCACAAGATTACAGGGATCACAAAATGTTTCCGCAACATTAAAATAAGGCCAGTTTAGTCATCTGATGTCAAACTATACAGTGACCATCGAGCACACATCAGAAAACCCACAAATTGTATATAGGGAGGTGAGCAAAGGAGGCCTAAAAATAGTAAATTCTTACAAATCGCTGAGGAACACAGGTACTATGACAAGCTCAGCTTGATCAGCATAAAAAAGACCTAAGACCTTGAGAATGAATGAATACAGTGGATCAACTTGTCTTGACAAATCCTGTTATTCTACAACTAATTTAAGGGTAAACAGTGATGTACACTGAAGATGTAATATTACTATATAATATATAATAATATGATTATCAAAATCTCTGGAAATATGCTTCCTCTGTTATTCCAACGGTAGACTGGATGGAAATCCATCTATTATATTATATTAAACTATGAAAGGAGTTGTTGATGTGAGCAGTTTTTCACATCTGTGATGGCAATCCTGCATTTTCATGACCCAAGAAGTGACTTACAACCTTAAACCAAAACTTTGAGCTGGCGTTTCTCCGTTTTGAACTAGTTGTGAGGAGAGTAAGGTTACTATTAGTACCTGAAAGTCACCTTCATGATCTCTTTAGTCGGGTTAGGCCTGTAGTGTTAAAATGTAAACCTGTGCTCGTATATCAGACATGGTTGTGGGGTTTAAACCCCCGGAGCTGCTGGCTCGGCTTAAGCTAAAGCAGACATGTTTCAATGATAAACAAATAATAATTTAATCAATATAATGCAACTTCATACAAGAGCGATCTTACGTAGCCAGTCTGTAAACACTCAGGAATGTGAGGGTGCACCAACGTACCCGACAATAACAACAAAGGGACTTTGAGTAGCCTGGTAAGGCTGAGCTAACTGCGTAGCATAACGGGAGCAGTCTGGGGAGTCGAAGACTGCGCGTACTCACCACTTTAAAGATGCTAATCTTGAGGGGTTGAGTTTCGGATTAGAAGTGGTTATTCCCCTGTGTTAGACGATGTGGAAATGTGTGTTTAAATCACACAGAGGACAACCGATCTTGTCCGGTCGTGTGTCCGGGTCTTCACGGATCCGAGTCCAACCGCTGGAGTAAGTTTCCTCCGGGCTCAGTCGGGGCACTTGTGGCCATTGCTGCGACACCGCGCCTGCTGTTTGGAGTCGTCTCCGTCTCCCAGGCAACACTGCGACTCCCCAGCGCCCCCTGTCTGCCAGGCGCGGAGTGGCCGCGAGCCCGCACTGCGGCTCACGCGCTCAAACCTGGCTAGCGTTCATGTTTTTTGACAACAGAGGGAGTTTTATTTCAGTTAAAATACCAAAATTACCCATATCAGTCTTGCTGCTTAACTTATAAAATTAAGCTATAGTGTGTGGTGTGTTTTCAAAGGCTTTTCTATGGTGGTAATGGTCATGTTGGGATGAGTGACTGGCAGTAATGTTCCTTCATGAACCGTGTGTGTAGACAAGAAGTTCAACACATTGACAGTCACTATTATTGACTCTTTTAAAAAATATCCTGTTTATAATTTACTTCAAATGTGCTTATTACTCAGGCAGTTCTATAATACTTTGGCATTCTGTCAGTGATTCTGTGATGTATGCCATGGGCTAGAGTCCAGTTTGTTTCGTTGTCAAGTTTTGAAAAGTTGAATAGTCCAGACAGTATTCCCGTATTGTTATACTCATTATAAGACTGTAAGGTGTCCACCCATAGTCCAATAACACATTTCAAAACATATTTAGGTTGACTGGAGACTCTAAATTGGCCCTTGGTGTGAGTGTTATCTAAAGCATCATGAAGAACTGCTTATTATTGTAATTTTGTAGTACTTGCAGCATGTCTCTTGTATATTTATTGCTGATCGAGTTGTGGTTAGTATTTTTGCCTTTCAGCAAGAAGGACCTGGGTTGGACTCCTGGGTTGGGCCAAGGGAATCTGTTTGCATGTTCTCCCTATGTGTGTGTGTATTTTCTCTAGATTGTCCTGTTTCTCAAAAATATGCATCATTACGTCGATTGGAAACTTTAAATTGCTCCTAGGTGTGAATGTGAGACTAAATAGTATGTGTGTGTGTCTTATGATGGACTAGACACTTTCGCCTTATGTAAACAGGTGACCCCTGAGACACCATTGAGTACTAAACAGTTAAAATAATGAATGGATGAATTAATTCATGTGGAAACAGTTACTTTATGTAATGCATAAAGAAAATGTCCTTATTCACTGTACTTTCTAACCTTATGTTGTCCTACAACTAAAGTCCCACAAGCCCACTTGAATGTATATGCCATTATGCATATTGTGTGCTCTGTGTACTCTCTTTGTCTTTCTTCTCCCCTATTTTCTCCTCCTTGTCCTTCTCTGTGTTGGACCATCAGCTGTCTTGGGAGCTCAATCTCGCTGCTGTCAGGGTCTCATTTAGATTCAGCCATTCTCTTGTACGTGATTTGTATGCATATTGTCCTTGTCTTTGTCTCCCCTATGCATTTATGTAATTCCTTCAATTTCAGCGAAATGGCAGAGCACTACAACTTTGCACAAAGTAATGGTTGTTTAGTTCTTCCATCTCCATCTCTCTCCATCAGTCAATTTATTGTCTGGTTTGTACAACACTTTGCTCAATGATTCTGTATTACTGTAATTTAGAAATTAGAAACATCTCACATTTGAGAAGTGATTTTTATCTAGTTAGATGCTTCGATTACAACAAATTTGCAGTTAAACATGTCAGTTATAGTGTGACCATTCCATATACACAGACTTAATAATCTTGATTGTTCTGCTTTTAACTCCTTTCTTGAAATGCCTTGGAAAATTGCAAACAAATGAATTGCATTTTAAACCCCTTGTTACTCCGTCAGTGTGTCTAATAAACAGACACATGCTTATTGCGCTTGAGGGTGTGAAGAATTTGCCGTTATTTCCTACAATCATCCTCAGAATGATCTCCTTACTTTCCACACATTTTGTACACCCTCACATAGATGAATTTGACTAAGTTCTTGTCACAGTGCTATTAATCATCACCAACTAATGGGATCTACTGTCATTTCACCTTGCAGAGCAGAACAGAAACGGTCTAATCTCATGCAGCTTCAGGCATATCTACACCAAAGCCCGAGGCTGCCTTTTTCCTGCTGTATTTTCTATTAAGTTAATCCTTTCTGACACCTCCGTGCTTAACCTCTTTTCCTCATTAGGCTCTCTCCTGCCAGTTCCAGATTCTTAAATACTTACCTTCATGGAAAGGGAGACAGTTAAAGCCCCCATTTGCTTTGCACTAATTCATTCAGCTGCAGCTGTTTTGTCTTTGTTTATCTCGGAGCAGGGGTGGATGAAGGACTCTGCTTAACTCCAGGGATTGCAATATGAAAAAAAATATTCTAAAAATATCAAAAGCACTGGCTTCCGTATTAAAATATCCCCCTGTGACTGATATATTGCGATATGTGACTTAATTAGACTGTTTATTGATGCATGAACGTGTCAGTAGTGGTCAAATCCACTAGTTCTCAAACTGAGGGTTGGGTCCACTCTGGGCCACGAGACAAATCTGAGGGGTCCTGAGAAGATTAATTGGAAAGGAAAGTGGAAAAATGCTGCAACATTTGTGACATTTGTTACAATGTTTGGACCTTGTACTCAGCTCCGCTTTTTGGGGAAAAATGTTGAGGATTTTCTGGCTTCGAACAGCTAGTGAACACAATCTAGCAAGACGAGGAACTAAGGAGGGAAACTCACCTATTACAGAACATGTAATTTAATGTGTGTGAATTCAGGTTGTTAAACTGTATCTAATGATAAAGATGATGATTACTCATTCACACACTTCACCAATATCCAAACTCTCACCATCCCAACTTTTAGTGCCAAAGAAGAAAATCACTATTTTTTTGCTTTCGATATATTTTATTAAAAAAGGAAAACCAACAAGAACTTTTTTTTTACATAATGATCAAGGATTTTTATTATCTTAGTCTCTTTCATCAGTTTCATATCATTACAGAAAATGTTATAGTACAGCGTTGTTCAATGTCTCCTCATTGCTTAATAATTTCCTTAGGAGTGCTGGTCACATATATCTGTACAATATGGTTCTTATTTTTTTTCTGTACATTTTTTGTGAAGTTGGTTAAAAAGGCTGTCAGCACTTAAAGAAGCTGTTTCTTTTCTTTCTTTTTTTTTCTTAAATAGTTGATCAAATAAAAGATTATTTTCCCCAGGTTCAGCTCGCCCCCGGGGGGGTTCGGGGCAGAGTTTACACCCGGTCACCGTGAATATAAGGAAGCTTCAGGGTCTGGGCAGACTGGGGTGCGCCCCCCCACCTCCCCATCCCAACATCACCTCTTCCCTGCCCAGGCATTTGGCACTGCGCACATAAACAAGACTCACAAGATAAACAACAAGCAAAGCTCTTTGTGAAGCCATTATGATGCATACTAATGAGAGAAAAACAGAAGTGTCACCTTGATGGGTGCTCAAAAGAGGAAGTGGTCTTGATGTGCCCCCTCTTCCTCTTAGCTGAGCACCATGGGAAATCTGGAGTCTTCCTCAGTGTTTTCTTCATTTTTCAAAAAACAGATTATTTTTTTTCCACTAAAGATGAGAAAATAATAATTTTCTTTTTTTGTCCTGGCAGGCACCTACAGCTGTCTATTAAAATGCTACTGCTATAGATAAGGTCTAGCATTGAACACACAAAGCAATTGCAATGAAAGGAACAAAGTTGCCTTAATATAATAATGATAATAAGAAGAATAATGATAATAATAATAAGAATAATCATAATAATATATTACAGAATAAATCTCTTTTTATAATTAGATTTTTTCATTAAAAGTTATATTTTCTTTGTTTGAAATACTATAATCTTTTTAAATTAATTTTTTCATATGTATCTAGGTTGTGATCAAGATGTTGACTATACCTCAACGTTATCCAAATCAATAAAAACTAGCTGTGCCGTTGCATATTACAGAATAGTCAATGATATGTGGACATGCACCGTGAACCACCCATTCCAACCCTCGCTCTACGACGCCGACGCTCCGTCCCTCTGTGGTGACATCATAGCCGGCCGATGACCATGACGTCGACCACCTCGCCCTTGTGCAGCTCCACGTATTGCTCTGTTTTCGGAGGTAGCATCAGGAGCCCGTTGGCACTGCGCATGCTCATCAGCCTGCTGCTCACCTGGTTCCCTGCAGGTGGAGGGGGTGGGGGGATATAACAGTATTTACTTTGTGATTTGTACATACTAATCATTGAATCGCTTCCCTGTGGTTATTTGCTTTAACAGATAATGGACGGGTTCTGATAAAGTACTTTTCTAGCTATCTTGAACACTAAAGTCACACTCACCCACTTACACAGTTCGGGGCAGTTTTTCGAATCAGATTCAGAAAATTTTATTCATCCCCATTGGGCAATTAAGGGTTTTTGGGTTTGGGAACTTGTTTTACACCAAAACAAACTCCTTGTAGCTGTATTCCTAATTAATTAAAATTCTATCAAATGAAACTTTACATGATTAAGATGGTACGTATGATTTGTTTGAGGGCATTTTTAATTGGTAGTGTTGATGGAGAGAGTCTATTGTAGGTTGAAAAAATGGGGAATGACATGCAGCAAAATGACTGGAACTGGGGAGCAAATCCAGGTCCGCTGCATAATGGTGCTCCCTCGAGTAATGCTACACTACTAAACGCGCTAAATGTTCTGCTATTTGACTGAACAATTTGTTTGTTTCTTAAAGTAAAAAAGTCTGCAGAGGGCTTGTGCTTTAATCAGTGTCAGATGCACTAAATGCAGAGGACCTCAGGTGGCTGTGGTCATAATGTTTATTTTCATAATGGTTCTCCGGAGGAACAGTGGTAATCAGTCCACTTTACTGCTTTTGCCCTGATCCACTGAAGCTGCTCTGCCACTGTGCCCTGAATCACTTTTCTCAGACCCTGAATAATATTGGCCATTCTTGCTATCACAGTAGCATTGTAATGAAAAACTGCACCGTATTTTACATCGGAGGGAGGGGAAACGTGAGGCACAAATCACAATAACTGTAGTATTTTATAGACTTTAATATATAGGAAGAAAAACCTGAAATTTCAGAATTATTTGGCTAATTTAATTTCTTCACAACGCTGGATTCATTGCTGAATGTGCGGTGACAAATCAGCTGATGACAGCAACCACCAGCGAACGGTAACTTCCATGAATTATGGCTGCGACAGCGGCGTCGTAAATTGATAAACAGTGACTTGCTACGATGATGCATCGCTGTGATCTCGTTGAATTAAAACATTTATGGAGGTAAATTAGACCATCCCGTTCCTGTAGTTCACTCACTGCAGCCTAGCGAGGTGCAAATGACATCATCGGGAGAGGCCCTGGCGTCTCACCCTGCGGTAAACAGACATGGTGCTGCTGATAACGGAGGCTGTGATGATGCTGGTACCTGTGCTCTGTGCCCACGGCAGAGGCTCCTGGTGATGCCATGTCAGAATGCAGCGGTGGTATTCAGGACGAGGGTCCAGCTTCACATCGCAGGACAACTAGAGAAGACACAAACCGGGTAAAATTAGGAGGGCATCTACCGAAAAGTTACCTTCACCTCTGCGGATGTTTGACTCCACCTCTGGCTCTAAGAGTCTATGAAGAGGAGCAGGGCAAAATGAAAGTGAAAGCTTTCCAATGAGAGATGCTCTGGGTTTTAAACTGTCCTCTCCACCCCATGAATGGCCACGCAATGGCTGTGGAAGTGAAATTAAATTTTTTTCTCAAGGCCAATGTCCCAGATCACCCAAATACAATTAACTGGGGTTAAAAAACGACATGCCCGATCACACACAGCCAAGTGCTTTGGTACTTTTGTGTGAACAGAGAGCAGTGGAAGCTCCTCCAACTTAGCTGGCAGAGGAGAAGGGGTTTTTCCAGACTACTGTTTGACCTGAGTGTGATGCCATCTGCTGCGGGAAATTATCCGGCTGCATCTGCTCCGTCAGGCCATCTCTCCTGCCACTAAGTGGCAGCAACGTATTCGGGTTGACTCCTGACTGCAGTAAACCTGCTGGCGGAGCTCTCTGAATGGCACCCACCGTGGCAGAGGACAAGACCTTTCACTCGAACCTGAGCTGTTGCCACGCGGTGTTTATGATAGTATTATGATTTTTTTTTCCTTTCCATGAATATTCACGACTGGGGAGCTGGCCTTCAGGTCAGCGTGGGTTGTGATAGCTTCCTGTGCCAAGTCAAAGCGAAGCATGGCGGTCATGAATATGTATCGAGCAGATGATGAAAACTGTCTCAAATCATGAGTTAAGAAGCCGCAACGACTGCACCCGGGAACTTTAGTGCAAAACTGTATCCACAACATTTAGGATTACTTATATTTCCTCTCTGCTGCAGTTTGTTATAGGAAATAGGTAATGAGAGGACGCTGATGAGGAACTCTTTTGGATTCGTATGAAACAGACAATAGTAGATTGTCACGACTCAAACGGAAAGATCTCTGTCCCATCTTCCACTATATGACTATGAAATCTTATGTATTATCTGACACTAGAAAAAAATAAAACCAGTCCTGGGTCGGATAGAATAGATGGACGCTTCACTTTGAATATATAGATATACTCCCGCCCCCTATTTTTAATCATTATTTCATTTATCTTTTTGCCTCATTCAGTGTCTCTGCATGTCCTATAAACTACTTTTCATACTCCTGGTGACATGTCACATTGCACATTACGGATGGTGCAAAATGGGTGAGATGGGTGTCCACAAAGCTTAATAAAAATACCTTCACCAAAAATAAGAAAAATAAATGAAAGCAGTGAATTATATTAAGCCAGGGTTGATACCTTGTGTCCGGTCAATAACAGGGGAAAAAAAAAACCTTTCTGTAACCCCCAGCGCCTCAACAGATGACGAACTCTTTGTGTCCCTGGCCGCCCTGTGAATCCTACCCTCGCTTTAATGATGGTGGGCCTGGGGTCCAAAATGCCCTGCATCTTCCTCAAGGCAGGGATGACAAAAAGATTACAGGTGACCACAGCGGACACGGGGTTTCCTAGGGCAGACGGACGGACAGAGGGAGGGAGGCCACGAGGGGAGAAAAAGAGGGAAACATATATGAGTAACATCTCTTCAGAGGCAGCGGAGTGAATCTCTCTTTCTCTCAACTTCACACACTACCTGGGAGGGCAAAGATAAGCTTGCGAGCACCGTCCATGTCCAAGGTGGCAAATGTTGTTGGGAGACTGAGAAAGAGAAAAAAAAAAGTCCCATTATGCATATGTTTAATCATTGTGAGAAGTCCTGTGACAATTGCTCCACGTCTCACACATTTTAGTGTGGAAAAATGTTTTATTTCAGCTTCTTTGTTAAGCACTGGATTACTGTGGTGTGGATAACACCCCACTTACCCTGGTTTCATGAAAACACGACCAAAATGGATCTGAGCGTGAAGATCAATGTCCAGCACCTGCTTTAGGTAGTCCTGAGAAAGATATTCAAATTACTAGTCATCATTTAACAAATACAACAGAGCACGATACTTAAAAAGAGCTAAAGCTGCTGTGGAAATCCAGGAAATTAGACTTCACCGTGTAATTCTTTGAATTTATTGGAGCCATTTTTCCCTCTGTTGTTAGATTTAATAATAAAAATGATGAATTTTCTGTTGTACATGGAACTGCAGATAATCATTTGCAGTGGTTCTTAAATAGCCCTCCTCAAGTGTTCTTGACCACTCGAAACACTTTACTCACGCAAGTCACATTCACCCTTTTACGACCATGAAAACGCAGAACCAGAGGACATTTAGGGCTCAATATCTTGTAAGAAAAATAAGCTTTAAATGCAGGAGTCAAACTCAGGGGTAGCTCTGATAAAACAGTGGAGTGGCATCAATCTATTTGACAGCAAGCTATGGTTATTCATGTGCGTATAGAAGATAAGGTAAACCTTTATTTGTCTCACAGTGGTGAAGTTGGCATTACTGCAGCAGTGACAACAGAAGAGCAGCAACAACAGAAATCAGAAAAAATCATATGTATTGTTTTATATGCTAAAACAGCATAAAGATAAAGTAAAAAGACAATATTTGTATATGATGTAATGTAAGATGACTATACTGCATGTAACGATATATAATATTGCACCAGTGACGCTGAAAAGATGTGTTGCTGAATTTGATTATAAATCAATATCTCGTGTTTGATGTGATGCAAATAGAGTGTTTTGAAATGGTCCAATGTGCTCAGGCTACAAGAAGAAGAAGGAGTAGTAGTAGCAGCACTACTAGTAGTAGAAGCAAAGGTTTTATATGTTTATTCACGTTAACTGTGACACATGAGGTTGTAGTTCCCCAAACTGCCACAAGGAGTCAGTGAAACACAACGTCGTGCCTGGACGTGAGCGTGCCTCATACCTTCTCTCCCATGGACACTCCTCCTGAGGTGATGATGACATCAGCACGGCTGATGCCTTCATTCAGAGCGTTGAGAAGGTCATCGGGGCTGTGGGGCAACGAAACACACACACACACGCGCACACACACAAGTTACTACCAAATCACGAGGAAGAAAATGAAGGAGAGGTCATAACAGCATTGAAAGCAAAGCACGTATGTGGATAGCCTGAGAATAAAAGCGGCGACAGCTTACTTGTCTCCCACGATGCCTAGGTTGATAGTACGGTAGCCGTGCTCCTGGATGGTGGCCAGCAGGGTGGAGCGGTTGCTGTCCCTGATCTTCCCAGGATGGAGGTCGTCCTCTGGGTTCAGCAGCTTCACGGCCAGAGGTGGGTCAACAAAATATTAGAAACGCAATTAAGAGCCCCCCCCTGCATTAAGTAAGTGCAAGTCAAAACCGGATCTGGCCTTGAATGTATTTTTAGCATCTTGTTGGGTGGCAGGAAGTCTAATAATTATTCAGGAGAGGAAGAGAAGGGCTTAGGACCCTTGGGAACCCTCTGGGTTTCTACAGCATTTTGTCACACATTATGGATAAAAATATGAATCGATTATTCTGAAAAAAACAAACCCTTTCCTAATAATAAACGTCATCTTTAGATGTAGCCCAACTTTACTTGGTAAACACGGGAGGATTAGGAGAGCATCTAATCCACTGTATCATTAGGCTTGACCAAAGGAGGGTAGATGAGGACAATACACCACTCTAGAAGTTAACCATGTGACCATGGCGTAGCTGACTCATGACTCAAATATGCAGCTGAAATGTAAAATGTAAAAGAAAAAAAAACAAAACAAAAAAACACAGAGAACAAGGCCAGTGAGCTGAAAACCTCTGTGAAGGTTACACACCCCACGAAATTTGAAAACGTGAAACAGTCACACCGAGAGCAGTGTTTAAAAGAAACCACCTGGCCGCAGATAAACACGTTCCTCACAGCCGAGAGCACACATGAAACGGCTGAGCGCGCCGCCGGCTCTGAGCGCCGCTCTGTTGTGCGCAGTCAAAGCAAACACAGTCGGTTGTGCATAAATATGAGCGAGGTGCGCCGTCAGAAAAAGATGGCGCCTTGTTGTCGGGATCTGCAGCTGAGGCTGAGCCTCTCTGGCATCTACACGCACAGCGTCGCATCGGCTGGTGTTTCCTCCCCCCGTCCCCTCACCTCGTTCCCTGTGGACATGACGGCCACCACCGGGAACTTCTGGACCTCCACCTCTGTGACGCCCACGGTGGCCAGGAGGCCGATCTCAGACGGACCCATGTGGGTGCCCTTCGCAAGCACACACTCGCCACGCTTGATGTCATGACCGATGGGCCTGCAATGGACAAGACGGTAGAGAACGATGGAGAAAGTGAGGAGAGTGAATGGGCATCTGATGGCAGGGATAGAGTGTGCATGTGCTTACAGTTCTCATTAAATCACCCAAAAAGTTTTGCTACCTTTGCGTTAATATACTACCTTACGTCTTAAAAATACATAAAAACCTTTTGCATTTTTCATGGGAATGAAGCTGAGGTTTGTTATTTGCTTGTAGTCGGCGATCTGACCACTAGATACCACTAGTACCCCTTTTACACCAACATGGTTCCAGTGTTGGTTGAACTTGTTGAGAACCAGTTGATTTTCCACTACTCAAGAGCCATGTTATGACATCACTGTATACATCAGTCAGGTCACAGTCAGGTCCAATGTGGAATTCAAATGCCGTTTCCACTGCTTTTTGGTCTCTATTGTCTGGTGGAAAAAGGGCATACATGGAAAACACTGGATTGGTAATGGCGGCCAGCACACTAACCTGATGTCCTGTCCTGGGCGAGCCTGTACTAGGATTCGTACCTCCAGCTCCTCTGTGCCCTGAAAGACAAAGCAGCTGTCACATCCGTCAAAGGGAACAGATGCAGTCTTCCTGTGACTATTCTTGACCAAAATGCGTCATGTATTCTGCTCCTCTCCAGGCTAAACCTCCTCTCAGTGACATTTAAAACGAGCAGAATCCATTTTCAGTTGCTATGGTATTGGTAAAGACTCTCGTCTACAGTAGCACCTGTGTGAAGGTAAAATGTGAGTCAAGGCACTGAGTTACATCCTGTTCCTGCAGGTTAGAAGTTTGGAGCTTACGTCTTCAGACTCGCGGAGCAGCTCGGTGTCTTCCACCTGGACTACAGCGTCGGCCCCACATGGGATGGGGGCACCCGTTGTCACCCGCATCACCTGGCCAGGCATCACTGTGTGGGTGGGCTACAGAAAAAAAAAACACAAGAAATGAGAAGGAAGTAGATGACAAGCTGCTACTCAACTTACACAAGAAGGCGGGTTGGGTTTCTTTGGAGATCTCATTGGTGTCAGATTTGTGTACCCGCAGATCATCGACAGCCCAATGTGTGTGTTGCCGTGGTAACCACAGGGGCGTCAGTAACAACATGTGCAAGTGGTGCAATGTTCGAACACGGCAGCATTGATTATTTCTCTGTTCAGGCAACAATTGTGCTTTGCACTGCAGACATCCTTATTCTCTAAATCATCTTGATGTTGCTGGAAAAACTGGAAATGAGTGCAAAAGATATTGTGTATGTGAGTGTCCAGAGCATCCGGATGGATCTGACTGGAATAGTCACTGACAATAAGCTGCTATGTGCAAATTATATTGGAAATATCCTTTGTGTTATACTCATATTTCACTTCACAGTCTATCTGTTCAGATGTTTTTATTGCCTTTTTAAAACTGAAAATATTGTCCAAAAGAGGACATAATGCAGGGAGTCGTTATTCAATAAAATCAAGGCAAAAGTGTTTTTTTTATTTTAGGCCAGCTATAATATTAAAATGCTTACAATGTAGATTGTAGAAGCGTTAAGCAGTCTCTCTGAGACATTATACCCTGAAAGCATCGATATAAAAGTGCAAGCAACATTTGTCGACCACAACGCTTGGAGCACGTTTGCATGTGTGCTGATTCCAGTCAAGACGAGAGGTCAGGGCAGTCAATAAATCTCTGCAGCCCGCTCTTGTCTCGCAGGGCTAATCTGTTTTATAGCTTGGCAGCACTTTGACTTTCGAGACCTGCTTTGCTTTGGGGCGACGGGCACTTCATCACCTGCTGTGGGAACTCGCTGCTTGTGCAATTACAGCTGGTCAAGAGTTGAAGGAGGAAAGTGGAGAGCTTTATTTTCATACACAGATTGTGCAGGTGTTTGTGCGTGACGCTTTTTTTTTGTACGAGGAGCAAATGCTGGAAAAGATTGTGTGTCTGAGTGTGGATGTGGGTGCAGACCTGCTCTCCAGCTTGGGACTCTCCAATGATGAAGCGGTCGCCTGGGCCGTCAGCCGCTGGAAACAAAAGAAAGATTTAACAGCATTACACATGTGTGCAGCTTGAAATGTGGGCATGTAGGAGTGTGTCATTTAGTTGAGTCATTTTGGCTCAGTGGGCTCCAGAGCAGGCAAACAGCAAGAGGACGTCAGACGGAAACATTTCACATTCTTACTTCAACATCTGAACACGATACAGTATTATATAGGAACATGTCTCAGACGTCAACCAAAAAAAGAAAAAACAGTGGTAATAACTGGGTGCTAGGTATTTGTGATTTCTATTAATTAATGAAAGGATTTCAATATTTTTTTCAGTGTTTTTAGATATCTCTTTTGGACTGCCACCTATATCTTACAAATCATTTTGTGCATTTTTTTTCCATGTATGTAGTCTTCGCTTGGCTTCCTTTCGCCTTAGTTAAAGTTGAATCCTGCAGGTTGGTGTGAGAGCAAAAATATGCACATCATCTGGGGGAGGCAATGGGTCATTTTCTTCTCAGTCTCAGCACTAAAACCCCTCTGAGGCCTGTCTGTGCTGGCCTCGGCAGACGGCCGGCCCTCAGGACAGGTGGATGAAACCCACAGAGACCCGTGGAGCTGTGCTCCTCCCGCTCCATCGGCAGCAGATGTCACATACGAGCGTTTGCGAGCTGCCCACAGCCAACAAGCTGCCACGCTGCTCCTCAGGTTAACAGGGCCTGCTTAGCCTTCAGGGCCACTGATTTCTTAACCAGCGTGAGTCAGTCAAGTTTGCCTGGATCCTCCCGAACAAACTGCAGGAATGAAAGGTCTCTCTGAGCAAAACTGCTCATCTCCTGCCACTCGTTTCCAGCCCCCTCACAGCTCTCTTCACTTCATCCTGGCAGATGAAGGCCCTGACATGGCTCCTGAGGCAGTTCTCCACTGCCCCAGTGTCCCGTTCATGTCTAATTAGGACAGCCAGGTCATTTGGACAGGAGGAAAGACACACTGGCCTGGTTAGTTGTGCATCTTCCTCCAATGGAGAGGGGAGGTGCTGAACTGAAGTCAAAACCAAAGATGGGACAAGATGGTCAGATGGACAAGAGCCCAGTAAAAGAAAAAAACCCTCCTCTTCTCTGGACTTACTGGATAATTTCAGTCCAGTGATTTGCTAACTTGAAACTGAAAAATTGGAAATGTAATCTAAACAAATAGCAATTACATTTACCTTGTTTTATTTTAATGAGAGATAAATTATAATCCTCCCAGGTTGCACCATGACTGAGCTTCATTTTTCAGGCCACATGCATGATTCATATACAGGGATATCCAGTTTATAGCCAAATTAACTCATCTACACTCCACACAAAAAAAGAGAGGAAGAGGAACGTATTCCGGATCATCTGTCATGACGTACGTACCTCTCACAGCATAACCATCCTTGACAGAAGCAGGGAAGGGTGGCAGGTTGTCTTTGGCATAAACGTCCTGAGCCAGGACTCGGCCCATCCCATCTGCGGGAGGAGAGGAAGAACATTGGTGTGAGGTGAGGAGGAGGAGGAGGAGAAGGAGAAGCGGGATGAAGGGTGGCAGAGGGGGAGAGCGACAGCTGGAGTGAGACAGAGAGACAGAAGGGGGTGAGGGAGACGCTGCATCTGATTCAGATGGATGTACAGACGGAGGTGTGTGTGTGCGTGTGTGTGTGTGGATGAACCACTGGGTGACACTCCACATCAGGATCTTGCTGTATGATTCACCACCTGTGCACACACACACACACGCACACACATGCACGCACACATGTGCACATGCACATCCCTGTTTCTATTTCAGTTTTACTGAATCATACAAGTGGAGGCTTGCGAGTGTCCCCATCCCGGTTCCTTAACCACTTCCACCAGCCAGACAACTTTAAAAAAAGAGAAACACTTGTGTAGGAAGAACAGAGACAATAGCTCAGAGAGAGTAAAGGAAAGAAAGATGGGAAAAAAACAGAGAGAGAGAGAGAGATAGAGAGAGTGGGTGGAGGAGAAAAATCCTGGCACAAAAATACCTTAAGCTGCTGTGCGGCTATATATAGCATTTCTCAGAGCCTTTATGCCATGATTATGTGGGTGTTAATATGGAGATCTAAGCTTTGATATCAATGAGTTGAAGGGGAAAAAAATGGGCATGAAACACATACAGACGCCCACACACATGCATGCAGCGCGTCGGCTTAATAGATGACAGTGGTAACGAGCTTCTGTAAATAATGCAGACACATGTGCTCCTTGTTGTCCAAACCTTATATCTTTCTTTCCTTTATTTAAGACAGCAGCATGTCATATCTGAGATATTCTGGTGTATTTCTTTTCACAACTGCTACACTGCCACTATTTGAGCAGCTTGTTAAAAACCAGGAGTTGTGAGTAAAAATAGGACGGAGGTGATGTCTTTGCTGCTGGAGCAAAATATGTGTTTGATCTAATGCACTGGAAAAAATAAAACAAACAAACAAAAAATAAATCAGGTACAGTAGGTCCACGTATTGAAAAGGGTGTGATTTGGATACAGGAATACAGTAGTTCAAGTGTGAGTGTGCCCACTCACACTTGTGTTTTACATCTCATTCTGTTTCTTTAAGTTTTATGATCTGTCTTGCATCTTTTTGATATTCAACACAGCCAAGGTAAAGAGGTTTTTTTCATTCTAGGTCATTCCACATAGGCATACATGCGCACAACTGAAATGAGTGCATATTCTTGCATATATGCCACAGATGGCAGGAGATGAAAGGAATATTTCAATATTTTGGCATAATGCCTCTTTGCCTAGAACTAGATGAGAAGACTGATACACTTTCTGTCTGTAGGTTATGTATGTATTCTCCAAAGCGAAGCTGGATAACTTTGCTGACCACAAATATTGGAGATAGGGGGAAAATGCTGGTTCAATTTTTTTTTTACAAAAAAAATCTGCCTACTCATGCGTCAAAAACTCACTAAAACTCATCAAGACAGAAAAAAAGTTTCTTTTCACTTTCAGATGATTCCATATTATCTAAACAGATTGCAGATTTTCAGCATTGCACTGTCAACGCCTTAATACTCTTTGAATATTTTACCTACGAGCTCAGAGCGAGGAGTGACAAGCTCCCATCAAAACAGTGTGACATATCGCACACTTTCCACCCGCCCACACACACACACACACACACAAACACACACACAAACACTGCAGGGGAGGTTTTCCAGCTGTTGTCTCTCTAAATATTTCATCTCTCATGTCCCATCTCTCTGTCCTCCTCATCCCCCTCTACGAGGACATGAAACATCACTTCACATGTGAGAAAAGAGAGAGTGTTCCCTCTGCCGCCATTGATCTGGAAGTCATGTGCGCCGCAGGCTCTTATTGCCCCCACCCCTCGCTACCCTCTCCTCAGAGATGAATTAGAGAGCGGGTGTTTTCCCTTCTGGCCCTGAAGCCTGGCTCTGTGTCAGCCTCCGCTCTGCCAGAGGGCTGACGAGACCCACAGGTGCTCAACTCGCTTCTCTGTGTTTTGTTTTCACAACACAATACGTCTGTTTAGACATGCAAGCATATAAGGCGAAACATAAGCACAGGGATCTTTGGACTTGCAGTGGTGTTGTGCAGTGGCGTTCACTCATGTGTGTTGCTCAGAGTTATTGATTTCCTTACACATGTTACCACAAAGCAAGCGGATTATATTAATGAATTGTACTGAAAGCCAGTAATTGACTGTCTGCTCTTGTTGGAAAGAGGCAGTGAGGTGGAGGAGTATGCAGGTTGGAAGGAGTACAAAAGTCAGGTGTTAAGATTATGACAGAGTCCTGCTTTGACGGAGACGTAAAGCTTTCGGCCTCACCTCTGTAGTTGATGATCTCGGTGCCCAGGACGGCGGTCATCTCCAGCACAGTAATGAAGGCCTTATCCATGGAGGTGAGGGGGAAGGGGGACATGCGGTGCCTCCGGGCCACCTTGGTGATGTCCACTGCACTGTGACCTGTAACACAATAGATAAACAGCTCTTTGTTCCAGCCCAGAGCTTTGAGTTTTATTCTCTACTGTGATGTGGGCTCATCAAAATAACCGCACTGTGGGATATTTTTTGGGAGGTTTTATTACAGTAGTTTTGGGAGTGAGAGACATGCAAATGTAGAATTTCAATTTATGTCTCAGACATAGCTTGGGACCAAAGGCTTTAAAAGTGCTCAACGTCTGTCTTTTCACTTGTAGTGTTTTAATTCTTTTATTACTCTGTGGTACATGGAAAGCAGTGAGGGAGGGAAAAATTCAAGTTGGGTTGAAAAAAAACAAACAAACTTTGCAGGTGCAAAGTAAGGTCAAATCTGAGAAACCCAGCACACGGAGAAGTATGAGCACTGGTGCAGCTGTTATACATCAGTGAACACATTACGACTAAAATGTGCTCCCATCTCACTGTGGCCAAGAAAATTGGATTAATGTGATTTATTTTTTCGGCACATGTATGCTAACGCAATTTTAAAACAACACAGAGAGGGACTGGTGATAATCAGTCCAGTTTGTTTACAGGGCCTGTGGATGATAGAAGCGCTCGATAGCAGCCATGTTGGTCTAATAATACCTCTCTAATAATTCCAAAGGTAAAAGGAACAAAGCAAGGTGTAACTAATATGTAATCTGCTCTCTCTCTCTCTCTCTCTCTCTCCCCCTCTCCATCTCTCCCTGCCTCGCTCTCCCCTCTGCCTCACAGCAAAGAATAGGCGCTGCGCTTTGATTTCCCTTGACCCAATTTCCCTCCTTTAAACATACACTTACGCTTCCACAGCATATTCTGATGCTTAACACGAGGCTTAACAACCTCTGGCAAAAGGAGAAAAAAAAAACAAAAAACCCCCCCATCACATACACAGAACTTGCACACGGGTGAGTGGAAGGCAAATCGGCAGCCACACGCAGTCAGGCTTGCACTTGCGCGCTGACGCATTTAAAATCTCTTTGCGAGCGTGTTTTTTTGGGGGGGAGCGCGCGCTCTGTGGCGCCCAGCGATGGAGGAGAGAAAGGCTGCGCTTGCAGCGGAGACTCGGTACTCACTTGATCTTAGGATATTTTCTTTGCTGCTGCATCGTGACTGCACCTAGAGATGGAAAGAGCGATTGGGGAGAGGAAGATGAAGGGCGAGAGGAATGAGGAAAAAGGAGAGGGAGCGAGAGAGAGAGAGAGAGAGAGAGCACAGGTAGTGGTAATTTGAGATAAACCGGTCCGCTCTTTTGACATGCTTGAGATGAGAAGCTGTTTATACAACAGTCAGAAGCACTGGCAAGAGCCGTGTCACACTACACTGTGCACTTTGTCCTGCTGTTGGGGAGATGGCTGCATCTCCTGCGTCAGTATTAGGGTGACTTACTACATCGTCATCATGTCACGGGTGGATTTTCACACTGATAAAAGCACTGACACCACTATCAGATTGGAGCACTGGAAGGAGTATATGGACAAAGGCAACAACATACAGAGTGACAATATCGTATCACGAGGTCATAACAGGACGGAGTAACTGTGCTACAGTGTGACATCAAATGTAGTGGAGATGTAGTGTTCCAGTATAGATATAGAGTGGCTGTTCAGATGTGGTGCGGGACGGGGGAAGATTTCTCTGGAAATCGCCGATGCGGTGCCGTAGCTGCGCTAGCGCTTCACCGTTGGTCGTCTGCGGCGAGGCGAGGCGGGGAGGAGAGCAGAGCGGGCTCAGTCTGAGACGAGCTTCCCGAAAACCAGCTCAAGTCCACTGCTAGCAGCTGGTAACCAGTGGATTAGAGGTGCAGCCGTATTAAATTTCTGTGCCAGTTTAACTGAAACAGTATGTCATTGGGAAACCACAGTCTTACCAGTTATCACTGTCCATGTTTGTACTTTTTCTCTTTACAATTTTTTGTGCTTCTAGTAAGATTCCAAACTAGAATGTAAACTAGACATTTGTATGTAATCTCATATAATCTTTTCAAGTATGACCAGATTTGTTAATATGAATTGCCATACAGAGGTATGTAAAATAATACGAAATTTGCAGTTTTGCCAAATATCAGATTTTTTTCCCAATAGAAAACCACAGACTAGATCTGTTTTTTAAGGTAACCTTTATCTACATCATTTGCTGTGGAGACTGATTAGTTGACACGCTGGGTCAGCAGCTGCATCACCTCTTTCAAATCAGCTCAGCTCAGTAAGGGGAGGCCTTTGAGTTTTGCCAAGCTAAACTTTCTCAGGAATGATGCTTTGATCTCTCTTTTTGGCTTCTGGGCCACGAGTGGAGCTGTTTCATCTACAAGTGTTACACTTTTTTTCCCCCATCCTTTTTGCAGTGCATTGTGGGACACTGTAGTTGAGCAACATCAGACATCATAATTACATAGATTATCTGAACAAAGGCACAGGATATACAAAAATAAGTTTGAGCTGATTTCAATCAATGTGTACAGAATTTAGAGTACAAAAAGAAGAAGCAGAGCCTGGACACAGACAGCGCTCCCTTCTACTTCATGCCACCAGTGCTGGTGGAGTCGGCCGGTGTCCTGGTGATCGTGGCGTTCGTTCACGGTATTTACAGAAAACTAACCGACGGCTCTGTTGCGCCGACGCCACAAGGCGCTGCGTTACAGTCTGAGCAGCGGCTTTCGGGAAGCTCAGCCTCGGGGAACGAGGAGATAAGGGAAGGAGAATTGAAATTTGCAATTTATCAGGCTACAAGACTGGCACAGAATAATAGTGTTCCTCTATACAACTGCACCAGATATAGCTCTGGGTGCAGTGAAAGCATATAAATCTAGCCAAAATCAATTCCAATGCCAAAATTCAGGACAGTTATTTATACTTGTGGGTCTGTTGGCACTAAAAAGAGTCTTTGGGCTGAATGTAAGTTGAATTTCCAATGGATTTTGGGTTGTTTTTTCACTCTCCGTTTCTGCTTGCCCTGTGTCCTCGCTGGTCTGTCTTAATACATGTGTTGACCTAACTCTGACCTTCACCTGCTCTCCTTTGTTGCATCTCAGTAACCTCTGTGACTTTGGCTGGGTGTGGGCAGTGTGTGGTGTATGGAGAACCAAAACACCCCTGGTGAAGGTGAAGGTCTCTGTACCCACCCACCCAGCTACCCACCCCTTTCTCCCCCTCCTCCCCTCCCTAAACGCCATCGTAGCTGGGCTAATACTGTGACACCACTGGGCACCAAACAGCCAAGGTGAGTGGGTGGGTGGGTGAGTGGGTGGGTTGGTTGGTTTGGTGGGAGATGGGAGGTGGGGCAAGGTGGGTGGGATGGAGAGACAGAGAGGAAGAGAAAGACAGGGAGGTAGACAGAGAGAAATAGAGAGAGAGAGAGATGGTGGATCGGCATGACGTGGTCCCACAGCCCGGAGAGAAAAGAAAGAAACGAAAACAGGAAGCACGGACTAAGACAGACTTCACTAAACTACAGAGCCGAGACATAGCAGGAAGGAGGAAAAACAGGAAGAAAGGAACAAAAACAAGAAAAGACCACTGGGCGCGGCCTGATGGCATCTACTTAACAGACATCCAGCACACCAGACATAGCTACTGAAAGCAGAGCATGTTCACCGGGAAAAGACAGAAACAGAGACAGACAGACGGAGGAAGAGAAGGAGAGACAGACAGACAAACAGAGAGAGAGTGAGAAAAGAAGAGAGAGAGAGAGAGAGAGAGAGAGAGAGTGGACATCAAGAGACAGGAAAGTGTGGGTGGGAGACAGAAAAAGGAGGAATCCCAACAGACTGGACAGACAGACAGACAGACAGGCAGACAGATAGACAGACAGACTGGTGGAGACAGACAGAGAGACATAGAAAAAGAAGTTGATAGAGAGGAGAGGGAGAAAGAAGGTGAGCGGGAGCTGAGAGATAGCTAGGCAAGCGAGGAGGAGGAGGAGGAGGAAGAGAAGAAGAAAGGGTAGGGAGGGGCAGGGACACAGAGCGGGGCGTTTATTTTGCGCGCTCCTCGGAGGAGGGTGAGGGAGAGGCAAAGGGTGGGGAGGGGGGCGGGATAGTTACTCGAGAGCTGAAGGTCCTCCTGCGATCATCTTTAAGCCCCTCCAACCTACACTGGAGCTAGTGGAGATAAAGCATCGAATCACAGGCATCAGTGCATCTGTCCCGGCAACCACAACACTACAGACAGACAGACAGACAGAGGGACGGACGCACAGGAGGACAAAAAGGCAGACAGACAGACAGACAGACAGGCATCCACTACAACAGGCAGCCCTAGCAGGGGGAGGGAGAGAAGCAGGAGCGAGGAGAGAGAGACAGAGAAGGAGACAGAGAGAGAGAGACAGAGAGAGAGAGTGAGAGAGGAAGAAGTCGACAGGGAGTCTGGGCTCAGGTGGCATAATGCACCCTGTGGCGGCCATATTGGAGGCCCAAAAAACAAAAACACAAAGTTAAAGCGGTTTTAAGTCTGACTTAACAAACAAAATGCTTTCGTCCTTTGTTTAGATGTGCATGGGTGTGAATGGTACCACACCATTAATTCACTGAGCTTCCACCTGTATGAGTAACTTAATACAACTGACACTTGGATAATAACATCTACATTTCTGGCCCCTAATGGTGTACATATCTTTTGAATGACAGTTGAGTTTTCACCTCTGATTCGGGAAGCTAGGGCTATAAATGCCACCTGGTTAAACAATCAGTTCTGCCATCTTGTGTTTTCAGCAAATAATCCTGCTTCTAATCTAATAATCCTACCACATTTCATAGTGCATGGCTGGCAAAACAGAAAACAAGTAGCTGTCTAAGGATATGTTGAACAGAGATGAAGTTTGAGGGGCCTGACAATGCCCCACAGCAGCTTCTTTTACACTTGTTTACCCATTAAATAATAGCTGTCCTTGCTTTTGCAAAAATGTTACTTCTGACATATATTTATGTAGAGCCTATTTTGTGGTGGACCTCCACAATGGCACCAGCTTTTAATGGCAGGAGATTTTGTGCCACGACTGCACAGCCCTCGTATAGAAAGAGGTGTGATGAGAGATCGAAAAAAGAGAGCGAGGTAAAAAAACAAAACAAAACAAAAAACAACGGTTGGGGATTAAAGAAGCTAAATACAGATACAGCAAGACACACATCAAACTTGCAGACATTGAAAAGCACACATGAAAACTAAGAGTCGACAGCTAGAACATTTTTTGTACGACAAGTGTCTTGCTAAAAAAGAAAAAGAACATCGAAAATCATCAAAAGGAAGGAGAATGACACGATTAACGCAGAGCAATTACATCAAAATCTCACTACCTGGCTAGTCTCTTCAAAACACACAGACAAACCACATCGCAAATCACAAGTTTTTCTGCTTCCTAATCCACTTTGACACACTGTGCGCCTTCATAGTAGTGCATCTTTAATCTGTCTTGCAGCAGATCAACAGTCACCTTTTTTTTACTGAGTAACAGCTGAAACAAAAACCTGGATGCAGTGTGAAGTGATGGCGCTGCGACTGACACGGGTGGAACACAAGACCTCAGGATGGCAAAGAGTAGCTAAGTAGAAAGGATCATACCATCAGAGAGCAATGGAGGGAGAGGTGGGGGTTTGAGGGTGGAAGTGGAGGCGGTGTGGGTACTGTGGAGATGGACACAGTGGAGAAGCTACAGCGGGGGGGGGGGGGGGTATATGTGGAGAAGCAGAATGAGGTGGTGGATGTGTAATGGGGAGTTTCTGTGGAGGCAAAACAAGCGGACTCAGACACGCTCACAATCCTCCTCTTCTAGTTTACCCCACCCGCCCCCACCTACCCCTCAACCCGTGGTGCCTGAGTGAGAGAGAATGAGCTCGTATGAGGATGCGGATATTCATTCACACACGCACACACGCACACACACACACACACACAGTTGTACAACACAGCAAAATACAAACAAGGTAGAAATAAAGTCCCGGAATGAATCTGCAGTTGTGCGATTTGTGCATATTTGGGCTCCTTCAGGTGTGGTTTGTTTGTCTGTTTAGACCTGTCCTGTCCAGCATCTTAGGAATGCATGGACATGTCTGCATGGCCTTATAATATATCTGCCCCACGAGAGGTACAGTTTAGTATACTCATTGGATTAGCTGAAGGAGGTCAGGCAGGAGGACAGAAAGTGGAGAGAAAGTACTCGTCTTAAAAAGCTAAAAGCATGATGGAGTTCTCTGAGAATGTGACAACACACACACACACACACACACACACACACACACACACACACACACACACACACACTGTGGCCTCTGTGCCAGCAACACTAATCAGTCTCTGCTCTGAACCCGCCATCACCACAGAAACAGCCTGACGACGGGTTGTCATGGAGATCTGCCAAGGAGATCAATGCACATACGAGGTGGGTGGGGGGGTTGTAATGGGTGTCTACGGACAGGGAATAGTGCGCGTGGCCAGGTCAGCAGGGCACGTGGCTCCGGGGGGTGACTACAGGGGAGGAGGAGGAAATCGATGGGGGCCAATAACCGGGCTGGGCCAAAGTGGGAAAAGCTCCGGGAAATGATGGGCTGCAACCAGCGCGGTGCTGAGCTCAGCGCAAAAACAAAGGAAGCTGTCAGCCGAATTATGCAAAACGGGGGAAGATTTATCAGTCCGCTGCAAGGAGAGGGGCTGTGACAGGGCAGGGAGGCACGTCTCAAACCGGCTCCAACTGGGATGGAGCGGAGGACCAAGTAGAGAGGGATGGGATAGAAAGGGGGAGGGACACGACCACGGAGCACTCTTGGCTCCTGTTGGGCCTCCTAATTGCTGCCCTCGTGGATCATCTGTTAGCCCAGACACACACATGGTCGCACTCAAACTGACACCAGGCACAGTCACACATAAGCACACACAGACACACACACACACATACACACACACACACACACACACAGTCACACACTCTGCAAAAAACGAAAAGCACTGCAACATCACCAGCCACTGATACACAAATTACATCAAAAGACCAGATGGGTGATGAATGAGAAAGAATGTGTGCCGGTGGATAGATAGAAGGCTTGATAGATAGATAGATAGATAGATAGATAGATAGATAGATAGATAGATAGATAGATAGATAGATAGATAGATAGATAGATAGATAGATAGATAGGTGGATAGATAAGGAGATGATAGATGAGAAATGTTGCTGATCGCTGAAGGTGAGGGTACACAGGGCAACTTGTGTCTTCACGCCTTCCAATCATGTTCACCGTTGACTTTGCACTCACTCCGTTGCCGTGTGTGGCCCCCCACACTTCACTCGAAGACCTACGTCTGGATGACCTACTTCTCTACACACCTCCCCTCGTGATCGAAATCTGTTGTTGTGTGGCCAGGTGTAAAACGTGTTTTGCAGTGTGTTTGCAGGATCGACAACATAGACCCATTTACACCTGGTATTAACGAGCGATCCAGCTCGGGATACGTTATCTGCATAATTGCATTGGCTCTCAGCGTTCAGACCTGGAATTAAGAGGACTTAGTGCTATCTCTCTCACCGACATTGTGATCGGATCTCGTGCAAATTAACAGCATGTCTACAGGTCAGCGCACAGATCAGGAAGAGGCCAAGTTGAATGACCCTTAAACTGTTTGGATGCATTTTAATTGTTAAGACATCATAAATACTTGACTGAAGTGAGAACCCTTGACATTTTGCGTCAAATATTTTCATCATTTGTTGAATGAGAAATTATCATGACTCTATTGATTCGGGCGTCACCTCTAGTTGGTGCTGATAGCGTCCTCGACCTTTTACAAAAGGCATCCAAAAGTCCCTGACATCCACGCACAATCACATGCTAATACCATATGTAAATGGGAATCTGTGCATTCAGTCACAAGTCACCCTGCTTTGATTTCTTCGCACTGTGACTTCCTTATTTTTATGTTTCTGCAATATCTCCCTCTACAGTGTGCATACTGCATTTGTTGTTCATGAAGAATAAAGCAAAATCGGACCAGGTGTCTCTGTGTGTCTGTGTGTGTGTGTGTCACTGGTGTGGTGAGGTGCATTGTGGGATGCCGGTGGCCTGCATGCCGGTGGAGAAGAGGTTGGTAGAAGGTTAGCGGGTTTACCTGGTCCAAGGTAGAGTACCTTGACTTGAGCGTGATGACCTCATCCAAAGCCCTGAATTCTCTCCGTGAGGCCTGGGGGAAGCCACAGGATAGTCACTCACCTTCGTGCACACGCTCACACAGGTGCACGCACGCAAACACACACACACACGCACGCACTGATCAACACAACACATTGGTTAAATGTCGCTTTTAAACAAAACTCACACAGCCTCCCTTTATCAGAAGCACACACACACACACACACACGCGTGCCAGAACTAAGCCAGTGCTGACCCGGACACACATTCTGCATCCATTTCGAAATAATAATTAGAGTAATAAGAGAGGGATGTATGCAGACGACTCACTAGAAAACCACCAAGAACACAACAAAACTAAAGATGGATGAAGAACAGAAGCACTTCAGGAGGTCAGACAGCTGCTCCGCTGGAGCGCTGCACCCAGCGTGGACACGTCCCTCTGTTAGTGTGGAGGTTAGAAGGTGAAGCCCAGAGAACGCCAGGCCCCCGGCCAGACCCAATGACTCTGTCTGACAGCCAGCTGAGACGCTGATCTGCAGAATACCAGTAACGGGGCGACAGCAGTCCAACTTTAAAATGTACTATTACTCAGTGCACAGTAATAGGAGTAAAGAGGAATTAATAGCTGGACTTATGGTTTTGATACAAAATTATATGTAACATTTTTAGGTCAATACTGAAATAAAGAAGTAAAGACATCTGGCTGCATGTGTGCTTTTTAAAAAAAATTTTTTTCACAAAAAATATGTGTCACTAATGTCAATGACTTTTCTGAAACATCTTCAACATGGTAAAGAGTTTATTTCCTGACACTTACTTGGCGACATCGAAAAATGAGTGAAAAGATAAAATGGGTCAAAATTGTCACTCTGCCAGGAGTATTGGTCAGGTTCTAAAGCAAATTAGAGTAAAGTAGTCAATAGTGATCTAAGTGAGCAAGAGAACTGCAATTACTTTTGGGAAAATAATCTCTAAATATGTGTGATAAACATAAAACAAGACTGAACAGCTCTCACCACCTTTGAGATATCGTTGCTAAGTCAAAACTCCTTTCCAGATTTCATTACTGTGCAATTACAGGTAATCAATAGAGTCCGATATCACTTTGGACAAGTGTCGGTGCTGCTCTGCGCCCTTGCTCTGAGGCCATGTCTGCATCACTTACAGAACAGAGACATTGGGTCCTGACCGGAGTAACAAGCACGTGAGCTGCAGAGGCCCACACATCCCGGGCACTTTTGTCTCTGACAAGATGCTGCATGTGTGTGTGTCTGTGTGTGTGTGTGTGAGGATGTGTGTTAAAGGAGCTGAGGTGTGTTCACAGAAGGAGAGAAAGAAAACGCACTTTTGTTTGTGCAAGCAATATCACTTTCATTCAAATACATAATTCAAGCATCTTTCAACTTCAGTTCTGAGGTTGAAACGCATGTTGAGGAATATGTCAAGTGATGGAAGGTTTTGTTTGTTTTGTGTGAGTGGAGACAAGGGTGAGGGTTAGATACAGGACAGGTTTTAATACAGGACAGAAATCAGAGGGAATAAACAAACAAACAAAAAAACAACACGAGAAGACAACACATCCACACACAAGGACAGAGAGGAGGAGCAGAGAGGGTTGCGGGTAGTGAGAGACAGCAGGAGGGGCAGCAGGCAGGACATCAAGGGCAGGGATACAGAGAGGAGGGGGTGCAACCATGCCAGGTAGGGAGGGAGAGGTGAAAGGTGTTTGTATCGGATTGGGAGGGAGCAGAAACCGCTGCCATGATGACGGCCGTAACGGTGCATCAGAACCCATGCAGGAGTACCTCAGCAATGCTTAGGGTGGATGAACAGGAGGGGAGCCGCGCCTGGTGCCGCGAGAGAGAGAGAGAGAGAGAGACAGGAGGGAGGGAGAGAGAAAGAGAGAGAGAGAGACAGGAGGGGAGAAGAGAAGAGGGTTAACGGAGCCAAAGCTGGGCTGAGCAGGGGGACAGAGGCACACAGAGACTGATGGGCGGGAGCAGACAGCAGCGCCCTCTGTCTCTCAGGAGTCTCTGTGTGACTGTCTCGGATGGGCCAGGCAGCCAGGGTGCATGACGGACGGGACAGGACAGCACAGGTCGGGACGGGTCAGGACAGCAGGTAGGAGTTGCATGGGGGGGTTTCACTCCCAATCAGAACGCTAGGAGAACAGGGTTCAAAGGAGAGATCACACATCTTGAACACGGTTGCAAAAGCAGCTTCAATTTCTGTTCATCAAATTGTGTGTGCGTGTTTTTTTTTAGACAACCAGATGGTTTAATAGAGGCCACATATCTTTGGTTTGTAAACAAACAATCAAGGCGCTCCTTTCTAAACTCTGAGACGACATATGCACGTTCTCTCGGTTGCACACAGTGAAGCGAGGCTGCAAAGTCTCTTTCCTTGAATTCCAAAACAGGGACTAATTGACGAATCAATCTCTTCAAAATATTTACCTGCAGAAAACACCACCCAAGTCAACTGCAAAGTCACAGCGAAACCTGCAGCTTTCCATTAGCATTCACCACCGTGTTACATGCTGGTCATACGCTGACAGCAAAATAAATATTTTCTAATGGTTTTGAAGGTCACACAAATCCAGATCGATAGTAACTGATGAAGAATGCAGACCAACCCGTGGAGCGGAAGCACTGGGAGTCAGCGGTGGAAATACTCTGTTAAAAGTCCCTCTAAAAAAGAAATAATACAACATATGCCTGACATACCCAAGGTTGAAATACTACATCCATCCATTATCTTACCCACTTTGTACCTAAAAGTGATGCCTCTAAGCCAAAGGCAATGACAGCATCAGTCCATTCACACGCACGCACGCAGGCACACGCACACACACGCACACACACACACACACACACACACACACACACACACACACACACACACACACACACACACACACACACACACACACACACACCAATCCCACTCATACCTAACGGCAATTTAGGCTCTCATACAAACCTATATAAACCATATAAACATGTATGTATGTATAGAAATCCAGACAGAAGTTGATCTAGTCAATCCACTGCCCTGCCCTGTTTGTAGATTCTGGTCATTTGGTTGGATACACTTTCATCCATGCTGTTCAAGGAACTTTTCATAACAAAGCCTCTGACAAGAGGTGCAAGAAAGCTTCACTCGCCCATTCTAATGAGACAGGCAAGAGGTTATGTCTCTGTGAAATTTGCTCTGGTGTCCCCCCGGATACTCATCTGCAGCCATGATGCAGCTGTGTGCCATTTCATTCATGTACTGTTTTGTCAAAATATCAAAAATAAAAATGCAGCACAAACAAGGCCATCTGTACTGGCAGATGGTTTTCCCGGTCCGCGAGCTATAACAGGCTTAAAAAAAGACAAATCACTGGGATACCCATTTAAAAATATCACACCTGTTCCTGGCAAAAATAATGGCCGTTAAGAAAGTCAAGCTGATTATGAGTTATCACTCCATTCATCAGATGATTCCCAGTCTGTCCTGGCGGCAAAGTAACATTTCAGATTACCTAATAAATTGTCTTTATAAAGTGGGACTGTCAGGGAGATGAACGTCCCCTCCCATTGATTGAAATGCTGTAGATTCACCGTAATTGCTCTCATCAAACTCGCAGTCCAGAAAACAGACGCTGGCAAGAAACTACGGGAGGTCGCAGACTGAGGCTCCGCAGTGAACTGAGGAAGGATCTCCTGCTTACGCTTCAGCACCGGGGCAGCACTCAGCAAAGCGTGACTGGGCTTGACCCAAATCCAGCGAACCTTTCTGCCCCCCTCCGCAGCGACTCTGTACTGTGACGTCCTCGCTCTAGTGTTTCTCTCCCTGCCTTTCAGCTCTCGTTTCTCTGATCTCCCGTGACTCAGGTCCACCATCTCTGCCTTCCTCTCCCTCCAAAGTGACGGTTTTGTTTTGGGAGACACTCTCCCCTTTCTCTTGGTTCCGTCTTATGGGTCGACGAATACTGCAATAATTAAACGCAGTCAGAAAGGCCAGGATTCCTTATATAACGCAACTGTTATGTGAAGTAATTTTTCTGCGCTGCTTTCTCACCACCTAAACTTATCTTACATATCTTTCTATTTACAAAACTACGAAGCACACTCACGGTCCTCAGTAGCTGTTTCTAGATTACACATTCCTCATATCCAGGCTGAATTATGCATTCGGTTTTATCAGTGTAAACATTGCTTGAGTGAAATCACACACCGTGAGTGTGGAGGGCTCCTCTGAGTTTTTAACTTCTCGAATTGAACTTGTGTGCTGTCTCCGCTTTAAAGAGGACTGAGAATGGTTGATGTGCGTATTTACCTTGCTTCTCTGTTGTTAACATAGAAGCTATGGGACATTGGTTTCATCAGTTGATTCTTTACAAGCCCATTAACAATCACATTTTTGGCTTGGAAACATTGTGGCCGCCATATTTCAGATTTATGCTGAATGTCTATTACACCTGCATGAATGATCACGTGACTTCTTTGAGCCAGAATCATAGCAGGAATCAGATATTGAGGAAGAGCTAGGAGATTGTACATTGCCCATTTCAACCAAGCTGCAACCTTTCAGTGTTGTATCTTCTGTACTCTGGAGGTGGAGGTTTGAGTATGGTTTGCATCACGCTCATCTTTTATGTCACATCCTATTTCTGTTCATATTCTCCAATTTCTCTAGCTGGGATATTTCAATATTCTAAACCCACACATCAACGAGGACACCAAGATGCTTTTGGACGTGCATTTTTACAGGGAAAGAAAGCGAGCTCGCTCTCCATGAAACAAACAAAGGTAAGAAGAATCCACAGCGTGGACGACCGAGAGCATGTACCGCATGCTTTGCTGTCCTGCGTGTCTGCACATATTAGGCTTTAATGAGCCGCTGAGTGAGTTTGAGAGTGAGAGCTAACGCGGATGATTTGACGGGCCGGGTTATACAGCTCACCAGTTACCCCCTCCCTGCTCCATCTCATCAGCGAGCCTGCATGGTGGATGAGCAACGCTCGGTGCAGCTGGTCGGACAGCCTCGTCCGTTCCTTCTTGCCGCCTTTCATTTTGTGTCTGTCTTCTCCCTCTGCGCTTTGTCTCCCTCTCTCTCTCTCTCTCTCTGTGTGTCTCGTCCTCTTTCCATTCTCCCTCCATCTGCCCCCCCGAGGCAAACTCTCAAGAGTCAGTGGGCGTGAGTAACCCGGGACAAATTTAACATCGCACACAACACAAAGCTTGCGCGCACCCACTGCATGTTCAGGGCGTGTGGAAGCGGATGGTCAGACAGGCTGCCATGCAGTGATTGCTCTGCGTTTATCTCAATGACGTGAAATAAAAATCCCACATGGTGCCGACGCTCCGCGGCACACATCAACAAGCACAGTGGCCTCAGCTGAAGTGGTTTTGACTCGGAGCCTTCAGCACTTTGACCTAAATGGTCTATGGGTGCTGCGAGCCAAGAGAAGCAAAGGAGGGGGTTGTGGGGGCTGGTTGGATGCGTGTACATTAATCAGAGAGCGAAAAAGGGTGAAAAAAAAAGCACTCTTCCCTCTGGCTACTTTCATCTGGTATCTGCAACAATACATCACACATATTACAATACATTCTGTGACCTATACGACCCCCACTGTCTCAGCCATCCCTCTGCACCTGACATTTCACAGGGTATAGCATCATTCTTCACGGACAAATTAATATCAAACTGCCTTTGCCATCCAGCTACTGAAAGCTGTTGTCTGTCTTGTTAACAGAGAGGAGAGGAGGGT